>OZ005652.1:59410786-59910786 GCA_963930645.1 Salticus scenicus | reverse complement strand
TATTTATTTTATTTATTTTATTTATTTTATTTATTTATTTATATATTTTATTTTATTTTATTTTATTTATTTATTTTTTATATATTTTTTATTTTTTTTTTGTTTAAATGTGCCATTAAGCAGTACTTTTACGGTCAAATATAAAGAATTAGCTTTCAGTGATGTCATATAAGAAACACTTCATATCTGAAACTGAAAATATAATTGTACTTTTATTGGTTGCGAGAGTTTATTTATAAATTCATACAAATAGCGATTGATACAAAGGAGCGACTGTTACCCTAATTGATTTCAAAGAATTTAACTCAATGTTGTACAGTAGGGGAAAAAAACGCAACACCCGCTGTAATTTCGTTATTTATTGACGCAGGAACATCTAATAGACATAATTCAACAGGAAATTAAATGCACTTTCAGAAAATGTCATCGAAGTTTGAATTAGGGGTCATCTACATATTGAAAGCAACACCCAATTTTGACTTCATATTCGAATTTCTGAGAGTCTGGCAGGGCGGAAAAGTATACTATTTGTATACTTTATCTTTAGTATTTATAGAGTTATAATCAAAAATGTGTTAGGGGTTATCTCTAAATATAGAAAAACAAAATTAAGATTCCATAAGAAATAAACAAAATTTTAATCTTTCACACCGGAAATGTTTCAGGAAAAAAAGAATTATATAAATTAATAAAAACATTTACATTTTCCAGTTTCTTAATTAACCAGACTTAAGTTTTTTACATATGTATATACTTCAGTACTTTTTTAGATAATTTTAGGTCTATTTAAATACATTACACTTGCGACTGGTCGAGACAGGACTCTTTGAAAAAAGTGCAATATTTTTCAAGTAAAAGTGTCTATTATGTCTGTACTGATCACCAATAAAGCTTAAATTTTCTTTTGTGGGTGTAATAATATACGAAATGAAATAATATAGATATATATATATACAACAACGCATAAACTAAATCTTTTCGGATAAATTATTGTAAGGGTTCATGAAGTAAATATTAAACAATTTTAATCACACTTACCAGTTTTGAGTCAGTTGAACTCTTTGGAACTGTACGATTCGTTTTATAATTTCTATGAAAATATAATTTCTTAATTAATCCTTCGCGACTGCTGACATATGAAAATCTGTAATTCTGTCAGAGGGCGTTTTTTTCGTAATTTGTGTCTTACTTATTTCTTAAGTGTGTACCCATTGTTCATATTTTTGCAATAAAATATACTATGGATAGAAATATATTGATTAGAAAGAATATAATTATAATGTATATCCATTTGTAATATAATTGTGAATACAGAAAATTTGTTCTGATATATTAAGCCTATTTTTCTATTTAAAACAGTAAACCCCGCCTATTTAGTTCATTTTTTTCTTCTGGTGTTCGTTTAAAAGATTCAAAATTTATCACCAGTAATCGATGAAGTAAATACCACTTGTGCATATTTTTGTTAACATAAAATAAGTGGTTTAACATGAATACTCGATGTCACATTTACTTTTATTTTATTTTCGGTATTGTTTTGTTTTGAAGAACGATGAAGGCGGGGCTTGTCTGCTTTAGAAAACAGGAATTCTTGATGACTAATGACTAAAAATCATTATTTTTGTTTCATTTCTTTGCGTTTGACGTTGTTGTTATATAATTTGACTCGAAAGTAAAAAATAAAAGTATTTTGATTAATTTTCTTTGTTATTTTTTAAGATTTGATTTGTTATCTCATGCAAAACTTTATAAGAGACGGCCCCCTAAACCACTCGAAAATAAAGATTTATTTATATCTCGAAAACTAATAACTGGAATGAGCTGCAAATTTGCACACCCATATTTTTCAGCATTAGGATTCATTTTATGTAAAAATTAATATAGTCATAATTCATAATTTTCATGAATATGAATTTATTAATATTTTTCATAATTAAAAATTTTTTTCAGAATCAAAAGTAATGATGGATTATGTTTGGGTTTCTTTACTGTATCTCGTAAAAAAAAACAATTATATCGATCGAGTTATTTTTTGTGAAGATATTAATAAAAGTTTGAAATATGAATTTAACATTAGCACCTTCAAACTTTGAACGCTTATAACTCTGTGAAAAAATAAGTAAAATATACAACCAATATACTTTTTCTCGTTGTCGTGATCCCAGATATTCAAATATAAAATGAAAATAGAGCATTACCATTGAAAAAAAATCAAAGTTAGTGCGCGTTTTAATATGTAGACGACCTCCAATTCAAAATTTCACTTCATTTTCTGAAACTACTCATAATTCCCCGTCGAATGATACCTATTACATTTTTTTTACATCGATTAGCAACGAAGTTACGTTGCGTGTTGCGTGTTTTTTTTTTTTTTTTTTTTTTTTTTTTTCCCGACTGTACGATTGCTAATATGTAAAATTACGGTGAATACATCAATTAAGGTCCATATGTTTTTTTACGGACTTTGTTTGGAATTTCTGCTGCCGAGTATTGCCCGTAATCTTGCTTGGATTTTTCTAACGGCATATTTAAAAAAATAATATTTCGCCAACATCTTAATGTATAAAAGGAGAAATATTTATACTTTGTTTTTAGAAATTGTTTACACTAGTGATAATAATTTCATTTAAGGAAACCTTCTTTTTTTTTTTTTTTTTTTTTTTTTTTTTTTTTAAGCATATTTAATAATCTCTGAAAGATTATGAGGGGAAATTTCAATTTGTCTTTTCCTTATAAATGAATAGTTAATAATGATTATTATCAAAGAAACAACTTTAACCGTCAGATTAAACTGTTCATTCTGATAGTTCTGAAATAAAGTATTTCAAAGATAAATTATTAAAGCTCCATAAACAACAGTAAATTCAACCAAATTAAATAAAGAAATAATAATTCCATGTTCTTTTATTTATGCTTTTCAAGTGCTTTGAAATGTAATAAAAAACAAAATGTATTTTATAGCTTCAATTTTTACTAGAAACAATTAATCAATAAATATTTTTTTAACAAAGGAATCTGCAAGAAGAAACATACATTCGATTTTTATTTCAATGAGGATCAGAGTTAATTGCTTTTACTGAAACATTTTCTTTAATCATTAGTTATTAAATATTTTTTATGGTGTATTTAGATTTTTAATTCATTTTTGCCAACATATTGCATTTTTGATTCATAAACATGATAATTAAATTGTTCATTTTGCATGTACGTTTTGAATGAACCTATTATTATTATTATTATTTTTAATAAAACATTTATCTATACAGAAATCTTTAATATCATTAAAAAAAAGTAATAAAATAATTATTCCTTAGATAAAGTTCACTGTTCATTAAAATATTGTTGTTGGTAGTTATTTATATGTAATTTTTAGTGTTTGATTCGCTTGTTTCGTAATTCAAATAATATTTTAGCTATTATTTATTTATTTCATTTAAGTTCTCAAAAAATATACATTTATTGAAATTTAAAAATATATATGCTAATATATTTTAACTAAAATTTAGCGCGGGTTGACTTTTTTATTTTATTTTATTGCCGAAACGTCAGTGGAGGCCCTACATTGAGACTCAAAACGGTTTTGGGCTGTGTCTGTCTGTTTGTCTGTCGCGCGATAGCGGCCGCAAAAATAGCGCTATTGACTTGAAATTTGGTACACATGTTCATGAGCCCCACGAAATCAGCTGTATAGTTTTTGGTATGTATTCCATTTGTAGTTCGTATACAGAGACACGCCAAAGTTTTTCTTATCATTACGGCCTATGGGAGGAATTTGTATGTATCGCGATAGCGGCCGCAAAAATAGCGCTATTGACTTAAAATTTGGTACACATGTTCATGTGCCCCACGGAATCAGCTGTATAGTTTTTGGTATGTATTCCATTTGTAGTTCGTATACAGGGACACGCCAAAGTTTTTCTTATCATTACGGCCTATGGGAGGAATTTGTATGTATCGCGATAGCGGCCGCAAAAATAGCGCTATTGACTTAAAATTTGGTACACATTTTCATGTGCCCCACGGAATCAGCTGTATAGCTTTTGGTATGTATTCCATTTGTAGTTCGTATACACGGACACGCCAAAGTTTTTCTTATCATTTCGGCCAATGGGAGGAATTTGTATGTATCGCGATAGTGGCCACAAAAATCACGCTATTGACTTGCAATTTGGTACACATGTTCATGTGCCCCACGAAATCAGCTGTATAGTTTTGGGTGTGTATTCCATTTGTAATTCGTGTACAGGGACACGCCAAAGTTTTTCTTATCATTACGGCCAATGGGAGGAATTTATATGTACCGCGATAGCAGCCACAAAAATCACGCTTTCGACTTGCAATTTGGTACACATGCTCATGCGCCCAACGGAATCAGCTGTATAGTTTTAGGTGTGCATTCCATTTGTAGTTCGTGTACAGGGTCACGCCAAATAGTTCGATCATTACGGCCTATGGGAAGAATCTGTATGTACCGCGATAGCCACCGCAAAAATCAAGCTATTGACTTCCAATTTTTTCCGAAACGTCAATGGAGGCCCTTTGTTGAGACTCAAAAGGATTTTGGGTTCCGCCGGTCCGTCCGTCCGTCTGTCTGTCTGTCGTGCGATAGCGGCCGCAAAAATCACGCTACTGACTTGAAATTTGGTACACATGTTCATGAGCCCCACGAAATCAGCTGTATAGTTTTTGGTATGTATTCCATTTCTACTTCGTACACAGGGACACGCCAAAGTTTTTCTTATCATTACGGCCTATGGGAAGAATTTGTATGTACCGCGATAGCGGTCCCAAAAATAATGCTATTGACTTGTAAGTTGGTACACATATTCATGAGCCCAACGGAATTAGCTGTATAGTGTTAGGTGTGTATTCCATTTGTCGTTCGTGTACAGGGACACGCCAAAATTTTTCTCTCCTTACGGCCTATGGGAAGAATTTGTATGTACCGCAATAGCGACCGAAAAAATCCTTCGATTGACTTGCAAATTGGCGCACAAGTTCAAGCTTTGCATATAAGTAGCTGTATAATTTTTATTGCAAAATTCTTTTAAACTGTGTACAGGGACACGCAAAAATTCTTAACATTAAGGCGTATGGGGGTGAATTTCGTTTAAACGCATTTTAATATCATTACTTTGCAATGAAGAAAATGAAATTAGAGTACGTGAGTAAGATGCTTAAACTTATGTTGTTTGAAGAAAATATGTGCTCTTAAGCTTTCTAATTAATGTACAGGACCTTACAAAAGTGTTCTGACAATGTCACTTAGTCATCCAAACGATGTTAAATTTGGAACAATTATTAATTTTAAACGCAAAATAAGCTGAATAGTTTTTACTGGTGTATACAATGTTTATGGTTCGTTTACAAAGACACTCGAAAGAATTTCGTAACATTAGATCCTATGGACAAATTTTTAATTTAAGCGCGCACTTTAATGCGTTTATGCTGAATTGAACTTAATAAAGTTAACATACATTATAAAGTTGCTTAAAATCATGTTTACTCTTAAAAAAGGTTATGTATACACTAAATAATTTATGGGACCACACAAAATAATTCCGAGTATGTACTGTAATCATCCAAATGATGTCAAATTAGTTCGAAAAATTAATGAGTTATAATTAATTAGGTTTATTCTTATTATTGGTGTTTATAATGACTGTGGCTACTTTTCCGGGATACATAAAGGAATTTCGTACTATTACGGTCTATAGTCGGTATTTTTTAAAAGTGTATTTTAACATGGTTACACCCCATCAAATATAATAAAATTTTATTAGAATTTTAAAAGCATGTTTTCCTGTTGAAAATTGTGGGCATAGAATTGATAATTAGTTTAAAGGTTACGCAAAATATTTCCGATATGCTATGTAACTTTTTTCGTTTGAAATTTGGTATTTATGAATTTCAGGGAAATAATACAAGACCGTCGTTTATTAAGAATACATATTGTTGCGTACTTGGGGGTTCGTAAGTTGTCCGAGAATGAAAGGCGAAACTTACAAAAATTCAGTGAATTATTCATAGAAAATTCCAGAAAAATACAGGTCTATAAACCAAGTACCAGCTTCAATTCAACCAGTAAACATAGCTTAAACAACAGTCGTTAACAGCAAAACAACAGTACAAACTGTTTATCAATAACACATAAAGCGTCTCATTCAAAGAGGCTCAAAGCAAAGCAAGCATTTGACGAAACTTACACAGATCTGAGATTGGCCGCCTTGGCTAAAAAAAAGCTCCTTTTATACTATTCTATCGAACACAGACTGTTCTGGAAAGTTCTCGTATCTCATCAGCCAATGAGATTAGAGCTTCCATATTTGGTATATCCCTAATAAGAATTTTTTCGCCAAGGTCGCCGAAAAATCGCCAAGGAGGGAAACAGTCGCCAAATTTGGCGCCAAATCCTTTTCTTCCCTTATTGGAGTATTTCAATGGATTTTTAAAGAAAAATTAGGCTATTTTAACGCTAAAACGATTAGAAATGCACAAAATTAGCATTTTATCGACTTACTAAGCCTCTGAAAAAATTTATGGAAAAATAAATGCAATTATTTACAATTCCATAACACTTTATATGATATACAAATAGGTATACAAAAACAGATAGAGCGGGGGGTTGAGGGGGGCGGCAGCCCCCCTCAGGAATGTATCTGATTATGGTAATAAGTCGATCGAATCAATATATACTATTATATAATAAGGAATAAATAAAAATGACCTATTGAAAAATGTCTGATGCAAATAGGACGTTGAGGCTCCTGATCTGCAGATCCACTAGTTTTATTTTATTTTATTTATTTATTTATTTATTTATTTTGTGTATATAGTATTTGTTCCTATTGGTCCAAATATTATCATCCCTTTGATTTAATATAATCATAATTTAATTTAATAATGTAATAAGTATGGTATAGAAAAAATAATCTTACCTTATTAAATATTATACGTAAGACTACCGTGTAGTTTAAATTGAAAATATTATTATTTTTTAATTATTTAACATCTATTACGTGCAGCATTGGAGAAATATTTTTCATATTAAAAAATATATATTACTCTTTAATTCACCCATGTTCTGTAAATTAACAATTGTGGTGCTCGCCGAAACATGGGAGCCGTCACCTCTGAAAAGGATAAAAATGGACCTTTTCGCTTTTTATTTATTTATTTATTTTTTTTTTGTGGGGGGGGGGGGGGTTGAATTTTAACCATAAATGGCTTTCTACCCACCTCATTATTTCATTATTCATTCTACATTTTCTTTGAATTTACCCATAGACTACATTTGTTTTGAATATCCCCACAAAATATCCCCCCCCCAAATATATATATAAGCAGTTGTTATGTACGAATGGCCATCATGAAATCCCTCCGATAAATTCCCTTGTGATGACATGTGTCCGTAATACACCAAAATATGAATACCAAACCAAAACCAATTGCCTGTTACGCAGTTTTAGTACGAAATGAACCCATTCAACCTCAACATTAATATACACACTAATTTATAAAATATACCATTACTGTTTATATTTCCCACTATGTGACCAGTAAATTTTCACGGTCGTAGGGTATTTAGAACTTCTGATAGAAGTAATAAATTAATTTTTTTGAGAAATAATTATTTGTTTAACTCCGAAAAGTATAGCGATATGAGGGTACGCCTGTGCATAAGGCATCACCAGTAAAGTGGTTCCTGGTAGGGGAACAAATAATCATATATTTAGTTTAGAAAAACGTGAAATTCAAAGGTTCAGATGTGCATTTCGGTTGGCGAAGAGAACATTGAACATATAAAATAAAGGTATTTTGTGATAACTACAATGTTAAAAAAAACCCGTAAGAATAAGGGGAAAGCCCAGTAGCAGAGATTCCAGACAAAACCCGCAAATATATATATATATATTGGTTTAAGGTTTTTCACGGGCATGCAACGTATACTTAATTTACGGTCTAAACTTTTTTTTTTTTTTTTTTTTTTTACGGGCTTTGTCTAGAATCTCTTCCGGACTTTTCTCATAATCTTAAGGGATTTCTTTTCTTTTCTTTTCTTTCTTTTTTTTTTTTTTTTACTGTGTACCTGTTTTTCTCTCTTTTTTAAGATTGTTTCGTCACATTAATGTATAGGAAATAGTAAACAAACACATGCACGTTTTAAGAGTTCTGTTCTTATAATTCTTGTCGATAAGAATTCACGTCTTTTCGTACTAAAACGATGATGCTCTAGAACTTTGTAATTCCCTTTATTTCCCCTTCTACAGTATTTCAAATGGGAGCATTCAATCAACCATTTCATCACCAAATAGTGCTGTACGCGATCTCATTGAATAGCAGAATATTGTTTTAGATTTTATTTCTGAAAAATGTAAAAAATAAACATTATCTAAAAAAATATTTATGTTAAATTAAATAAAAAACATTTTGCATTTTACCATTAATGAATTATCAAATTATTTATGAATTTTTAAGAAAAAAAAAAGTGTTTACCCTTATCTTTAAAAAAAAAAATAAACTAATTTCAGGAAAGTTAAATAATTCATTTTAAGGATATTTGCTTTCATTCAAATATATACACAGGCAAAGTATATTTAAATTAAACTGAAAGACTATTTCAAAAGAATACTTTTGTATAATACAACAAACATGCTAGTACTTTCCTACAACCTTCATGCATTTCGATAAATGATCACGTATTTTAAATAATAAAAGGTTTTCTTTTTTAAATTCAATAATATGTCTGTATATACATACTTTCTCAATTATTCAAAATGAGTAATCTACTTTGCTTTCAGAATAGAGCTCATGTCACTTGATGGGATTTACTCTTTAAATAAAGAGTATAAAATAACGGTATGCATATTTTATTAAGAAACAGCTATACACAGAAATTGTATTATTAGTTGAGTTAATTTTCAACCTTTATATGCTTTAGAAAATGTTTAGTAGAAGGCATTTTTTTAAATGGGTAAATATCTCCTATATTATTCGAAATATAAATAAAATATTATAGAGAAATATTTAGTCTTCGATTTTGACGTTATTTATGTAGGTCTTCGTGATGAGGTAAACATACTTAACTTACCAAAGTGTATTTTTATCTTGAATGCACTCCACACATTATAGATATCTTTACTTAAGACACTTTGTGTAACATAAACAGGTGGTGGAAATGAACTAATGTAAAATTACTTAATACAAAAATATGTCTGAAAATCAGACATTCAAAATATCTTAAAATAAAAGATTTTTCATCGCATCATTCATCATTTAAAAGAAGAGTAGTGGCGCCCTCTACTGATCATTATATTAAGATGAAGTAAAAAAAAAAAAAAATAACATGAATAATAATTATTTTATTTAATTAAAAGAATTTTTAGCAATGCAGCGGATTTTTTTTTTTTTTTTTTTTTTTTTTTCTAAAACTGAAATTATAATGGCACTATCAAAGATTTAAATCAGTTTTATAGAAAAAAAAATCTTGAGAACTTTTGGTAATATGAGATTTTTCTGATAATCATATTCGAACATCGAGGGCTGGAATTTTCACATATTAGAAATTAATTTCACATTTAGAAATTGAATTGTATTAGGTCTATTTAATAAAATATATATTAAGGCAAAGTTTCTATTATATATATATGAAATCTTCAAATATCGTTTTTTCAGTTTGCGTTTTTCCCGAATTCGTGATTTTTCAAAATACTAAAACTTCAACTTTTATTTAAGAAAAGACTTTATATATATATATATATATATATATATATATATATATATATATATATATATATATATATTAGGGTGGTTCGAAAAAAACTTTTTTTCAAATTTCAGATCGCTATAGTACGCAAAAGTTGCCATTGGTATAGACATGAAAAAAGCACTAATTATTATTTTTTAATAAATTTGTCTTCCGGTCGCGCAATGCCATCAAAGCTACCAAAAAACTGTGAAAAACCTTAATTTTTCATAATTCTTTTAAGCAAGCCAGATGGTTTTAATTGCGTTCCTATACTATGAATTAACTACTAAAAGCATGTAAAATCAATATATGTGCACTTTTTATACATTTGTTTCATATCTTCCGGTCGCGCAACATAGTACAAAATGGGTAAAATGAGTAGTTTTTGCAAAATTTCCAAATTTAACTGTTTAGTACATTTTAATCATACGTCTTTTAGAGATGTTATAGTTTAATTATATTACAATAATATATTTAAAATCCAAGCATATAATATAAACGTGGATATAAGATAGGCGTGGCGTACGTGACGAATGCCCGCGATGCGCGCGCAGCGCAGCCAGTCGCAGACATTATCGTTTCCCGCTATTTTCTTCAGTCTGCTTCAGCTAGCTCTAGTCAGTACTAGATTGTGTTGTGCTTAAGTTCATATTCTACTTTTGCGTTCAGTGCTTTTACTTGATTACGACAGTTATTGTTACAATGGGTGTACCAATGAAAGTTGGTATAGGTACAATAACTATAAAAGATTTTGAGTGCCCTATTCTTGATCGCCCATGAGACTTGTTGCACAACAAGCTTCCTACTCATGAAAATGTCCTTCGCTGCTGCTTTCAACAGAGATTCAACCTAGCTGTGACAATACACAACAAGAGTGTATCTTTTTCAAGAGTAGCCTCAACAGTAGCAAAGAAAATTATAGGTTTATATGACAAAGCCTCCATCCCAACTGTCACGGAGTACAGAGTCATCCAGCTAATTAGTTCTTACTACAAATCATACAGTAAACTCAAAAAGTCGTTTCATCGTGACAAAGATAAACTAGCATTCAAACTCAAAATTGACAATTTCAAGGAGAAAGGATGCTCTCGTTTTGGTGTCGCGGCGTGTAAATGTGCAAGTACAAAAACCTTAATTCCAAAGGTGGAATTTTTTTTCTTCGTTCACAAATGCAGTTCACACTTAGAGGACATACTCATGTAACTGGAGATTTCTTACATGAACAGTCATTAGCAACAATTACAAATTTACACGCCGCGATATCAAAAAGAGAGCATCCTTTCTTCTTGAAATTGCAAGTTTAAGTTTCAATGCTGGTTTATCTTTGTCACGATGAAACGACTTTCTGAAATTACTGTATGAATGGTAGTAAGAACTAATTAGCTGGATGACTCTGTGCTCCGTAACTGTTGGGATCGAGGCTTTGTCATATAAACAGATAATTTTCTTTGCCACTGTTGAGGCTTCTCTTGAAAAGATACACTCTTGTTGTTTATTGTCACAGCTAGGTTGAATTAATGTTGAAAGCAGCAGCGAAGGACATCTTCATGAGTAGGAAGCATGTTGTGTAACAAGTCTCGAGGGTGACCAAAAATAGGGCACTTAAAATCTTTTATAGTTATTGTACCTGTACCAACTTTCTTTGGCACGTCCATTGTATCAATAACTACCGTATTCAAGTACAAACACTGAACGCAAAAGCAGACAGAAAAATAAGGACTTCAGTACAACACAATCGAGTACTGATTCGAGCTAGCGGCATGAGCAGACTGAAGGAAATAGCGGGAAACGATAATGGCTGCGAGTGGCTGCGCTGCGCGCGCATCGCTGGCATTCGTCACGTACGCCATGTCTATCTTATAGTCATGTTTATCTTATATGCGTGAATTTTAAATATATTATTGTAATAGAATTAAACTATAACATCTCTAGAAGACGTATGATTAAAATGTACTAAACAGTTAAACTTGGAAATTTTGCAAAAATTACTCATTTTACCCATTTTGTACTATGTTGCGCGACCGGAAGATATGAAACAAATGTATAAAAAGTGCACATATATTGATTTTACATGCTTTTAGTAGTTAATTCATAGTATAGGAACGCAATTAAAACCATCTGGCTTGCTTAAAAGAATTATGAAAAATTAAGGTTTTTCACAGTTTTTTGGTAGCTTTGATGGCATTGCGCGACCGGAAGACAAATTTATTAAAAAATAATAATTAGTGCTTTTTTCATGTCTATACCAATAGCAACTTTTGTGCACTATAGCGATCTGAAATTCAAAAAAAAGTTTTTTTCGAACCACCCTAATATATATATATATATATATATAAATTTTTTTACATAGAGAAGCATTTTTTTTCCCTCAAGAACTAATAAATAAATTTCAAAACTGATGACTAACTTTTTCTTTAAGTTGGTACTTTGAAATATTTAAAACATTATCAAGCTTTTCATTAATTATCTGTAGAATTTTTATCATTTTGAAAACCACAAATTCATGAAAAAATGCAGACTGAGAAAATGCGATTTAAAGGTTTTAAATATGTAAAAAATATATCAAAACCCATAAAAATTATTCCCTAAATAAATATTTTATTGAATAAAAATACCTAGTACAGTTCAAATTATAAATATTAAACGGAAATATTAGCTTTAGATGTCAAGTCTCTTTAAAATAACTACACTATATTTTATAAAATTATGTTGTGTAGTGCGGTGGCATGATTGTTAAATACGGTAACTTCCGACGCCAGTTTTCCGATTCGAAGACCGGCGTGGGTTCGAGACCATTCTCGGTTAGTGTCTTTTTTTTTTTTTTTTTTTTTTTTTGGATTAAATGATATTTTATTTATGCTCTACGAAATTCTAAAATCTATTTTTAACAGAAAAACAGTATCATAAGCCACCTTTATTTATTTATTTATTTGTTAAAAAGTCTTAAAAATAGCGGTGATTTTAAGCCTAACATGGCGGTGGTTTTAAGCCTAAAAAACATGACTGTGTCTTAAAATATTTGCAATGCCTTAATTTCATATGCAAAACGGTGTCTCAAATAGTAAGACTTTTTTTTTTTTTCGGTTCAAAAATGACCACCCGTTTAAGACACATTTTTAACTGAATTTAAGACGTTTACGTTTACAGTGTCTATAAGCAAGGGCCACAACGGCATATTTATGCCTAAAATACTACGTTTCCCTGCCTAAAGTACAAAGGAAAAGGGCTAAATACTATTTTCTCTTTTTCAATTACCAATTGGTTGCAGCAATATTCATAAAAAGTGTATTCATGTATGTTAAAGTGTCTATGAGCTACCGATAAGGCTTCGATATACACCAGCTGGTGCATCAGACTTTTATTTATATTTATTTATATTTATTTATTTATTTATTTTTGACTGGGGGGGGGGGTTAGATTTGTCACAGCGACTCCGTCAATTCTCAAGCGGTAGCTTCTGTTTTGGTTCTCATGTGTTACTTTTTTAAGCTTAAAGAAATGTTATGCAAGAAGTTGTTTAGCAAGGATTTAGTCAAATCACTCAGAATATAACATAAAAAATGCTTATTTTTCCCTAAGATACTAAGAAATGAAGAACATAGCTCCGGTAAATGCACCCAGCCGAGACGCTGGCTTCTTCCGACGCAAAAAGATGGTTGCTGTTGCCTCGACCTATAATATTATAGGGGTTCTAGATAAATATGTTTACATGGTAACCTGACAGAAAATGACAGAATTAATGCTTCTATTTCAAAAATGTTACGAGATATAAAGAAAAGAATAATTATGAAGTAATAGAGAATCAAATTTAAAGCTCAATGACACCTTGTAAATATAAATGTTAAAAATAAAGCGCTTGAATGGCAGAATTTACTACACTGTGAAGTAAAAAAACGATCTTTGAAAGAAAACAACAATTAGATATCACAAGATGCCTTTATTTTTTATGTTCAAATTTCTTGCCGTTAACTGCAGTGCACAGCTAGACCTGTGTTCGAACTTCATGTTGCACACGCCGCTTCGAAAAAAAAATTAAGGCATATTTCAATTATAAAACTTCCTGAAATTTATAAATCTGGGCATGATATATTGTTTCTATATCTCCTTCTCAATTACTAGCAGTGAGAGTTTCTTTTTCTGGTAATTTGACTGTGAATTCTACTCTCGAAATGAAACATTATTCTCTGTAAGCTAATTTATATTATGATATATTTATATAATATAATCATAAAATGATGATAATATTAATAATAATCATTTATAATTATATTATTATCATTTTATAATTATAATATATAAATATATTATCATAATTTGAATTTTGGTATATTTATATAATATACCATAGTTAAATACTTATAGAAATATTAATATTATAATTGTTGATTACTTTAAGTAGTATAATTAAAAATATATATATTGTTCATTATAATATATTTCAAAAGTAATTTTAATTTACGATTTTTTTTTTTTTTTTTTTTTTTTTTTTTTTGTATTATACTCTGAGCATTGCAGGGTTTTAAATATATATATATATATATATATATATATTGTGTTTGACTCAAACTATTGATGTTCAAACGTTTCGCTGTTATCTGTAATGCACAGCCGTACCTTTGTTTGAACTTCATGTTGCACGCTTTGGTTCGTGAAAGCTAATAAAACGTACTCAAACTATAATAACAATTTTTGAAATTTATAAATCTGGTCCTGATAACTCACATCCTTTCTATAAATTCCTTGAATCATTAGCAGTCGAAGTTCTTTGTGGTAATTTGATTGCTATTTCAACTCTCGAATGAAACGTGTTTTAGTTTAATCCGAATTATATTTATGGAATATAATTGCATAATAATAATAACTATTATTATTATAAATAATATAATTATAATAGTATACTGTTCATTATATTATATTACAAAATTCATTATAATTCATGATGTTTTTTCTATTATACTGTAAAAAAATTGCAGGATATTTTTTTTTTAATTTTGTGTTAAACTCACGCTATTTGTCCTTACCTTACATTAAAACAAATTATAAAAGTTTAAGGTGCTCGATAAGAAGTATTGCATAAACATATTACTTTAAAAATGCCATTCGTGACATTTTAAATAATAAATTTAATGTACTTGAAATATTTAGTTTGACCCTGTAGACAAAAAATGACTTTTATTAATAGTACCATATACTATAGGAAACATAAAATATCTATCAATTTATTTATTTATTTACTTATTTATTTATTTATTATTATTATTATTTTAGTGCAATCCAAAGCTGTTAAATATTTTTAACAAGAAGTTTCGCACATAGATGTAGTGTACTTAAATATTTTCGATGTCCTTGTATATATGTCCAATCTTGAAAAATAAGTTCAAGTGATTATCTAATATAATAGAGCTTCAAAAGTGGACTAACTGCTGATATTTGATCTTCAGTTATACTGAAAATAGGATCACAAAAAAAAAAAAAAAATACACTGGCAAATAGATTAATCACTGAAAACGTGATTATCTGATTCGGAGGACTCAGGAAATAATTGACATAAATTTCTATAAACTGATTTAAATAGACATAAAATAACATTAAAATAACAATTCATATGCAAAATAAATTGTTTAAATTCAATTAATACTATTTTTTTATATTTAAAATTTAAATCATATACAACCTTAAAAAGATTTGGAAAAATATATTTTTTAGAAAAGTATAATCGTTTGTATATTATCATCATTTAAATCTTAGCATTTAATTTAATTTTATTACAACTTTGTTTATAAAAATCTTATTAATTATTTTTGAAATTGAACAAGAACTCCTAAAACTGATAAACCGTATTTTGGCAAAGATTCAAGAAGAAATCGTTGAACTCCAGACGAAAAAAAGAAAATTCTAACTCTTGACGAAATTCCAGACTTCTTTTAATAAGTGATTTACAAATAATCTCGTTTATATGTATATATGTTTTTTTTTTTTTTTTTTTTTTTTTTTTAATGCTAATCGAATTATGCTAGTCTATGATTCATTAATTAATGGAAAACATATACGATAATCGGTAAATTGAATATTCTTTTAGGCAAAGCTGCAGAATATAATCGATTAAAAGATTAAGTGAGTTAACTTTCAAACATATACTGAAAACACTTATAAAAACAAATTTAGTAAATAGTTAAAACATTAATTTACAAATATAAATAATAATCAATAAATATTAATTTTATTCTAAATTACGAGCGTATAAATTAAAATATACAGTAAATATCCATATTACTGCAAGACTGTTGTCCATTTCTATTTATGTACTTTAATTGTGGCATCAGAATAATTATTAAATTTAATATATATATATATATATATATATATATATATATACAGGTAAAAAAATTTAAAAGAATTCTTCAAACAACTTGGTACAACAACATTTAAAAAATTCGAAATTACTTTTAAATTCGAAATATAACTTTTATGAATTTAAACTATATTAAAATATGTTTGCGATTTCAATATATCGATTCTTTAATTTATACATAATTAAAGCAATATATATATATATATATATATATATATATATATATATATTTATTTACCAAAATGAGCTGCTTGGCGTTTCAAGTTTCTATATAAAACGGTAATTCTTTAAAATAATTTTTTGCCTTTCAAACATGATTTTTCCAGAAAACAAAGTATGAATATATTACGAAAGATGCCAGTTATTAAAATATGATAAAAACGACAATTAATTATTATTACTATTATTATTATTTCTCCAATTCTTTATCTCCTATTCATAAAAAAGCACCTGTTTTAAAATTATTTTAATTGATTTAATAAAATAAATAAAATAAAATAAAAAACTGTTTTTTATTTGACACATATTATCTTATTTGTGTGACTGTAGATAATTACTGGAGATTAAAGAACTAGAAATGCGAAGTTAATTTACCAATTATTTCATATAGACAATTTTAAAAATATAAATAGTTGTTTAAAAAATAATTCACGATTCCATTACATATTTCAGTAAAATTTTTAAGAAGAAAATATTGCATTTACTACTTAATAAAGTTTCATTTTATGTAGGTAAATAACTGTTGGTTGTATTAATCGAAAGAAAAAAAAAAAAAAAAAAAAGAGGTTTCTTTTTTAGAGTGAAATAAAAGATTGTCTTTATTATGCAAATCAAGATTATTCGTGCAATTTTCTTCATATATATATATATATATGAATATTTATTTATTTTTATAACAATTGTTTGAAAATACTTTTCTGAAACCTACAGCAACCAATTTTCTTTTAAATTGCAAATTTCTCCCAAACACGTACCTTTATTTGTAAAGATTCCTTTGAAGTACAATTTAGCAATGAAGTTTCTCTTCTTCTGATAAATGTCTCATTCGTGTGTTTAAAGTTAATTCAGCCGTGAATCAAACATTTCTATACTAAATTTCTTTTAAAATTTACAGTTTTCTTTCCATAAATTATGTATTTTATTGTGCTGTTTTCGCAAATTTGAGCACCACATTATAAATAAGAAGAGTTTCTTTTTAATTATTAAATTTTAAAATAAATTTCTATAAATGTGTTCTATGTGCGTCCTTGTATCCTTTGGGTTTCTTGGACTTCTTTTTTCCCTTCCTACGTAGTAAATGCTTACTAGTATCGCCCAGTGGTCGAAACATGACCACTTTTTGCAAAGCAAAGTCATTGTCTTCTCATAAACGGAATTGAATTGCAACACAGTAGCGCCACCTGTCGGCCGATAAGCACTCAAGTTAAAATAGGGTTTTACATAATGTCTGTATAATATATCATGTTTTGTGCGTTTATACACTACTGAAGTTGAGACTCAACCTTGACTTAAACGGGATGATTCACAGCAAAGCAACAGCAGCTATTGTGTGATATATTCCAACAGCTAATCAGCACCAATTTAAATTAAGGTCTAGCCAATTATCAATCGTACTTAAATTTCGCCCATTGGTTCATGAGACACTGTAAAATTTCCCTAAAAAATATTACAAAAATTTCTCTATAAAATTTCCCATCGTACACACACAAACAAATAGTAATTATCTAAAAATGAGCAAATTATATTTAGAATACCTCAAAACGAGTAAATTCATCGAAATCCGGAAGTGAGAAACAGTTACGAATCCAGTACTTTCTTCTATAACATTTTATACGACAACGCCATCTACCGATTAACATGAACAAAAATTTAATCAATATAATCAATATTCAGTCGTGTTCAAGAAATCTCAAAACGTGTAATTACATCGAAAACTGGAAATTGAAAAGCATTCCGAATCTTATACTGTCTTCATATATGTGTAACAGATATAGCAATAAATCCACTTATTTAAAAATAAGTAGTCAATTTCACTTTAAAAAAAAAAAAAAAGGAAAGAAAGAAAAGAAAATATATCATAAAGTAATTAGAAAAAAAAATAGAACTTCCATAAATCAAATCTTTTTTTTTAATTTTCATATGTGATCAATGGTATAAAACTGCGATTTACTACTCATTCCTTCTTAATCATTTTTACCACTCTAATGGCTGTTGCTTCTTAGAATGAAAAATCTGTAATCGTAAGTTTAAGAATGCTAAATCTATACAAATTATTGTATCCGGATTTTTTTGGATTATAAGTAACTGCCAGATTTAAGAACTTTCTTCTTTGGGAATTTTTTAATACAAAAAAATATGTTTGTAAAATCAAAAAAGCATAAAAAATAAAAGTACTTTAAATTACCTTCTTGATATTGTAAAAAAATAATTTTTGTATTCAGCAATCTCGCTAATCATACCTTTCGACTGATACCACTTTCAACCCTCTACACTCATAATTAATCTGTTAAAAGTGTACACTATTAAAAAATGTCCTTTTTGGTGCCAGAAATTTTCTGTAATGGCAGAAAAATACGTTTTGTCAACGTAATTTTTCCGTAATTTAAGACTGTTTTCTCAAATTACAGAAATTTTCTGGCAGCAAAGCAGACTTTTTAAAATTTTTTTTTACAGTGTACGACAAATTTCATGTTTGCCTATTAACATATATATAGATACAAATAAGTTCAAAAGTTTTCATTTATCTTTTTTCTCCTATTTTTGCTGCTCCTTATGTTACATGAAAACTGATTGTTTAAATTTCATCTCTAGTTCCCTTTTCTGTGTTTTTAGTTAAAAATAATTTATTAAATTTATAATTACACTGTTAAAAATTTCAGTTCAAACTTGAACCACTATATGGAGTAAAGTTATAAGCAATACAATAACATAGTTCTATCTCTCTTTTAAGTTTTCTACTTCTTGTGATTTAATTTAAGTTGCACCAAAACTCAGAGCCATTATACATCCACTCCTAAAGGAAATATGAATCAATGAAATTCCTATTGAAACCAAACAAAGCTTAAATTGCAGAGCGTCGTCGAGAACATACACTGTTTAAAAAAAAAAAAAAAAAAAAAAAAAAAAAAAATGCAACTTTGCTGCCAGAAATTATCTGTAATTACAGAAAAATACGTTTTGTCAACGTAATTTTTCCGTAATTTATGACTTTTTTCTCAAATTACAGAGAATTTCTGGCAGCAAAATTGCATTTTTTTTTTTTAACAGTGTTGGGTAAAGTGCCAATTTTGTGCAACAACTCACCCATGGGCCAAGGTACAACTCTAGAAAATTTAGCCCTTTTTATCAAAATCAACGAAACAGAAATACCGGGCAAGAAAGCGTGGCATAGTAGCGGACTGTTTGACTTGAGACATGGAGGTGTCCAGTTCGATCACCGTCTGGGTCGAATTTCGATTTTTTATTTTTCAAAAACATAATACCAATATTTAGTTCAAGATAAAATTATCAAATCATGGTAAAAGGTTAAACCACCGGGCTACTTCAGTAGAATGCGTTGATTCAAACTAGCACTAAATTTTTAACAGCGTATAAAATACTGTTCTTTATCATTTTCGATTTTTTTTTCTAAATTTATTGAAAAAATTAAATTTAAACTTACACATGCATATTAATAATTTTTATATGATAAATCAATTTATACTCTACCTCACAATTGCTAAGGAACAGAATATATTTTTAAAGAAAAAATAACTTGTAATGTTTAAAGGCATATAAAGCTGAGTATAGCTGTAAAAGAGGTGCTAAATAGTTTGTGGAAAATAGCACAGATTTTACCATACTGGAAAGCGGGTAAATAATAATAATGATAATAAATACAGATTACTTTTTAAAAATTTCAGATTCACAATAAAAAATCTTTCCATGTAGAAGACTGAGATATGCCAGTCTTTTGCATTAACTGCTGTTCATTGTCAGCGAATTCACCTAAGAAGACACCGACTTGTGTGTTCCTTACAACGTGCTTTTTCTCATTGATGCCGTAGCTGAATTGGGATGCACTTCCGATTGCGCAAAACAGCCTGATTTAATCGTCTAGGTATGGTTAGGACAAACACGCCATGCACCGGTAGCGCTTACAATCTATGCAGTTATTCAATTAATATTGAGATTTCTGTTCCACTTCTCTCCTAGGAATACATATATCGATCTTCCTGAGGTGTGGTGTTTTTCTCATGACCAATAAAATGCTTTCACATAATATTCTTGCCTTCAGCGAGTTTTAATCATAAGATGACACTTTTGACCCTCCCATTACTGTTGTCATAGTAGCGACATTTTGACTTTCTTCGAGGCGTCGAACTGCTTTTCCCCGATCATAAAGGATATATTGCAGACATTTTCACTTATTTAATGACCCCCCCCCCCCCCTCACACAAAATTTCTCAGAAATAAGTTCACCAATATAAGGCGCTATGTTTGTTAGACGCCTTATTCAGGGAACGTTTGAATGACTAAAGATCTTCAGTGCACAGAATTTCATGCAAATAAGAGATTCTGTCCAGCTGAGCCCTCTACATTTTTTTTTTACTACGATTAGCCGACTTTCATGAACGCTACGTTGCAAAACCAAATTGTTCCTTAGCAAATGTAAAGCACTGTTTTTTTTATTCATGTTTTAATTTAATTAAAAATATTCATAAAACACGGAGGTCTATTTTATTGACTATTGCAAAAGAAAATATTCGTTACTGAATTTAAACTAATAGGCACATATAGTTTCATACTAGAAAAAACCCCATTTTTTACGGATGTCATAATAAATTGTTTATTTAAATTGTAATTAAAAGTTTTAAA
This sequence comes from Salticus scenicus, assembly GCA_963930645.1. Lineage (NCBI taxonomy): Eukaryota > Metazoa > Arthropoda > Arachnida > Araneae > Salticidae > Salticus > Salticus scenicus. The sequence continues at coordinate 59,889,829 of OZ005652.1, read as the reverse complement.
AAACAACGAGTTAAAAAGTATTGAAATCAGATGACAAAATATAGTTTTTCACGTGCATTTATATCTATATATATGTGAATATAAATACATATATATATATATATATATATATATATATACCGAAAAGCCATTACATTATAACCACCCTCCATCTACAATAATGGGCTCGCCCAGGAACAATACTACTGCGCGTGCGCGGCTAATGTTGGAGTATATAAAGCGGCTATGCATTGTCTTTCCAAACATAGCGCGATTAGCGACATAATGGGAAAAGCCGCTGATTTATCAGACTTCGATAAAGGTCAAATCGTTATGGCTCGATGACTGGGAATATCAATATCAAAAAAGGCGCGTTTTATGGGCTGTTCACGTTCAGTTGTTGTGAGCACATATCGAAAGTGGTGTATGGATGGTGAAACGACAAGTCGCCTGCCAGCAGTGTGCATCTACGGCGCATTGATTCCAGAAGAGAGCGGAGATTGCTACGCATTGTTCGCCATGACCGAAGAGCTACAACAGTGGTAATCACCACCAGCTACAACATTGGTGACCCAGACAGTGTTTCTCAACATACTGTGCAGCGTACCTTGCTGCGTATGGGCCTACGCAGCCAGAGGTCGAAACATGTCCCTGCACTGACAGAACGTCATAGCCATCTGCGTCTGCAATGGGCCAAGAAACATCGGAATTGGACATTAGAAGAATGGAAGAAAGTTGCATGGTCGGACGAATAACGTTTTCTGATCCATCACATCGACGGGCATGTGCGAATACTCCGATTTCCAAAGGAAACTTTCGCTCTCGGATGCACAGTTGGATGGAGACAAGCCGGTGGCGGGGGTATTATGGTGTGGGCAATGTTTTCATGGAGCACATTAGGACCCATAATGACAATATTACAATCCCTGACATCTGTGCACTACGTGAACATAGTTGCAGACCAGGTTCACCCATTCGTGACAACGGTATTTCCGGCGGGGGATGGTGTTTACCAATAGGATAATGCACCATGTCATAAGAGTCGAATCGTCATAGAGTAGTTCGAGGAACATTCCAGTGACTTTCAAGTCATGTCTTGGCCTCGAAATGTACCTGACATTAATCGTATAGAGCATTTGTGGTCCCACTTGGAAAACCAAATTCGTGCTACCACGTTACCCCCTCGCAGTGTGCGGGAATTTAGGACCAGTTGGTGCCAGATACTTGTACAGATCTGGTACATATTTTGTACCAGATACCTCAGTCTACCTATCAGCACCTCGTGGAGTCAATGCCATGCCGGGTGCTGGCAGTTTTGAGGGCTAAAAGTGGTCCTACATGTTATTAAGAGGGTGGTCATAATGTAATGACTCTTGGGTGTATATATAATACTCGAACTTTGTAGTTTCTGTCTTTATTTTTAAATCGCTGTACAAAGCTACACCATTCAACCGATCGCTAGGAAAACTGGTACACTTATTAAAGAAGATATTTTTCCGCTAACGCCGTATTTTTTAGTTCAAGTTAATAGTTAATTAAAAAGACATTAAATAAAAACCTCAGTTTAACTTTAAAATTATTAAAAAGAAACTATATTAATACCAAAGCAAAATAAATAAATTACATTTATTCACATTTCATTTTTTCCTGGACATACGAGTGTTGATCCAGAAATGAGGTTTCCAAAGAGCTCCAGCCACACGGAAAGGTTCAAGGCGAAATCTAACAAAATCGCTGTGCCCGGGTGTTCCCCCACTCTCGATTCCGCCCGACCTCGCTTCTCTGCGCCGCTCAGTCTTGGCTTGTATACATATTTTTTTTATTAGAATATTATTGTACATGAGGTAATGTGTTTAAAAAAAAAAAAAATTATTTAAATTTATGTTCTAAAGAATATAATTTAAAATTCAAACACATATATATATATATTTTTCGAATACTTATACACATTTTCGAAAAGTACAAATATTTCATATTCTCTTGATTCAAATAATTATTTACATATTCAAAACCAGCAAAGACTTCTGAATCTCTTATTTAATATTCATAATTACATACATGCAAATCAAAAGAAGTGTTTTACGTCAAATAGAAGATTCTCTTCTTGAATATTTAAATTTTCTGACTTCTAGAAAATTTTCTTCCATCTAAATACTTTTCTTTTCATCAAGGTATTTGAAAATTGATTAGACTCCCACGTGTATTTTTGCTTTTCTGAAATGATTTTAAAATAAATTTAGAATTATAAAAGGATACTTTGTTTTTGAAAGATCAAATGTAATTTCAATCATGAATATGACATCACATATAAGAGAAAATTCAAATAAAATGTATATATATATATATATATATATATATATATTATAGAATAATCGTTACTACTCGTGTTATTATTTTTATTATTAGAATTGTTCTAATGGCAACTTCTTTATTGGTACTCTCTAAGTTTGTAGTCGCATATGTGGTTAATTCATATTTATTTATTTTATTTTTACTTTATTTTATTTCTATCTTGATTCATTGAAGGTTTGTTTAATAATTTATTTCATTCCTCTTTAAATTTAGTTTTGTCGCAACAGAAACATGAACTGTATTTTGCACTTGAATTAGCTATACAGTTTTCTGAAATCTTGCGTTTTCTCTGCTCGTAGAAGTATACGTTTCCTGAAGACGAATATTTCGATTTTTGAGCATTTCTTTATCCAATTCCCATTTTCAGTTATCCATTTTTCATTTTTTAATCCAATTCTCCTTTCCAATTATTTTGTTTATTCATATCTTTTACAAATTTATTGTTTTACGTATGATAACTTTCATGAATTTCGCAAAAATTACTCCTATTTAGTTTTAGTGTTATGGTCCTATATGTTCACTTTAGCGTAAGTAATTTAAAATGGATTTATCTATTAATTGGTACTGTAAATAAATTATAAAAAATAAGTGCTAACGTTTAATTGAATTACAATCATTTTTATATGTATGTTGTTGGTATTACCACGTACCTATTAATTGCTAATTTTGCTAAATTTTATAGCGAAATTAAATTCTTCAATTTTTATATATATATGTGTGTGTGTGTGTATCCTTAAAAATAATTTTATTTCTATAAAATATCTTATTGTTGTTTCAATAAATAAAAAATAAATAAATTTTCCTCTCTTACAGATCTCATCCCTATTAAGACCCAGGTCTAGTGTTTATATCAGATTTTGTTCACTATATATATCAGGCTATATCTTCCAAAGTAGGAGGCGTTTTATATAGAGAATAAATAAGTACCATCGGAATATGCGCAATGATAATAATTTCTAAATCTTCTATTGCTTTCCACTTGTCTTTTTTATGTTTTTTTTTTTTTACTTTCTTTTACTTTATTAAGGCTAATATTATTTCTTCCTCGTATTTGGTTTTACACGAATATTTTTAGATTTTTAAAAACTCAAAAAAACGTATTACAGACATTCCTTTTATTACTTTCCAATTCTGATGCTTTGAAAGTTTTTCACATAATTTTCTTTTCATGGTTGCGTTTTATTTCTTCTTTTTTATTCCGTAATTTCCCCCTTTACCATAAGTCTCTTTTATTCATTCATTTATATATTTAATTCTTTTGTGCTCCTCTTTCTGTAACTTAAGTCTTTTCACATCAGTATTTATGTTGAATTTCAGTTTTTTCTATTTAACTTTATCACAGAACCGAGTTTTGTGCGTTGCTTCTTTGTTTGCTGCATTGGTACTTACTTTTTTCGTCTGACGAAAGGTTGTGGTTCTACGTAGTCCCGAAACAGTTGTTACGAGTTTGCTTACAATTTATGTTTTTACACACAATTTTTATTATTTATTACCTTTAAACCAAAATCCTTCGATGGTAATTTTTATTGCTATGCTACATAAAGTAATAAAACATGGGTTGTTGCTTACATAAACTTAACATTTTAAATAAAATTTTAACCTCTGTGGTTTGGTAATTAGGTTTTATATCATTTTCAGTAGCTATATGTTTGATTTTTTCCCCTTAAAAAAAAAAAAAAAATAAATAAAAATACTGGTAATAATACGAGGATTAAGAGGGTGTGTATATTTGGTCATAGGTCTTTTTTTTTCGAGCCTGCGTAAATAAAGATAAGTGGGTGACTTACCAACCTGAACAGCGACGTAAAAATTAATGAAAAATCGAGAAAGAAAAAATGACATTGTTGTTAGTAATTCTAGGGCTTTTCTGGAGAAAAATCTTTTATTTTAAAGTTGTATGACAAAAAGAAGTTTTATTTTACATTTCGAGGAAAAAAAAACAAATAGGAATTTACAATACCTATTTAAATTTTAAAATGTCATAGAAATAAATAAATAAATTAATTAATTAATCAGAAAAAAAAGAAAGAAAAAAGAAGAAAATGTAAGAATTAACCCGTTAGTAGTCGCTATACACAGCGCCACCTATTACAGATTGCACACTCTTTATTTAACTGCCACCAATAATTTTAAGAAGTGACGTGATCGACGTTTCTTCGATTTCATTCGCGTTTTATGTATATCAAAGATCACTTCTAAATATTTTTGGTGGTTTTTGAATAAAAATATCTTGCAAAACTGAAGGATGGGCGGCAAATCGACCAACTAGCGACTACTAACGGGTTAAAAAATATATATTTGTTTCATTAAATTACTTATAACATTTAAAATTTTGAGAGATGTAGAGTATCTACATTAGTGTTTCATCTAGGTTGAAATGCCGTTCATATTTTATACAAAATTGAATACTATTTTATATGGTTTGTATAAACTCTTTAAATTTCATTAGTAATGATATTTTTCTATTTCTAACAAATTTCATTAGTAATGATATTTTTTCTATTTCTAACAAATTTCATGTTAATAATAATATTCTTATTTTTCATAAAATTACATCTCATATAGAGACATGATATCCCACGTGTATTTGTAGAAAACCACAATTTATAAAAGAATTCACTGTAAAACACGTATAAAATATATTTAATTAAAATCATTAAAAAATACACATCGTGTCAAGGCCTTTCGCCAAGAACATCAGGGCATCATCAGGACAGAGCCATTTTTTGACAAGAAGTACAGCAACATTATATATACATAAGAAACCAATATCGGTTACAGTTATTAAATATGAAATAGATGAAACAGATGAATTATTTAATAACTGTAACCGATATTGGTTTCTTATGTATATATAATGTTGCTGTACTTCTTGTTAAAAAATGGCTATGTCTTGATGATGCCCTGATGTTCAGGGCGAAAGGCCTTGACACGATGTGTATTTTTTAATGAAGCTCGACTCTTCGCCTTCGGAATGTTTTCATTTTAAGAAGCTCGACTCATCGCCTTCGGAATGTTTTCATTTTAATTCATCTGTTTCATCTATTTCATATTTAATAACTGTAACCGATATTGGTTTCTTATGTATATATAATGTTGCTGTACTTCTTGTTAAAAAATGGCTATGTCCTGATGATGCCCTGATGTTCAGGGCGAAAGGCCTTCACACGATGTGTATTTTTTAATGATTTTAATTAAATATATTTTATACGTGTTTTACAGTGGATTCTTTTATAAATTCTTATTTTTCCTCTGTATATCATAATTTGTCAATTTAAACTGCTAGATATATTAAAATCAAAATTCTGGAATAATTTGATGGACCAAGATTTTAATTAACTGGGCTAAAAATTTCTATCGTTATACTGAATAGCCGAATTTTTACTTACAGTTTTTACCAATTAAAATAAAACAATTCTCACAAGTTGTAAAATACGTTCTATAGTATTAAATAAGCTTGCCGCTTTGTCAACAACAGTTAAGGGAGTTATTTTACAGTTATGGTTCTTTTTTAATTGTTTCATTTCATTTTATAAATTTAAATATAAGTTTCATGACTTTAAGTTTTTATAAATTACAAATAAAAGTGACCGATAACAGCATTTTTTCAATTGATTTTTTGACTGGGCGATTCTTAATGATAAATATTTTCAAAACAGAAAAAAAACATTTTAATTACTTGTAATAAAGTATGTAGTCTTATTCAGTGAACTGCTTTTAATAAAAAACCTTTTTAGGCCTGAATTTTATGGGAGTTTATGATAGTTACTGTATAGTTTATGTTTATTGCATTTTGCGCTTTAGGGTAACTAGAATTTAAAATAAGTACAACAGTCAAATTTGTCTCTAATTCTGTCACTGATCTATATACTGATCCAAGAAAACCATAAAAATGTGAAAATCCAATTATTTTTATTTGTGTATGTATTCGAGGAAAACTGCATTAAGCTTTTACAATTGTAACACGTAAATTGCTAGAAAATAAAATATAAAATAGGAAATTTATGCAATTTATCACCTGCGTATAACAGCTATATTCAGAAATACGTTAAGATTTTAAGTTATTACGGAGCAATTTTAGTACTCACTTTTTTTTTTCACCACTTTTCTTGAAGGTTTTTTTTTCTTTAAAATATAATAAAAACCCTTACTTTGAAGCTTTTTGCAAGGCTTTCGGTATGGATCCGCACCGAAAGGGACAGAAAATAAATCAGGAATGAACAAAAGAACATAAAACAGATATAAAACTTAATAAAACTTCCACCACGTTGACGAAAGTATACCAAAATAATGATATGAAAATAAATTTCAATATTGTTAAGAAACTCGCATATTATGAAAACTGTTACCATGCCGTTAATCGCGAAGCTGTTAAAATTATTAAAACATGCGCAGTTGCAACCAAAACGATCCATTTGTTGACATCGACCTAGTCACACAAGGCAAGAAAGACTGAAGTTAATTAGTTTATTGGATGTCAACATGTTCGTGAAGCAAGCCTTAGGACGGTGCGGGCCCGCACAGAAAACTTTGCAAGAAACTTCAAAGTAAGGCCATTTTATTATATTTTAATGCTATCAAAGAAATTTCTATATATAATTTTAGGTATTTTTCTTCTTATTCAATCGTAATTGCATATTCGTGAAATTTACTCTACAAATAAAGTTGTATAGAGAAAGGACAAGTACTAACAGCACACAAGAAATTGTCACTAGTTTGTATTCAATGGTAGGCAAAATGGCCGAAATTATGCCCCTGAATACCAATTAAGAACATATATGACAGCAAATTATGCCTTACAAAATGGATAGTACATTGAAATTTTTCTACGATTTTTCACTCAGTGATCTTTCTTTTTTATCGCTAAATTTTATATTTCCCAACCCCTCCACTCAAAATAAAACTCAGTTTTACTGATATATACGTAAGATTTTTTTTTTTCATGCATTTTTATTTTGGATAAAATATTGAATAGTTTGTTGATTAGGTATTAAATAGTAATTAATAAAAAAAAAATAAAAATAAAAATAAAAAACACCACAGAACTGGCGTTTTAAATTATTACTTACAAAACTTTGAATAAACACCATATAATGTAATAATCTCTCAACAATTGTTTCGGGTCGAAAGAGCACACGACCTTTCTTCAGGCGAATAAAGTAGACACGAGTGCTGCAGTCAAAGCGGCAAGCGGTTGTGGACTCTTTCGACCCGAAACAATTGTTGCGAGATTATTGCATTATACGGTGTTTATTCAAAGTTTTGTAAGTAATATTAAATAATGCTTCTACACCGGAAAGTTTAGTAACCAAACTCAGTCAACATCTAATACTACTTTTATTCTCTAATATTTCTCAAGGAGTGAAAACAACTGAAAGTGCGATAGTGAAATAAAATAAGATTTTTTTTTTTTTTTTTTTTTTAAGGACTTTATTTTATTGAAATAAAGGGGGGGGAGGACTTTATTTTATTGAATAAAGGGGGAAAAAGTGCTTTAAATAATAGAAAGAGATATTATTTATCAGAAAATACTGTCGTATTTCCTTTTATTTGAGTGCATTCTAATGGTAAATTATAACTTAGGAACCGCAATCTGCAATTACAGTTAAACTTCAAAATTGATCCAATAAATATACTGTTATACTTGACTATAGTATCATTCTAGAAAGTATTAACCAAATCAAATTTCGAAAAAATGTGTTATTTCAACACAATCATTGTATTTTATAAAATCAAAAACTAGTTTTAATTAATACAATCTAAAATATACAATTTGAGAATTCTGATACAAACATTCAAATTAATTAAAGAAATTGCTTTACTAGTTTTAATCTTGTAAGTATTACTTTACTAAATACGTAAGGTCACTGAAACATTCTGGAAAAAAAATTCTTACCATAATTTATTCACAAATGATATTTCTGAAACTAAACTTCGTTAATCAATGGCGTTTTATGCTTGAGGGAATGAAATAATAATCTAACACAACTGAATTATGTATTCTTGGGCTATAATCATCGATATTAAATTCTTTTTCTTTTCGGTAAAATTACTTTTAGCGAAATTCATCCTATAAGACAGATTAATGTAATTTTAAAAAGCTTTACTTAATATCACATCCTTTCATTTCTAATAAAATCTGTTAATTTGTGCTAATTTGAAATATATTATTTCAAATAAAAAAAATACAAATAAATATAATTTTCAGGATATTACACTTAAAGCAGGTAATTCTGTTTAATTTTGAAGGAAAATTAAAATGCTGATTTCTGGTGAAATATTTTATTATACACTATAGGAAATACAAAAAAACAGTGCAATTTATTTTTTATTTTTTAAAAGGTAAATTTTAAATACCTTAATTCATCTTTATATATATTTTTATTTCATTCTATACTTTCTTGTTTACCTTCAGTAATTCTTTATTACATTGTATATTTTTTTTAAATGAATTGATGTAATTTTGTAACTTTTACAATTTGATAATTTTATAAAACTTTTTTAGTAGTTTTATACATTATATGTATGTTTGATTTCTCTTCAGTTAGTGGTGGTTTTCTGTTTGGTGAGAAGTTGGAGGCTAAGGATAGTTATTAGCTTATAGCTACTGTCCTTTCAGAAAGTTCTCGTTCACCCCTACACTGAGGGGCTTCCCTGATGAAGATCTCAGCGTTTTTTGGGGTTTAATTTCATTCATTTGTTTATATATTTCTACATTTATATATATGGCTGAATATCACATAAGTGTGCATTTTGGATTTTTTTAAACTTTTTTTTCAAACTTTGTGTTTCAATTTGAATTTTTTAAAATAAGTCCGTAAGTACATCTTAAATAAATTCTGAGTTTGACAGAGATCGATCATAATTTTTTAAAATTTTATTGAAATTTTTCAATAAAAATTTATAATTTTAATTATCTTATAAAACCAAAATTACCATATAATTTGTTTTTTTTTTTTTTTTTTTGGTTCAGATTCATTAAAAAATACAAGACTTAGGCATTTCTAAAAAGTTCTTCCCATTTTAAAAAATAAAATAGAATAAAAAAACCCAAAAATTTTAAATTAAAATAAATAAATAAATAAATAAATAAATTTAAATTTAATTTTTTACAAACATAAATTATATCAATGGGAAATATCATAGACTGCATACCTCTTGACTATAAACTGGAAATAATTAGTTTACTTGCATTAAATTTTTAATTATAGCATTTAAAGATGTCAAAAAATGATGTAACTGAAATAACTGGTTTGTCACTGAAATGACAATGTTTGTCACTGAAATGACAATGTTTGTCACTGAAACGACTGTTTGTCACTGAAATGACAATATTTGTCAAAATGACTATTTTTCACTGAATAACATTGTTTGTCAATGAAATAGGACCATATAATATTAAAAATGGAACATATTAGAACAATAGAGAAAAGATTGTGAAGGGAAAAGAAAGAGCAATAATGAGAATATCAAGCAATTTTATTGTATTAAAATACTTGTATAGTTACAAGTTTAATGATTAACTGAATTAAATTCAGAAAAAGCATTTTGAACATTATTAAAATCTTCATCCTGAAGTTTAAAATATCTATTTGAGGCAGGTTCAGGAGAATTCCTAATTTTGCACAGAATATGTGGCACTTGAATTTCATGGGCATCCTCTTTCTCAGGCCATGCAAATTATTTTTTCTGCATCTTGCCATAAATGACACAAGTAAAATATTTTGAGTAACATTCTCAATGACACCTTAAAGGGGGCAAAAAAATAAAAAATAAAAAAATAAAAAATAAAAGTTTGCTTTTTTAAATGTATCTTAATATTAATGTCGTATGTAATTTTTTTATATTTACCTGGATACCGGAAAGTACTTTAAATATTTAAATATAAAGCTTATCCTACACCAACAAATCTTTTAACTCAAAATAAAAAATAATTTAAATCCAGGGCTTACAAAATAGTAAATCTGCAACAAATGTCATTTTCGTGACGTCACAAAAATGACCGTCACGAAAATGACAAATCGTCAATAATTCGTTCTGTACTGAAAAACATGCTTTCACTAAGCCGATATCGTCACATTTTCTTCTTCTGGTCGTCATTCTATATTAAAATAAAACTTTGTTCTAAATTTTCTAATAATATTTTTTTATTTTTTATGCATCTCGAAAATGACAAGCAATAAAAATACGCACAGCATGTAAACAATAAAAATAATGTTAACTCTTACCTGTTTTTAATTTTCTTGAGATTTATTTTCCCCACATATCGTCAATGTTGATTTCTGATCTTAAACTTTAAAAAAAGTGAATGGTGGCACCATCCCTTGATGATATATGAAGTTATTTTCACGTGTCACGAAAATGACGTCAAGACTTGCATACAAGCATTTTAATTACTCATGCATGAAAATTAACGTAATTAAAAAGAAAAAAAAATTCCCTTTGAAAATAAATAGTTTTTTTTTTTTTTTTTTTACAAGAATTAACAATTATTATAATTATCATTTTATTTTTCTTAGTAAAAAACATACTTTGTATGTAAACATTTGGTCTTGGAGACAGTCACGAAAATGACAATTTTAAGGTTTAAAATTTTCTAAAAAATACTGAAATTGCTATAAACTCACATTTTATGATTGGATGCATTTTTAAAAAGGTACTTCTAAAGAATAATAATAAAAGTTTACAATTTATTTGCTTAAAATTAATAATTAAGACCTGAAACACTAAAATGCACATTTATGTGATATTCAGCCATATACATACATACATATATATATATATATATATATATTCGCACTCTTTGTATATAAAATTTTACGTAAAATGTTCTAAGAGAAACCCATGGAAAAAAAAATCTTGTTAGTAAGACATAACTATAAATTATTTCGAAACAAAAGGTGCATAAAGATAGATGTAATTGATTTCTAGAACCTTGGAATGGAAAAATGACGAAATTTTCTAAGCTTTTATTTATTTGTTTTTATATATTCATTTATTTTTATTTATTTACTTATTTATTTATTTATCTTTATATATATTTATTTACAGAAAACTCCAAAGTTTACAACTTCAGAAATTGTCATTTTTAATTAATTGAATATTTAATTTATTCATGATGTTAATAATTATAATAATAAAATAAGAGACTAAAATTAGTGATATCTGAAATGTCATTCTGTAATAGTGATATTTATATTTAAGAAAAAGTAAGCACTTTTACCAATTTGTATTATTAAAAATGAACGGTGAGAAATATTTAAGATGAAACACAATTAATTTTATTTTCTTTTAACACAATTTTTATTAACATTTTAAGTAACTGAAAGTTAAGAAAAATCGTGATAAAAGATAGTAGTCAAGTCAAAAATTCTTTTTCCTGAGAAGACAAAAGGGAAATTTCGTGTTCTATACCAGGTCACTCTTACCAGGTTGGGTGGTTCTGATTAACGTCGCACTAGTACTGCACTATAGATAATTGTCAACGGTCTAGGACGGACCGCTAAGGATGATCCAGAGAAATGCCCTCAAAATTTTAGTCCACCACGAAGGGGATGGCCCCCCGCTTCGGTGATCCTCAGAGATATAATTTAGATGGGAACATGGAGGACGTTGCGGCCACGACAGATTTTATGTGTATCATGTACTATTAGTGTACACAACGGTCTTTGACTGGATCGAATATCGAACTCGCAATCTCCTAATTACAAGTTCGGCGAGCTACTGGCTGGACTACAGCCGCCCATGTTTTCTGTGTGTTTTTATAAATTTGTAAAAAACTATTATTGATATAATAATCATTATGACTAGTGGGGTAGAAAGAACACTATATCACTACACTGAGAAAAAAAAAGAATATATAGACTTCAACTGGAATGAATAAATAGTCATTTTCTGAATCAATAATCTGGAAACGTAGATTTTCGATTTATACATCACTACACTGAGGAAAAAAAAAGAATATATAGACTTCAACTAGAATGAATAGATAGTCATTTTCTGAATCCCCAAACTAGAAGCGTAGATTTTCGATTTATATATCACTACACTGAGAAAAAAAAGAATACATAGACTTCAACTGGAATGAATAAATAGTCATTTTCTGAATCCCTAAACTAGAACGTAGATTTTCGATTTATGTATCACTACACTGAGAAAAAAAAAGAATATATAGACTTCAACTAGAATGAGTAAATAGTTATTTTCTGAATCCCTAAACAGGAACGGAGATTTTCGATTTATATATCACTACACTGAGAAAAAAATATATAGACTTCAACTAGAATGATTAAATAGTCATTTTCTGAATCCCTAAACTAGAAACGTAGATTTTAGATTTATGCGCTTAATGTAAACAAATAATATGAATGGATGAACTCATCGACGATTTCTAGTCTATACTATCCAAAATGGTGAAAAAATATTATAAACATTATAAATATTATGAATTCTTGGTGTTACGCGAAATTCTTGCTTGGTTTTCTGGAATTACGTCATGAAACAGAATTATAGTAACTGAAAATCGTCTCTTCTGTTGGTATTTATTTTCAGAGGTTGATTGGTTGGTTGGGTTTTACGTCGCACTAGTGTTGCACAGATGGGCCATTGGCCACGGTCTGAGACACACCCCTAGAAGTGGTCCGGAGACATGCCATCACAATTTTGATCCTCCATAGAAGGGATGGCTCTCCCGTTTCGGAGACCCCCAGAGGTATAATTTTTAATGGGAACATGGAGAACATTGCGGCCATGACAGATTTTACGTGCACCAGCCACCATTAGTGTACACGACGGTCTTTGGCCGGCTCAAGTACCGAGCCCTCAATTTCCCAATTACGAGGCCGACGTTCTACCGACTGGGCTACCGCGGCACCAGAGTTTTAAAATAAGTTTTACAACGGTAATATAGAAAAACGCTCTAGAATTTTTTTCGGGGTTTTTAAAACTCGCTAGCAAATTGAAAATAGAGGTTATAAGGTTGACATAGAAATATTTTTTCTAAGGCCACAATTTAGTTTCTAGTTGTACAGTCGGTAACAAAAGTGTCCGAACACTAGCAAAAATTCCTATGCAATAAAAGTACACTTCATACGGTTTTGTTAAATAAATCCTTACCGAATTATGTTCTTAGACTGACTAAGTACAGTATTCGACAAGGATTTATTTAATAAACCGTATGAAGTGTACTTTTTTTACATAGGGATTTTTGCTAGTGTTCGGACACTTTTGTTACCGACTGTAAATCATACTTTTTTTTCCTGTGCGAAACGATAGTTATTCTAAAGAAAGAATTATTCTTTTTTAATTTCAAAAATGATCTCACAAGGAAACATTCAAAAGGTGTCGTCTTCAAAAAATATTGAAAAAAATATATGTGATTCTACTCTTTCTAAAACACCAGAAAGGGAAAAAAAATTCGACTAAAATGAATTACAGCGACCACCAAAATTATCCAAATTAAGCATATTTGGCGATTTTACATTATTAGGCGATTGATTTTAAGTACTTACCGGAGGAACAAAACACGGTTTTGTTCGTACACGGCAATCTCGGTGGTAGCGAACTGAACGCCTAACAGCGCTAAATCGCCAAATATGCTTAATTTTTATAAATTTTTGTGGTCTCTGTGATTAATTTCAGCCGATAATTTTTTCACTTCCTGGTGTTTTATGAAGAGTAGAATCACATATATATTTTTTTCAATATTTTTTGAAGACGACACCTTTTGAATGTTTCCTTATCTGTATTTAAGTTCAAATTCAAACAACCCAAACTTCTGAGAGAAGAAATGGTCCTGAAAATTTATTATCTGTCTGTATTTTAAATCATATGCAATTTAGACATTAAGTATCTTGTGACACGACTTTAAACATTAGGCATTGTCACATTTTGCTTTGATTTATAAGGCTGTAACTCGTCGTTTTGAAGAAGCGATTACATTATGTATTTGAGATGCGATTCTATTTGTTACATCCTCTAAAAATAAAAGTTAAACTATAAGGGGTTTTACTCACTTTTTTTTATATTATTATTCAATCATCGCCCAATGATATTACAGTATTCGTTGATTGTAAATAAATATTGGTAAACACACCTATCACTTTTTTTTTTTTTTTTTTGAGAGGATCTAAAATTATGTTCATTGTATAACTCATAACTTTTTGGAATTTGCACGATAGTTGTTTGGGGTTTTCATACACTGTTAAAAATGGTTTCTTAAAAATGAGCTAAATTGTCTCAAAATAGCTCCGAAACAATATATACTTAAATTTGAAAACCCATGTACTCATTTTTGAGTACATTGACATGTCAAACATGGGGAAATTGGGATTCTTACTGGTCAACACCATTTTTGAGCATGTCAATATACTCAAAAATGAGTACATGGGTTTTCAAATTTAAGTGTATATTGTTTCAGAACTATTTTTAGACAATTTTGCTCATTTTTAAGAAACTACTTTTTACAGTGTATAAGTAGTACAATACTTTTGACTATTAAATTATGAAAGTGAAATGTTTATAAAGCTTGCGTATGCGTAGTTAAAAATTATTCAGTAAAATTGCTCATATTTTATAAAATATTTAACAGCTTTGCATTCTGATCGCAGTATGTTGTGTTTAATCTATTGGACCTAGTTTCTTCAAAATCTCTTTGCACTGAGTGAGAATACCCTACGTGTTATAATTGAAAAAGTGGTAACCTTTTTTTTTTTTTTTTTTTGGCAATCTTTTAAAGAAACCGTTATATCTCCGTGAGTATAGGTAGTATTCTTATACAATTTTGTACAGATAATACAGGTCGACATGTAAAATTTTGATTTTGCATTTTTGTCTGATCTTTATGTTTTTGGGTGTGATGAAACCGAAAATGAAGCCAGTTTTGCTCTATCACGTATAGAGTTTTGTCAATACAGGGTGCCTACCTATTCTTCCACAAGTATAATTATATCGTAAGTTTCATAGTATGTTTCCACGATTAATTAATCAAAAATAACTATTGTTGTAACAGTGCAATGTAAAATCATACCAACCAACCTATTGTTATGATGGTATATATAAAAAATTGTGTCGTTATGCACCCTGTATAGACAAAAATTTATACGTGATGTAGAAAAATGGGCTGCGTTTTCGGTTTCAGCACATCGAAAAACAAAAATCAGCTAAATTTATCAAAACAAATTTTGACAACTTCATTTTTGTAGGCCTGTGTAATTATTCGAATGCGCATAATCACATACTAACAATAACACATTTCAAACATTACTTCTTACAGAGTGATTCAAAACATTTTGATTTTTCTTTAATTTGTTATTGGTCCCGTTTTCCTCTTCAAAAAAAAAAAAAAAAAAAAAAAAAAAAAAATCTTTTCGGAAATATATGAGGTGTAACATGTTCTTTATACTCCCAAAGTGTCAAGATATTTCCTAAGGAATTTTTCTAGATATTTGACAAAACGTCTAAATTTGAAAGTCTCCAAATACAGTCGGTAACAAAAGTGTCCAACACTAGCAAAAATTCCTATGTAAAAAAAGTACACTTCATACGGTTTTGTTAAATAAATCCTTATCGATTCCTGTTCTTACACTGACTAAGAACAGAATTCTACAAGGATTTATTTAACAAAACCGTATGAAGTGTACTTTTTTTACATAGGAATGTTTGCTAGTATTAGGACACTTTTGTTACCGACTGTACTTTTTGGTAGATAGTGTATTGTGTAAAAAGACGTGCTAACCTATTTTAGTAACACTATAAGTGTAGAAATTTGTTGATTTTTAAAAGTAATAATTTGATAAATATAAACAAATTTCTTACATTTTCCTTATTTACAACGCTCATGCAAGGTCATTAACGAAACCTCTTTTATCACGACTCTTATATTTTAACATTTTATTTAACCGTAAAAAAAAGTAAATACATCTCATATCCATTTATTTTTTTAATGTGCTTTCAACTTGTTTACGTTACTATGATGATAGCAAAACGGAATATTTGTGCTCTCATAAAATAGTGACAAATGAAATATGCAGAAATATTTCTACCAATTTAGTAAACATGTCCGGAGAATCTAAATCCCTGTTATTGCGTATTTATTCTTATAAATCAGTCTAATTTTGTGTCTTCGTAAAAGTAATTTTCCATGTAGAGCGAGAACATTTCTATTTATATAAAAGTGAAGTTTACCTTATTGATCGTAAACTTTTATCTAGTAAAGCATAAAAAGAAATGATTTTCAAAAATGGTTCACACGAAAAAAGAGGAATTCTATTGAAAACAAAGATTTTTAGCCTGCAGGCAAAAAAGTGAAATTATTGATTTTTTCTAGAAAATATCGAAAATAGATTCCAAATGTTTTTTTCTGAAACATTGAATAAAATTGTTTCATATAATTCAGCAATTCAGCAAGGTAAAGCAATTAAGAATAAGATAATTTTGTTACAACACAAACTACAATAAAAGAAAAAACAATAAAAATAAAAAATACATAAAGTGTCATTTTTCTCTTTATAACAAAGTTTTATATAAATAATTTATCATTAGTTATAAACTAGCAAAATTCAGCCGCTTTGCTGCTTACTGTATTAAAATAATGATTCCAATAATAATAATAATAATAATAATAAGTCGTTTTATTTGTTTATCACTTTATAAACAAAAACTAATGAAGAAAACGATGAGATCGCTCTATACCTAGTTTGAAGTCGTAAATCTCTACATATAATATAAGAAAACGTGTATATTTTCTTCGCTTTGAAGACAAACGTCTCTTCGCAGACCTACACAAATTTGCATGGAGATCCGTTGTGATTTCTCCTGCTTTAACTTGAAGCCCAATTTTTGAAATTTTAATTAGTTTTTCAATTACATAAAATCTATAAATTTCACAAATGAGCTTAGTCACAAGTGTCACGCTATTGGGGAATTTTTTTCAAATGATCGGCTCTAGAGATAGAAATGTAAAAGTGAAGAGACTTTTCGTGGCCCATTATCTTATTTGGTTTGAGCGTCATGGAAATAACGTGGTTGTCGTGGGTTCGATCCTCCAACGGCTAATGTGTTACTTTTTAGAGATAATTAATTAAAAAGACGCCAAGTGATGTCTCTTCACGATATCGCGCCATAACATCGCCGGAAAAAAACATCGCACGTCAAAACATAGACGACAAAACATCGCCTCAAAAACATCGCTGTGCTAAAATCATCGATGACAAAAACATAGCCGAATGTTAAGTTATTATTTAGGATAGGATGTCTGGTTTTCTAAGCAGCGGAGTCAGACTTGCAGTCAAACTGGCGGCTATTAAAATAGATTATCTGTGAATCCGGAAATTATATGTATTTTTTTTTTAAATGCTGTAATCTAAAATAATAGTTTTTTTTTTGTTTGTTTGTTTCTGAATTACAGGTAATTCTATGATTCTAGCAAATGCTATTAAAATAAATATTTTCAGTTAAAAATTGCACATTTTACAATAATTCAATGAATTTTTAAGAATACTTTGCCATCTTTTTATTTATTTATTTATTATTATCATTGCTTTCTCTTACCCATAAGGTAGAGAAAGTATTGTTTTAGGGTCAAATTTTTGAAAGTGAGTTTTTGTTATATTTACACGTTTTGAGGTCCCCTGAATACGAAAATCATGTTTTAAGCGAATGGTCTCTCTGTGTGTCTAGTACCTCACGATAAAGGTTTAACATATGGAATTTTATGCAATTTTAATCAGCATATGTTAAAATGTCGAAATACATAAAATTAAAGAAAGTGAATAATATCAGTTTTCATAATGGTTATCTCATACATTAAGTTTGAGGCATGTATATGTCTTAAAAGTTGAGATTTAACCCGCCTATTTTTGAGATAAATTGCAGCACATATGCATTAAATATCGGGTGAAATGCTCCCAAATTGAACTAATAAAAGGTTTCATAATCTTTATTTCTTACATAGTAAGTTTTGTGCATTTATATACAGTAAAATCTAAAATGTAATCTTTCCTTGAAAAAAAAAAGTTTGTAAAAAGCGCTACCTATTAGTCGATATGCACCCAAATTGAATCAGTATGTGTTATAATGACCATCTTACCAAGGTTTGTTTGATTACTCACTACAGAACTTGAGACATAGCCTTCCCTGAAATGGAAAAAAAATCGCAGTATAGTAGCGAGCATCTGTTGAGCATCTGTTGAGCGATTTGCACCAAAAGTTGATAGGCATTAATTTATGTAAGGTGCAACTGCATATAAATTTACATTAACATTTGCTCTGTAGTTTCTGAGATATAGTTGCCACAAATTTTTTGTCACATGTAATGGCAGATGGACAGACAAAGATTTTCTAAAAAAGGTTTAATCGTGTTCAGGACCTCTTAAAACGAGTAAATCCATTGAAAAAAGGAAGTCTAAAATGTTTACGAAATCAAAACTTTTTCGATTGAATATAAAGAAAGTAATAAAAAAACCTATGTTGTGGTCATCACAAAAAATGTTCTACGTCATTGTTTATAACAGAGTATCTCAACGATTGATATGCACAAAAATTTAATCAGCGTAACTTCTCACAGTTCATACTTTGCATTGCATGTCGGTGCAGTTTTAACTACTAGATGTACCACTAATTCCATAATATAAAATTTACCATAAATTTAGGCAAGCAAATTTCAGATTTACCTGCATAAATATACTATCATTTTACTTTTTCAAAATAGCAGTACAAAAAAAATATATATATAAATGTCACCTGTTGCAACTCTGCAATTTCGTAATTTTTACACATTTGCTTCCGTTGTGAGGAAAAATCAAAAAAAAAAAAAAAAAGAAATAAAAAGAAAAAGAAAAAAAAAAAAGAAAAGGAGAGGAAAGAAATAAACTTAGAAGTGAAAAAATCGACCTTGTGGCAAAAAGAGGCGAGAATTGTTAAGTGAAAAACATTCTTTGACAAATTTTCTTCATAGTTAACTCCTTAAGTTCCCCGGGCGTATATATACGTTTTTCAACAGTACTATTCTTGGTATTGTACTGATACCAGTGAAACTACCGATACGGCTTGACAATGCAACAGAATAACCTTGAAAGTGACCTTAACATTGTTTTCGAAAGATTTATTCATTTCAGAGTTGAGAGAGAACGTTAACACTGGGGAGCGAACCTCGTAAATTTTCAATGGCAGGTAAGGGGTTAATTCGACATCCTTCTGGCAATGATAATTCCAGAAGAGTTATTAATATCAAGGTTTAAGAATTAGCTTTTTTAACCCGTTTCTTTGTTCTCTGAAGCTAACACAGTCCTTCAAAGAATTTTTCTTTCGCAAAAAAAGATTTCAACAAAGACGGGTTCATGTATGGACATTTTACCTTTTTTTATAATAACAAATATGCATTAAAAAAAATCAAGCGCAGAAAGTTTATATTTTTATATTGATTTACTAACATATGTTTTAAATAAATTGTGTGTGAGCAGGTGTGCGTAATAAATATGCCAATATAATAAAAAAAATTCAGTTAAAGAACTAAAAAAGTTTTTTAACTATAAAGTTGAAAACTTCAAAACTTTAGCAAAACTTTAAAAGTAAACTTCGACTGCACGAGCAATTTAATGAATAAATAATGGGCGAAGCAAAACTGGTTGATGCATGCAGAAACTTTTGCCATTTTCTAAATGGGTTGAGGTAACGTAATAGGAGATCATCTGATAAAATATATTTAAGAAATTTATTTATGCCTCAAATACACTTTATTTTCCCATTAAGATAGCTAATGGTATTAGAAAGGGTGAATATTAAATATAAGCTAGATATTGAAGTTTTGTCTTTTCAGGCATTCAAATTTTAGGATATATTTTGACAAGTATCGGAAAATTTTATAGATCAAAGTAAAATGTACCAATAATAATAATAATAATAATAAAAAGAGTGAAAATTGAAATATTTAACATAAATTGGAAAATTTATATGTAAAAAAAAAAAAAATAAAATAAAATAAAAAAAAATCAATGGAAAATTTGTGAAACAGAGTGCTGTAAGCGTTTGTTACTATTATTATTATTATTAATTAGAACCATTTGGGAATTGAGTTGCGATTCAATATGTCCTGACTTTTGCAGTACTTTTAAGAATTTTTATTCTTTATAGGAAAAGTTTGGAAGATAATAATCATATAGAAACACTGTATAGTTAAAATGTGCTTTATTTTCAAAAATTGTGTTATATATATTTATATTATTGCATACTGGGATTTCGTGAATTGTCTGTGAATGAAGGGCGAATCTTGCAGAGGCTCAAAACTTTATGTACGGATACAGAATAATCCGAAAGATAACAGGTCTGTAAACCAAGTATCAACTTCAGTTTCACCAGACAACGCAGCTTAAAGAACAACTGACAACATAAAAATGACAGCATAAAGTATACCATAGCATTAACACACATCAACAGGCTGAAATTCAATGGAACAGACATTAGACTAGGCATGTTTTCAAAAAAGAACAATACAAGAAGTATTTCCAGTAAGAATTGCAGAAACAACGTTTCTAGGATAATACCAATCTGCCTGTTGCCAAAGCGAAATTTGGACCAGAAGTCCAGAATCCAAGATGGCAGCCAATACTCTGTTGCCCTATGTCTTCCTTGTCCGTTGGATTAAAATAATAATTTATACGTCTACTTAGAGATATTCTCAGATGCCAAATATATTGCATCCAATATCCTCATAAGTTACTTACCTTAAGTTAAGTGTTTGAAGTGAAGATGGTGCCCAAAATGTCCGCCGAAACATTTTTGCTCGGAAGTAAGCAGTGAAGCAAGAAAGATGAGAAAACCACTGACCTTTTCAGTGTTTGAATGTTGTTTATTGCGAGATTACAATGATAAGAAAACAATCATTAAAATGTTTTAGTTCCCCATCCTACTATAGGTACAGGAAATTTAAGTAACCGTGAAATTTTTCAACCTCAACTTTTTGAGTTTTTCACAGGTTTTGAGGTGTGAATAATCTAAAAATAATAAAAATGACATGGTTTTCCTCTGGAGCGTGTCAGTTAGTGTGTTAGTGTGTTAGTCTCTGTACACGATATTTCAAGAGCAAATGGTTGCGGAAAAGCTGAACCAGTTTTAAAATATTACTTATGCATCCCTATTGGTTTGGAACCTTCTTATTTAAAAACTTCGTAAGTTATTCGAAATTTACGGTTTTCTTAACATGGGAAAATAGGGCAAATTTTCTCTTAACCTGTTAACCGGGGAATAAACTTTTGCCACTCAGGAGTGGCAAAGATTCATTGACGGAGCATTTGTTTGTAAACATGCCCTTTCTGTATATGCTCCCATATAACCACGCTAGGATATGAACTACATAAAACTTAATGCATTCAAAAAATTGAGGTAAATTTCCATGATGAAAAATGCCGTCATGCCCATTGCAGTACTAATTCGTGTATGACGAAATATTTCGGCATACCCAGTTAACAGGTTAAAAGTGTATTAAAAGGAATACTTTTACTGTAAAACTGTCAAACCAGTTTTTAAATATCAGTTATAATGCTGCCACGAATATAATTAACTATGAAAATTCAACTTCGAAAATTTCATAAGTTGTTTGAAATGTAAGAAGTTGGTTCACGTGTTCCCAAGGTAGCCAGACATCACAGCTACATTTAGAGCATCTTTAGTGTCGTTATTTGCCCCCCATTAAACTATTAATCTGATAAGTTTAGTAGAAATGAAGTTAATGTAGTTATAGAAAAAAAAAAAAAAAAAAAAAGCTTTCAGGAAACATATCAAAACTAAAATTTTTAGGAATTTAAATACGAGTATATAAAAATATCTTCTTATGTGGAAATAAAAAAGATTACTCCTCTAAAATATAACCACTATATGCGATTGCGGCAGATCAAGGTAATCTCTTCTAATTTAATCACGTGCTTTTCAGACATATGATTTACAGCGCAGTAGCACTATCTGGTAAATAAAAATCAAAGATTTTTTTAGGGGATGGACTATTTTAGAAACTCTGGTCACCTTTAGCTCACCTACCTTATACAAAAAAAGTAAGCTTTCAGAAAATGTATCATAACTCAAATTCCTAAAAATGTAAAAACATGTAAATAAAAAGTTCTTTTTATCTGAAAATAAAAACGACTATTCCTCTAAAAGTTAAATCACTATATACAATGGCAGCTGATGAAGGTTATCTCTTAAAATTTAGTCACGTGCCATGCAGGCAATGATTTATAGTGCAGTAGCAATATCTGGTAAATAAAAATTAAATTAAACCTATTTTAGGGAGTCAGCTAACTTTGAAACATTTACTACCTTTATCTCACTTACCTTATCTGTATAAATAATTATTCCTTATAATGATATAATACCAGGAAGGAAGACTTGAATTACCAAGAGATATGTTTCTGACACAACGATGTATAAGGTCATGTAAAATCACTATCATTTTCGAACAACTCAAAGATTTCAGCAATGTACATGGAAAAAAATTAACAAAAAAAATATATATATATTAAACATCATCCATTGTTATATAAATTTTCATGAAGTAAGAATAATTAAAGAGTGCTGAACACTATGCAACTGTAATGTAAGTGACAATAAAATTAAACATTTTAAACAATTAACTATATATATATATATATATATATATATATATATATAATTTCATTCAGATATTTTTACTTCTTCTCGTTTTAGTTTTAATTGGCTTAAATCTTAAACCTTAATTTAAAAGAGTGTACTTATTTACACATAAATTAGTAATTTCCAAATATTTCTACAAAGAATGTAATGCATAGAATGCATTAAAAAAAAATCTTATATTGACTTTATCCTATTTCAGTGCTACATTACGCAGATTTCACAAAACGTAATATTTCTTATGTTATGAAATTTAATTATTAAAATGAAAAATTTAAGAAATTTACTTTAGGGGATTTTTGTTTGACCTTGTATTGACTTTATCCTTTGTAGACCTTTGTATTTTGTTTGACTTTGTATTGGCTTTATCCTATTTCAGTGCTGCATTACCTAGATTTCGCAAAACACAATAATTCTTATGTTTTGCAATTAAATTTTTAAACCGAAAGATGCAAGAAATTTACGTTACATGATTTTTGTGTTTGACATTGATCGTGAAGAAATTGAGATCGACAGTTTAAACATAATCATTTGCCTATCTCATACATGTTTTTTCAAATATATCTTATTTAAACATATCTCTAAAGTTTTATATGGTTCAGTGCTGAATTTTTGAACATCACCTTAATAGTGCTCGTACCCTTTTCATATACTAAAGATATTTAGTATGGGCTCTCTATGAAAAATTTAATCATTTATTAGTTAAAATTGAACCTCCTGAACATTTTATTGACTTTTTTAATTTATGTACTATTTATTTGCAGTCCTTGTAATTCGTTATATATGTCTGAAAATAATTTTGTAGACATTATTGCTGAGATCAGCACCCTGTTTCTGTCGTAATCACACTGAGAAAAAATTATGTAACTGACATCTAGAATCTGCATTGTGGCTCTAGAAAAAATAGTTCCATATCATCCTTATAAATACTAGTCCCTTTTGGTAGCGAGTTCTAGAAACCCCTATTAGAATTCTAGAGCGTTTACCTATATTATCGAGGGCAAAATTATTTAAAAATCTCTGCAAATAAATGAGAATACAAGACGCGGGTTTCAGCAACTATAATCTTGGTTTATGATCCAGTTCTAGAAATCAAACGAGAATTTCTCTTAATAGAAACGATTCAGAATAATCAAAATATTGTTTTATCATATAGAAATGTGTACACTAGAAATTCTCGATAATTTCGTCTATTCAGTTTATTGGCGTGCCTTATGCTCATATCTCGGAAATCTATATTTCTAGTTAAGGGATTTAGAAACTGGCCACTTATTCATTCTAGATAAAGGCGGTATATATATATATATATATATATATATATATTTTTTTTTTTTTCTAAGTAAAAAGAGAAAACGAGAAATTCTCTAATTTTATTTTTATTTTATATACCATAATGAAAGGGAAAAAAAAGAGAACTTATTAAAATTTTACTTCTTATCTCTATCCTGTAATTTTCTCTGAAAACAAAATACATCACACGTACAATAGGGAACACCCTACTTCTACAGTATACTGGATACTTATTATCCCTGACATTTGTTTTATCCAAAATGTCGAAAAAAAAACATTACCTTTTCAGGTACTTAAGCTAATGTAACATATTTGGTTAATAGAAAAAGCGTCACATTACATAAAATTAAGTGCTTTCTTTTACACTTTTGTTCACGAGCTTCCATTATAATTATTAAATACTCATGTTGCTTATTATTATAATCAGTGTGAAGGGTAAACAATTATTAATTCAGGCGCACACACGCATTTATAAAAATAACAATACAACTTAAGTGGATTTTAAGTAATGTAAAATAATTACATAACTCAGCATTTTTTTCTCCGACTATATATATATATATATATATATTCTTTTCTAAGATGCTGAATCAAAATCGGAACCATTTCCTACATCACATATATTATTTTGTTTTCTATATTAGTAGTCGTTTACAATAAAATAATAATAATAATAATAAAACATCGATTACAAAAAATTATTAGTTTTATTACATCTGACTAAAGATATCGCTTCTCTTACATAAAGATGCGCTTTCTTTATGATTTATTTAACATTCTGCGTCCCCTCATTTTGACCATAAAAATTTTTATTTTTCTCTTTCGTGCTCCTCCAATTCCCCCAGTCGTAATTGGAAGATTGCGTGCTCGGTACTCGAGCCGGCCAAAGACCGTCGTGTACAATAATGGTGGCTGGTGCACGTAAAATGTTTCGTGGCCACAATGTCCTCCATGTTTCCATCAAAAATTATACCTCTGGGGGGTCACCGAAGCGGGAGAGCCATCCCTTCCGTGGAGGATCAAAATTGCGATGGCATGTCTCCGGACCACCTCTAGGGGTGAGTCCCAGACCGCCGTCAATTGCCCATCTGCGCAGCTCTAGTGCGACGTAAAACCCAACCAACCAATTCACACCGTTTTAATATGTATTATTTATTTATTTATTTTTATAAATATTATTTTAAAATAGGATATAATTATTGGATATGTTTATAAAATCAAAATTAGGAACACAGATTTTGTACATAAGAGAAATTTCACGCAAAATTAAGCAAAAAATACAGATTTCGCAAACAAAATACTATATCTATTTTTATTTATAATTAATTAATTATTAACCTTATGAAGCTCCGTACCTTTAAGATTGTAGCGGCTTTCGGTAACGGATCCACCCCGTCTTCAACATCCTTCTTCGCGGCTTGCAGTAACACTGAGTTAACTGCTAAGTAACCCTGCAGTGTAACTGAGTAACACTGAAGTAACAATAATTATAGTTTAATATGCTCCATTTTAAAGAATTAAATTATTTTTATTTATTTACTTATTTATTTATTTATTTTTGTATTAAATGTTCCCATTTTAGTGAGTAAAAATGAATAAGAAATAGTAAAACAATCTCATTTAGATTTTTTAATGCAGGCTTGTGTTATTAAAAATTTTAAAACGTCAAACAATTTTTTCTGATATTTTTCATTTATTATTTATAAATGAGGCAATAAATTTCTTTTTATCACATTATAAATCTTATATTAATTTAATTGTTATTACAGTATTGCTATAAAATATTAAACTTCGGCATTCTAATGCATATTTAAGTTATCATTTATAATTATCAGATGATATATGATATTATATGAAATACAAACATATCCATGCACTCACAAAGATATATAAAGTAATTAAGAAAAGTTTTATATGCAAACTCCATAAATGGCAATAAATTATTTTTTAATGCTCAGCACTAGTCTTCCAAGACATTTAAAGCATTTACTGCAATATAAAGCATTTATTTGTAATAATGCTTTATTAGAGAAACGTCGAAAATTTTCGAATTAATAAAGTTTACAATACCAAATTTGGTTCTTTTATCGTTTTATATCAGCTTTTGCATATTAAGGCTTAGTCGGAACCGCCATGAAGTAAAGAACAAAAGATGCCTACGAACTTATCTCCAAAAAGAGTATATATAATATGCGTGATAGTGGGTGGCAGAGGTCTTATGGTTATTCTACAACAGATTTGTATTATATGTGAAGTAAAAAAAAAAAAAAAAAAAGAAAGAAAGAAACATACTTAATCTTTTACAGGCCAAATTTAGATCCAGGAATATTTTTCATTAGTTTTTTGCATATTTTACCTTATATTGCTTTAGTTAAGGGATATTAATCATTTAAATAGAAAAGAAAATACATAAATATTAATTATCATTGATAATAATCATTAATATTATTAGATTATTAAGATTAATATCATATATTATTAATATAATCCGTTTAATATTAACAAATTTGATGTCTTTTTTGATAAAAGGAGTTTTTAAAATATACCATCTGATTTTCATAAGCTTCGGACACTTTCAAATTTGTATGTATTTTGTTTTTAGTTGTACTCTGTAAAAAAAAATATATATATGAAAATGATAATGATAATTTTAATTGTACAGTTACCAACTAATGATAGAAATGTTGTTTCTATAAAAAAAAAAAAAATCAAGTCATCTTTTAAAATATGTCTGCAAGTTTTTTCAAGTCAATATTGGTGCAATTTAATTTTTTAAATAAGTTTTAATTTGATGATCCCAATTGGGAACATGAGCCTGTAAAAGTTTAATTTCAACTTTCCCTAAATAAGCTTTATTTATTTTCATATTTCATTAATTCAGTATCTTTCTGTTATTAAGATGACTGTAAAATAAACAAAGCATGTCGAAAATTAAAATTGCCTGCACCAATAATTTAATTAATAAATGTTTAGAAAACAAATTATATCGTAATGTAAAATAGTAATAACACTTAAAATTATTAAGTATTAGTTTAGGAAGCAGTTACTTTGGCTATTTGTAGTAACTAAAAAAAGCTATTCTTTCAATTCAGTATTTATATATTTCATTCAGAATGAAATTAAAATATTTCTATTTTGCTGATGCAAAATAAATATTTATATATTCAAAACAAATTGAAATTATTTCGCTTGATAAACGGGGCACAAACAAGCATGCAGCAAAGCAAAATTTAACTTCAAACGAATGTTGCATTTAAATATTGCATTTATTTATTTATTTATTTTACTTCTCTAAAATTTTCTGCAGAAAATACATTTTTGATTTATAAAAAATCTTTCATCCAAAGATTTTCTTCTCTTCGTCCATATTTAAAGTCTTATTTATAATTCGCTAGAAAAATTCTTTTAGAATATTTACATGAAATGTTAAGAACAAATGTCATATTAAGTTTAAATGAAAGAACTTTTCCAATGAGTAATACTGAAAAGCTGTAAATTTCAAGTAATGCATTTGAATTAACAATTTATTCGTAACATAATATTTATATTACTAAAGAATATCGTTAATGTATTTCTCTAAAAAAGAATATTTGTAACAATAAATTATATCTAAAAAGAGTAAATTCTTACAATGGTGTAATTCAATAATGTCATATCCTTTATTGTATTTTTAGCCTAAATAGTATCTTAAGAAATATTTTATCTTTAAACTAATGCAAAAAAATTTCGAGTTAAATGTATATATATATATATATATATATATAACTTTTGTTATTTTAATTTATGGGTGTCTCTAAAGTCAGACAGGACATGGAATTTCTTCGCTTTTATTTTTGCACGTGTATTAATTCTAACAACAAACAATAATTTTATGAATAAACAACAAGAAAAAAATGGCACATACAAAATAATTCTAATGTAATATCAACAAAAAAGAATATTGACCATTTTATACTAGTACGAAAATTATGAATATCAGATTTAAGTTTACGATTTTATTTTGTATTTTGTAAAAGCAACATAAAATCTCTTAATGCGCACAAATTTTATTATTAATATATGCAAAATTAATGTACGATCCAATACAACATTAATAAAAAACAAATAATAATAACAGGACTGTTGTGATAATATAGCATCAAAATAAATGTTCTAAATATTTATTTTAAAATGAATTAAATGCATTATTATATTCATAAGTTATTTATCTTTTGTTAATTTTCAACGTGATATTCGGCATTTTTTATTAAATGTTGTATAATTTAATACAATTTTTGTCCAGTACTTAATGAAATATATATATATTTCATTAAGTGATTATTCATTTGAAAAGACAATGCATAGCCGCTTTACATATTTCATTATCAGCCACACACGCGCAGCGGTTTTGTTCCTGGGCGAGCCTATTGCTAGAGATTGGGGGTCATAATATAATGGCTCTTCGGTATATATATATACATACACCGAAGAGCCATTATATTAACACCAGCTTCCATCTATAGTAATGGTCTCGCCCAGGAACAAAACCGCTACACGTGCGTGGCTGATATTGAAATATATAAAGCGGCTATGCATTGTCCTTTCAAACATAGTGCGATTAGCGATATAATGGGAAAAGCAGCTGATTTATAAGATTTCGATAAAGGTCAAATCGTTATGGCTCGGTGACTGAGAATATCAGTATAAAAAAAAGCGCGTTTAGTGGGCTGTTCACGTTCAGTTGTTGTGAGCACATATCGAAAGTGGTGTATGGATGGTGAAACGACAAGTTGCCTGCCAGCAGTGTGTCATCCACGACGTATTGATTCCAGAGGAGATTGCTTCGCATTGTTCGCAGTGACCGAAGAACTACAACAGCCGAAATCACCACCAGCTACAACAGTGGAGACTCAGATAGTGTTTCTTAACCCACTGTGCAGCGTACATTGCTGCGTATGGGCCTACGCAGCCAAAAGCCGAAGCATGTCCCTGCACTGAAGGAACGTCATCGCCAGCTGCATCTTCAATGCGCCAAGAAACATCGGAATTAGACATTAGAAGAATGGAAGAAAGTTGCATTGTCAGACGAATCAGGCTTTTCTGGTCCATCACATCGATGAGCGGTTACGTATACGCCGATTTCCAAAGGAAACCCTCGCTCCCGGATGCACAGTTGGACGGAGACAAGCCGGTAGCAGGAGTATTATGGTGTGGGCAATGTTTTCATGGAACACATTAGAACCCATAATCACTATAGTACAATCCCTGACGTCTGTGCACTACGTGAAAATCGTTGCAGACCCATACATGACAACGGTGTTTCCGGAGGGGGATGGTGTTTACCAACAGGATAATGCACCATGTCATAAGGACCGAATCATCATGGAGTGGTTTGAGGAACATTCCATTGACTTTCAAGTCATGTCTTGGCATCCAAAATCCCCTGGCATTAATCCAGTAGAGCATTTGTAGACCCACCTGGAATGCCAAATTCGTGCTTCCACGTTAACCCCTCGCAATTTGCAGGACCAGTTGGTGCGCGCTTGGTATGTATTAGATACCTCAACACTACCTATCAACACCTTGTGGACTGTGGAGTCAATGCCACGCCGGGTGCTGGCAGTTTTGAGAGCTAAAGTTGGTCCTACATGTTATTAACAGGGTGGTCATAATGTAATGGCTCTTGGGTGCATGTGTACATATATATATATATATTTGTTATTTTGTGAAGGAGTTTTTGATATTACTGAAATATTACAGCACTGGTTGTTAGCTCTAACTGAATAAACCGAAATTGGTCATTAAAAATAATATTTGTTTTCAACATTTTCAACAAATTACTTAGTTTCATTTATTTCTAAACATTCTGAAGACACATTTATTTTCTGAAAGTGTAAGTAAAATCCGCATTCTATACATATGCAACCGTCGTATCAATTCGTATTTTTTCAAAATCCAGTAATTGACACTTTTTTATAACAACAGCATAACCTTTAATTTTAGCATGAAATATTTTATTGTATTGATTTCTGTATCAGTACAATCCCTTCTATACCAATACAATATCATAAAATAATGTATGCTTAATTAAATTATGGTTTTTTACTGTAATTTATCACAGGAAATAATGAAAAAACTAAAATATTGAAAAACACATGCACCTATGATATGGATAAAATTTAAATGAGTTGAAATCTTGAAAATAACGTCGCAAAAATACTATAGATCAAGATCCTAATTATTTATAAACTTGCTTAATTAAGTCATAGAAAAAGCATATAGAATAAATACGGCTAAAACTTAGTCGAACAATTAATATTTGTTCTTTGTTTACTGCTCTCGATTTGTATAAATAATATATTGTAATTTTCAAAAATGCATTTGTTTTTATTATATGGCATTTTTTTTTCTTTTAACATTTGAATACCTGATTTTTTATTTTTGACCTAATAAATTTATTAGTTGTTCATTACTATATGGGTATATGCAAAAATACAAAAAAAAAAAAAAAAAAAAATATTGCGTAGGTTTTAATATCTTTTATGACGTGTTCAATTATTGCTATACCCCACAGAACAATCATAAATGATATCGTTTAATTGCTAAGAAAAATGCATGCATATATTTATTTACTAATCTTATACTATTAAGTGAGCAATATTTGTATATTTCACTGATCTCGAAAACGGTAGCTCGGACAGTCACGAGATTTAACACGAAGGTGCCCCCCTCGAAGGGTCATTGTGCACATCGAAGTCTGATTTTCTAATTTTTGATTAGTTTTTTCTTAATTAATTAAAATGTAAAAATAATAACCTTCTAATTTCTGATAAAAAAGCTATTTAAATTTTAACATTTTATCCATAATTTAATTGTTGCCAATTTTTTTTTCGACAAAATAATAATAATAATAATAATAATAATAATAATAATAATAAAAAAACGTACATTTATTTAAAATGAGGAAAATAAATCAGAAAGATTAGAAAATAAATTAGAAATATCAGTCGCATCGTTACAAATAAAATATCAAATGAAAGGAAAAATTTTTGTAAATCCGATGCATTAAACAGTTTATCAATCGGATGATTAGATTTTTTAAAATTATATGAAGT
This sequence comes from Salticus scenicus, assembly GCA_963930645.1. Lineage (NCBI taxonomy): Eukaryota > Metazoa > Arthropoda > Arachnida > Araneae > Salticidae > Salticus > Salticus scenicus. The sequence continues at coordinate 59,858,477 of OZ005652.1, read as the reverse complement.
ATGAATTTTAGGTGGCAACAGCAGAAGATTGTATGGAAACCGTTAGGAGAAAAAATAAATGAAAAATATGCTTCACATTAAGTCACATGATTTTTAGTTTTTTCTTAATTAATTAAAATGTGAAAATAATAACCTTCTAATTTCTGATAAATAAGTCATTTAAATTTTAAAATTTTATCCATAATTTAATTGTTGCCAATTTTTTTTTCGACAAAATAATAATAATTAAAAAAAAAAAAAAAACGTACATTTATTTAAAACGAGGAAAATAAATCAGAAAGATAAGAAAATAAATTAGAAATATCAGTCACATCGTTACAAATAAGATAGCAAATGAAAGGGAAAATTTTTGTAAATCCGATGCATTAAACAGCTTATCAATCGGCCAATTAGATTTTTTAAAATTATATGAAGTATGAATTTTAGGTGGCAACAGCAGAAGATTGTATGGAAACCGTTAGGAGAAAAAAAAATGAAAAATATGCTTCACATTAAGTCACATGATTTTTAAGTGGGATTAAAAATTGCAGTTTTCAAATTCTTTTAAATTTTCTCTCACGAACACAAAAATATAATATACAGCCTGTACCCCACAAGACCAACTTGCATTTCAAATTTCATCAATTATTTTGGTTAATAAACAAAAGTTATTATTTTTTTTTTCAAATTAAGTTTTATTCTATCTTCGAAAAGAATTATGTGATCATAGATATAATAATATATATAGATCTATCATCCCCATATTATCGTGCAAAGATTTTTGATGCCGAAAAAAAAGCTTTGGAATCAGCCATTAAGTGGTATTGAAGGAAAAAAGGAAAAAAAGAAGAATGAATTTGAAACTATATCTGGAGCTTTTCATTCACTTTTAGTAAATAAATTATTCATGAATTTTATTTGCTAAAACATTCGTGTGTATTCCCCTGTCTATTCACTCGGAGAAAGACTGCCATATTTTGGTAGAATCGCCGTCTTTTCCCGAGTGAAAATGAATCACTTTTTTCTCCCCAATGATCAATCTATATATTATTACTATATCTATGTATGTGATACGATACATTAATAATTTGGGTTTTAAAAGTTTTTTTTAAATAGATTATTTAAAGTCTATGAACCATATATATATATTTTTTTTTTTATCAGCTTCATTAACAGATCCTGCTGGGCGATTTTTTAAATTTTGGTGTTGAAGTACACCGAACGTTTTTCGTCAAGAAATTTAATATAGCAACAGCCATTTTAATCTAAGTAGCGCATCAAATATATAAAAACATAAATGATTTTTTTTTACACAAAATTTACAGAACAAATGCAGTTTTAATGATAGGAAATTTATTTCAACAAGCACTATTTTAAACCTAAAAACCATTAAAAATATAAGCAGAATATAAAGGATTCTTATGTATAAACAAAAAAGAGTCTGGTAAAATTATTAACAAAATAGTCTTCCCCTTTTCATAAAAAAAAAAAAAAAAAAAAAAAAATCCATCGCTAATATGGCGACAAAAATTCAAAAGCCGCCAGTGGAGCAACATAATAAAGTTGTGCAACACGATAATGTTTACCTATTTATTTATTTTTTTATATAATAATCATTATGCTAATTTATCATACAAACAAATGAGCCTCTGTGTATTACTGCACTTGCACGCTGTCGAACAGAAATATTTGAAAAATTCAAATTAATATTTAAATAAATAAATAAAAATATGTTTAATGGGAAATATATATAACCATAAAAAGATTAGTTGTCTAACATATGGCAGAAATAGGGCTCATAGCATATTGTTACAAGGTATTAAGTCTTATTGTTACAATGGATTAAGTCTAAAATGGTGACAAAACTTCAAAAGCCGCCAAAGAGAACTATATTAAGGCTGTACTATCAGGTTTACAACCCATGAATTATATAAACACAAAAAATTAATTGTCTCATGCGACAGACGTAGCCGGTCACAGCATATTGTAATATTTAGCGTGAAATTGCTGTCATTTAATGGTTGATTGGATAAACAAAATAAACATATGAAATAACGTAAAAGCAAATATTATGTTGTCTAAACCCAGTTACATTTGAGTCCAGTCCGAGTTACATGTGAACAACACGTATAGTGTTTTCACATGTAACTGGGATTCAAATATAAAAAGGAAACTCCAATTTTTTCGATACTATCTATTTCGAAACTGTTATATAATAAGCACCTAAATGGAAGCTCATTGGTAAACTATTGTCGCAGGTAATAGGGACAAGCGCCCGAGTTGCAGTGGATGACCAAATCACTGCCGAATGCAGCAGGGACCTGGATCGAACTTTTGATCAATTTCAGTAATTTATTTTATTTTATTTTTATAAAGCTATATAGAAAAGTGTTTCCTTTAAATTTAGTGGCCAGCGAAGCGGGCAAAGCCTGCTAGTTATTATAAAATAAACAGAAACAGCTTGAATTTTTGGAAGTTAATCTCCAAAAAAATTTAATTTTATTGTCATTTTTATTGCACCAAAACAATTCATCAATCTAATGTCACAGTGAAAAGTTCTCAAATACTTTCTTTCTTTTATTTCTTTCATTACATTTTCTCCCCATATTTTGTTTGAATAGACCAAGGTAATACAACATATAGCTAAAAGTAAAATTTTACTGTTGTCAATACTTTAATTATGAGTTTAAAACAGTGTTTCGTTTTTGGAACACTATGCATTTAAGGGTTAAAAAAGCGATTTTTTTTTTTTTTTTTTTTTTTTTTTTTTTTTTTTTTACTTTTTGCATAATAAAACTAGTTGGCATAGGTGGACTCTGCTCAGTTCTCCATCATATTTATGTTCTCATAAATTTCTAGTTTGAAAGATATAATCATGTTAAAAGAAATGAATTTGACAAAAGCTTGCTTGATACAGTGACAGAATGAAAACCCCGCCTAATAGGCTATCCACCGTTCACTTCGATATATTTATCTTATTCTAATCTATTAATTTATTTTATCAGGGTCAATTCCGTTGTTTAGTTTTCATGCTACAATTTCCAATGCAATAATCCTCAAAATTCATATTTATATGAAAAATTTACAATTTCGCTATGTTGGTAAAATCGTAAATTAATTACTTATACTATTAAATGAGCAATATTTGTATATTTCACTGATCTCGAAAACGGTAGCTCGGACAGTCACGAGATTTAACAAGAAGGTGCCCCCCGAAGGGTCATTGTGCACATCGAAGTCAGATTTTCTAATTTTTGATTATTTTTTTCTTAATTAATTAAAATGTAAAAATAATAACCTTCAAATTTCTGATAAAAAAGCCATTTAAATTTTAACATTTTATCCATAATTTAATTGTTGCCAATTTTTTTTTCGACAAAATAATTATAATTAAAAAAAAAAAAAAAAAAAAAAAAAAAAACCGTACATTTATTTAAAATGAGGAAAATAAATCAGAAAGATTAGGAAATAAATTAGAAATATCAGTCGCATCGTTACAAATAAAATATCAAATGAAAGGGAAAATTTTTGTAAATCCGATGCATTAAATAGCTTATCAATCGGATGATTAGTTTTTTCTTAATTAATTAAAATGTGAAAATAATAACCTTCTAATTTCTGATAAATAAGTCATTTAAATTTTAAAATTTTATCCATAATTTAATTGTTGCCAATTTTTTTTTCTCAAAATAATAATAATAATAAAAAAAAAAAAAACGTACATTTATTTAAAATGAGGAAAATAAATCAGAAAGATAAGAAAATAAATTAGGAATATCAGTCGCATCGTTACAAATAAGATAGCAAATGAAAGGGAAAATTTTTATAAATCCGATGCATTAAACAGCTTATCGATCGGACAATTAGATTTTTTAAAATTATATAAAGTATGAATTTTAGGTGGCAACAGCAGAAGATTGTATGGAAACCGTTAGGAGAAGAAAAAATGAAAAATCTGCTTCACATTAAGTCACATGATTTTTAAGTGGGATTAAAAATTGTAGTTTTCAAATTCTTTTAAATTTTCTCTCACGAACACAAAAATATAATATACAGCCTGTACCCCACAAGACCAACTTGCATTTCACATTCCATCAATTATTTTGGTTAATAAACAAAAGTTATTATTTTTTTTTTTTCAAATTAAGTTTTATTCTATCTTCGAAAAGAATTACGTGATCATAGATATAATAATATATATAGATCTATCATCCCCATATTATCGTGCAAAGATTTTTGATGCCGAAAAAAAAGCTTTGGAATCAGCCATTAAGTGGTATTGAAGGAAAAAAGGAAAAAAGAAGAATGAATTTGAAACAAAATCTGGAGCTTTTCATTCACCTTTAGTAAATAAATTATTCATGAATTTTATTTGCTAAAACATTCGTGTGTATTCCCGTGTGTATTCACTCGGAGAAAGACTGCCATATTTTGGTAGAATCGCCGTCTTTTCCCGAGTGAAAATGAATCACTTTTTTCTCCCCAATGATCAATCTATATATTATTACTATATTTATGTATGTGATACGATACATTAATAATTTGGGTTTTAAAAGTTTTTTTTAAATAGATTATTTAAACTCTATGAACCATATATATTTTTTTTATCAGCTTCATTAACAGATCCTGCTGGGCGATTTTTTAAATTTTGGTGTTGAAGTACACCGAACGTTTTTCGACAAGAAATTTAATATAGCAACAGCCATTTTAATCTAAGTAGCGCATCAAATATATAAAAACATAAATGATTTATTTTTACACAAAATTTACAGAACAAATGCAGTTTTAATGATAGGAAATTTATTTCAACAAGCACTATTTTAAACCTAAAAACCATTAAAAGTATAAGCAGAATATAAAGGATTCTTATGTATAAACAAAAAATAGTCTGGTAAAATTATTAACAAAATAGTCTTGCCCTTTTCATACAAAAAAAAAAAAAAAAAAAAAAAAAATCTTCGCTAATATGGCGACAAAAATTCAAAAGCCGCCAGTGGAGCAACATAATAAAGTTGTGCATCACGATAATGTTTACCTATTTATTTATTTTTTTATATAATAATCATTATGCTAATTTATCATACAAACAAATGAGCCTCTGTGTGTTACTGCACTTGCACGCTGTCGAACAGAAATATTTGAAAAATTAAAATTAATATTTAAATAAATAAATAAAAATATGTTTAATGGGAAATATATATAACCATAAAAAGATTAGATTGTCTAACATATGGCAGAAATAGCGCTCATAGCATATTATTACAAGGTATTAGGTCTTATTGTTACAATGGATTAAGTCTAAAATGGTGACAAAACTTCAAAAGCCGCCAAAGAGAACTATATTAAGGCTGTACTATCAGGTTTACAACCCATGAATTATATAAACACAAAAAATTAATTGTCTCATGCGACAGACGTAGCCGGTCACAGCATAATGTAATATTTGGCGTGAAATTGCTGTCATTTAATGGTTGATTGGATAAATAAAATAAAAATATGAAGTAACGTAAAAGCAAATATTATGTTGTCTAAACCCAGTTACATTTGAGTCCAGTCCGAGTTACATGTGAACAACACGTATAGTGTTTTCACATGTAACTGGGATTCAAATATAAAAGGGAAACTCCAATTTTTTCGATACTATCTATTTCGAAACTGTTATATAATAAGCACCTAAATGGAAGCTCATTGGTAAACTATTGTCGCAGGTAATAGGGACAAGCGCTCGAGTTGCAGTGGATGACCAAATCGCTGCCGAATGCAGCAGGGACCTGGATCGAACTTTTGAACAATTTCAGTAATTTATTTTATTTTATTTTTATAAAGCTATATAGAAAAGAGTTTCCTTTAAATTTAGTGGCCAGCGAAGCGGGCAAAGCCTGCTAGTTATTATAAAATAAACAGAAACAGCTTGAATTTTTGGAAGTTAATCTCCAAAAAAATTTAATTTTATTGTCATTTTTATTGCACCAAAACAATTCATCAATGTAATGTCACAGTGAAAAGTTCTCAAATACTTTCTTTCTTTTATTTCTTTCATTACATTTTTTCCCCATATTTCGTTTGAATGGACCAAGGTAATACAACATATTGCTAAAAGTAAAACTTTTACTGTTGTTAATACTTTAATTATGAGTTTAAAACAGTGTTTCGTTTTTGGAACACTATGCATTTAAGGGTTAAAAAAGCAATTTTTTTTTTTTTTTTTTTTTTTACTTTTTGCATAATAAAACTAGTTGGCATAGGTGGACTCTGCTCAGTTCCCCATCATATTTATGTTCTCTTAAATTTCTAGTTTGAAAGATATAATCATGTTAAAAGAAATGAATTTGCAAAAGCTTGATACAGTGACAGAATGAAAACCCCGCCTAATAGGCTATCCACCGTTCACTTCGATATATTCATCTTATTCTAATATATTAATTTATTTTGTCAGGGTCAATTCCGTTGTTTAGTTTTCATGCTACTATTTCCAATGCAATAATCCTCAAAATTCATATTTATATGAAAAATTTACAATTTCGCTATGTTGGTAAAATCGTAAATTACGAATAATTTACGAAATTTTCCTATTAGAATATTTGTATTCAATCATGTTCAAACAAATATCATAAATGTAATTTTGAAGTTGTCTAATGTATTTATGAGCCTCAAAATGAAAGTTTATGCTCAATTTTACCTTATTCTGGCATGTTAAGTAAATCGTAAATTCCAAATAACTTCCAACGAATTTTTTCCAACGAATTTTTTTAAATTGGAAAAATCATAGTCTATGATATTCATGCCAGTATCCTAAATAATATTTCGAAAGTGGTTTGACATCTTTACGATGAAAATATCCCTCAAGATTGACGTTTATGTGAAATTTTTCTCTATGCTGCCATGTTAAGAAATTCGTAAATTTCCAATAACTTACGAAATTTTTATATTGGAAAATACATAGTCATTAATATTCATACCAGTGTCCTAAATATTATTTCAAAAGTAGTCTGACATCTTTACGATTAAAATATCTCTCAAAATTGACGTTTATGTGAAATTTTGCCCTATACTGCCATGTTAAGAAATTCGTAAATTTCCAATATCTTGCGAAATTTTCAAAGTAGCATATTCATAGTTACTGATGTTCCTTCCGGCATCAAAACTGATATTTTAAAACTGGTCTGACATTTTTACAGTAAAAAGTTTCCATTTAATGCACGTTTAAGTGAATTTTTGTCCTATTCTCCCATGTTAAGAAAATCGTAAATTTCTAATAACTTACGAAGTTTTTAAATTCGAATGTTGCATATAAATAGGGTTCTTGCCAGTGTCGAAAGTAATATTTTAAAACTGATCTGACCTCTCTGCGACAATTTGTTCTTGAGATATCGTGTACACAGACTAACAAACTAACAGACTTACACACTAACAGACTAACAGACTAACAGACACCCTACAGACAGACACCATAGAAATTTTGTCATTCTCGGATTCCTCACACCTGAAAACGTGTAAAAAAGTCAAAAAACTGAGGTCGAAAATTTTCACGATTACCTAAGTTCCCCATACCTATAGTATGATGGGAAACTAAAAAACTGAGGTCGAAAATTTTCACGATTACCTAAGTTCCCCATACCTATAGTATGATGGGGAACTAAAAAACCGAGGTCGAAAATTTTCATGATTACCTAAGTTCCCCATACCTATAGTATGATGGGGAACTAAAACTTCATAAGGTACTTTTAGAAGGAAAATCTGATCATGTTTTTAGGCTCTACGTTTTAAGTCTACATTATTTTACAAAAAAATTTTACATATTCGTGTTTATACTGTTAACTGTCGACGAAGTGCATTTACACCATCGGTAATTACTACACATATTGCTCATAATACAGTGTAAGCAATTTAAACACGAGTACGCAAAATTCCTGTAGGCACCATAAAGTATCATCATGTAATTCAACATCCTCTTCAATTTCCTTTCTCTGTAATAAATACCTCTTCACACAGCTGGTATGCAGAAACACACACTTAAAAATTACTGTCAAACTTATTAATCTTTATATTATAATTTCAAGTTTATTATATATATATATATATATATATATATATATATATATACATCCTCTGATCCTTCACATAGTTGCTATGAAAAAAAAAAAAAAAAACACACGTATAAAATTATTGTCAAACTTACTTAATCTTTAGATTATAATATGAAGATTGTAACATCTATATATCCTCTAACCCCTTAGAATCTTGCGTCTTCTAATCAAATCCGTGGTTTTAGTAGAACTGACAGTTCTTTCCTCAACGGATTATGGTTCTTATATCGAAAATTTGGCAATGAGGCATTTAGGTTCTTCCTGTTTTTATTAAATAATATAACATTTCAGAGGAACACTTAAACATAAGAGCTTACTTTTCAAATTATGAAACCATGCCATTGTTAAAGTGTTAAAGGTATATCAATTACATGAGACCTATTATTTACTAAATGTGACCCCCTTTTATAAAATAAAAAATACTATTAATAAAAGAGAATTAAATAGTCAGAAAATTGCGAACAGGTAATCTTTTTCATTTACGGAAAATTGACGGAAAATACGATTAAATAATATATATATATATATATATTGATAAGTTATAATCTTAAATACTGCTTAAATTAAGCTATTGCTTAAAACAATACAAAGAATATCGTTGTTACAGTAATCATATCGATACTGTCCTATATCCGAACACATGAATACCAAACCAAACAGAATTAGTTCTTATGCATCTTGTTATCGAAAGAAACCAAAGTTTTCCTGCAATGGAATCATTATTTGATTGATGCTGTGTCCGATCATAGGAAATACTAGCGAATCATATAAAAAGGAAATATATTTTCTTTCAATTAATGTAAAGAACAGAAATAATATGTAGGAGTAGAAAAATAGATATTGTATCCTTTGAATAAATATGCTTCAATGCTTACTATATACGGAAAAACATATTTTAGTATATATAATATTTCGGTATTTTATGTTTCGTATTCTTTTATAACATTAAAAATACATACTTATTTGATATATTAGTTTATGTTTTAATTATTAAAAGGAGTATATTTTATTCATTAAATCACTGGGTCAAACGCGAATTTCCAATAACTTAAAAAAGAAAAAAAGAAAAATACAGAAATTACTTCTCATTTTTTAAAAATCATTCACGGAATTTTAGAACTTGAATCACAACAACAAAAAAAAAAAAAATTAAAAATGTTAAATTTAAAGTTTTATCTGAAAATACGAAATATGATAGCCAGATTTTATTAACCCACGTTCAATCATGTGAAAAAACTATAATGTAACGAGCCCATTTAATTTTTCAAAATAATGTCCTGTCTATCAAAATTTTCTTTTATATTATGCAATTTCAAAACAGCATAATTTCAATTTAAAATAAAGCAAATTAAATTTCAGACTTACTTTTTACAATGCAGTACATTATTTTACATTTATATTGTGAGAAATTTACTTGGAATTTGCGCCAATTTGTAAAAGATAAAATTCAAATTAAATCATGTTAGAATATAAAATGCATCAAAATTTATATTAAAAATAAATAAATAAATAAATAAATAAAATAAAAACTGTTATATTGTAGCCATTGCAGAACTCTCTTCTATATTAATCAATAACAATTCTCTCAGTACAAAATTTTTATCTATGTATAAAATCTATGTATAAAATAAATACTAATAATACTAAATTTATACGCAAAATTATATTCGTCGTATGTTTCTAGCCTATATTTAATTAGAGAAAGGGCTTAAAATTAGTAGCGTTCGAAAGGAATGGTTATGCGGATTCTACGAAAAAAAAAAAAAAAAAAAAAAAAAAAAACTCATATGAGTTTGGGAAAACAGACAACCCCACCAGTGACCGAGCGGTTCTGCGTTCAAAGCTCGTAGATGGTAAGTGCCACGTCGCGCTCATAGGCCTAGTCATAGAGTTTTACATAGTTTTCTCCGAAGCTCTCGTAAATATGGGATAGGACTCCTTAGAAATACCCCCTACGGAGTGCATCCCACCTGTAGGCCTAGGGTCATAGAGTAGGCAATCGGTCTTAAACCCCACAACCAACCAGCCAACCAAGAAAGCATACAAAAGTACTTTTAATGTTATACAATTTTCACATAAAATCGTGAATTTCTTTTAAATTAACGCATATTATGGTTCAACCTTCGTTTTAAAGGTATTAATGAGTTCGTTTGATAGATACCCGTATTAAAAATTTAACCAATGAGTGTTTCTTCTCCCCAGGGTGCGAGAGTACATCCGTACGAGTATTTCGCCTTTACTGAAATATAAAAATTCGGGTGACAGCGGCACCTTTTGGACGATTCTTCTCCAAATATAATCAGCACCATGTTAATTGAAGATTCAAAAAAATATTAAGTTCTTTTAAGTTTCGTCCATTGGCTTATAATTTACAGCGTCCATAACATTTTTGATATACACAATGATATGTATATAAGCAGACATTTTGAAAAAATTGTCAATAGTGTACAGGACATATCAAAACATCAAAATCTGTCGAAGTACAATGGTCAAATGTTTTCACGAATTCAATATTTTCTTCTTACATACACAGAAGAAAGTAATAGATTGAAAAAGAAATATTCAGACTTCATAGCAAGAATAAGGAAAATTGCAAAAATAAAATCGCCAAACATTCACTCATTTAGAAGTATGGCAAAAATAAACTCTTTTTTTTTTTTTTTTTTTTTTTTTTTTTTACCTTTTTCTATTACGACTCGACTGCTTATATTTCAGGAAAATGTTAAACTTCATTAAATATTATGTCAGCAATTATCTTCAAGTGAATCGATTATTTGCATTTCAGATATTTTCTTTCCAAATATTAAAAAATAAACTGTCTAATATATTTATTACTACATGATGTGTCTTTAATGCAAGGAAAATAATCATTCTTATACTAGCTCTTTTAATATCAGCCAAATTCTCGAAAGATAGAGACCTTTCACTGCATATCAAGTTAATTACTTCTAACTGTTTGCTCGACAGTTTATGCATTATTCTTGGAAGCTATACTATTTAGTATATTTTCGCCTGTTAAATATTATACAAAAGGGAATGCTTACAATTACGGAATAGTTTACTATATGAAAATTTTGCAGATTATTTTTTTCCTTAGCTACCTTTAATATAAAAGTTATTTCGTATTTTCTTATTACCTATTAAATTTGTTTTTATTTACTTTTATTGAATGTGTATATGTGTCGGATTCCCTACTGAAAATCGCACTTAATACCAAATTAGTAGATTTATATATTCTACTATATAGCTTGAGTTTTATACACTTGAAAACTTTTTCGTACAGTAAATATTTCAGTGAACTGTAAATAAAGACAGAGGTTTTTTTTTTTTTTTTTTTCTTTTCTGAATTAATCTATTAAACGGCGCTGCGCTGTTACAAACAAATGTTTAGTAAATTTTTGAATTATTTTTAAAATGTCGGTGTGTTTTATACCATTTTACAAGAATTTAACCTAATTATTAATTTTTTAAAACTTTTATTGTGTTTCCCATAGCTGCCAAGTTTTTTAATTTATTCCGGAATGTTTTTAGCCCCGCCCTTTTTTCACATCTTAATCTTTGTAGGAAGATTTCCTTCAACATATAATTACGATTTAATATTGAGACAATTACTCTAAAAATATTACGGTGTGAAAAAGGGGCGGGACTAACAACATTCCGGAATAAATTTTAAAAGAATTGGCAGCTATGATGTTTCCAAAAGGAGAAAAATTGTGGCAAATAAAGGTATTCATTTTCATATACATTTAATTAGTTATTTACGTTAGTTACTCTATATTGAGGTATACCTTCGTATGGAGATACATCATGACGCCTTTTCGGGTTTACTATGATGGAAACAAACAATACAGATTTTAAATTCTGTTTTATTTAGACGAATACGAAATTTGCTAAATTCTACACATTTTTGAATAGCACTGTGTTGGCAGATTTTTTTTTTTTTTTTTTTTTTTTTTTTTGCTTTTAAAATTAAATAAAATAAGACAATTAAAAGATTTGTAAAATAGTTCTATAGAAACTGGGTAAAAGTTGACACTATGTTTATATGTTGAAAATATTACATTAGGAATTTCATGAAAATCTAGAAATAAAATTTTAAATAAATGAACTTGCAGATTTAGAATTTAGAGCTTCTCAATTAAAAAAAAAAAAAGTATCTTTTTACAAACAAAGATTTTTACAATAATAACTGTTATTCTTATCAAATAATAATAAAAAAAAGTTTCGATAGTGGTTTTCCTAGAAAAACAAAAGTACCAATTATAATATATCATCCACATTTCCATCAACTTCGCAAATAAACCTTGTAAATATTTCCTTGATCTCACATACTTTTCCTTTTAAATCAGTTTCAAATTCCATTGAAATGAAATGTAACATTCCAAAAAATGCACTTCGCGTCAGTGATTTATTTATTTTTATTTTTATTTTTTTTTTTTTTCTGTTGATAACTCGAAAACTTAGGATTAAAAATTCTTGGAAGGAAAGAGTATCCAAGAACAATTTTACAAAGAAATATTTCAGAAATTTGTGTTCAAAATATTTATTTTTCGTAAAAGCAGGATATCGTATATTTCGATACTTAAATTATTTCATTACTATAGTAGGAATAATGCAACAGAATATTACCTAATTTCTTTCATGAAATTAGTATATTGATGAATTGCTGATTTAATTATGAAGATTTTAAACTGGATTTGTTGTAGTTACTTAGATATTTCCGAGCATATAAATGTTAGATTTTCAATGGTTTATCAGAATTAATGCAGTGGAAGCTCGTTAACGTGAATTACTTTTAAAATGAGCTGTTTCCTTAGTCCCCGTAAGAATGAATATTAGTTTAGTTATATGAAGTTTAGTTACTGATAGCATGAACTACTGAGAACATGTAAAATTTTTTTATCCCCCTTGAGATTCACGTTAACAAGGTTCGACTGTATTTACAAAAGCGAAAATTCATTAGAAATGTTCTTTTTTTTTTTTTCTTTTCTTTTTAGTTGGAATTTTTTGACAACACGCTAACATAATTATCGAGACGATATCTATTCAGCATATTTCGCTTATATGAATAACGTGAATTGTCAATTTAAAAAAATTCTAGAAATAAAGACCAAGTCCTACCTATGAATTTTTTATCTAGGCATTTTAACTGTGTAGTTATGAAAAATGAAAATTTTCGTTTTTCCTCTTTTTTTTTTTTTTTTGAAATACAACCCCAGTCTCACAGACGATGTTTTTTTTTTCAACTATACAAAATTACCAAGTTTGCATCCTGATTTGGTTAATTTTCTCTATAAAAATTAATTTTGTCATTCCAAGAAAAAATTGTTATGATATCCATTTTAAAGTGATGTACTGTAACTAAATCAAAACTATCTTCTTTATCTTCTTTAACATTTCCAACAAAGTCATGATTTCCACAATATTGAAATTATTAGTTTAAAATTTTGTCTAGCACTGTTTAACATATTAAAAAAAAAAAAAAAAAAAAAAAAGTATATCAAACCATTTCTTTTAAATCCTTATTTACTGAATTATGAAATAGATAAATATGCATTTTAAATCTATTTCTGAAGTTATTTATCAGTAACTTTTAAAGTTGTAAATAATAAAATAATACAATTTGTCTATTATGATATTATCTTATCATAATATTTAATGAGGACTGGATGGTGTGGTACTTTACTGTATCATTGATATATGGATATCGAAAAGGACATCAAAACCTTAACAAAATATTAAAAAAAAAGTGTGTTTAATTAAAATCAAAAGAAAACGTTTCCGCAAAAGATTATCTCATTTATTTGTACATATATAAGTTACTGTTATTTTAAATTTTGTTGATTTCTCAAATACCAGAAAGTCGGAAAACATTTCACGCAGAAAATAAAAATTTTCTAGAATCTCTAAATTTTTTAGTTTGAAGAAAATGCCTCAAAATATATAAATTTTGCATTTTCGAAAACTTAATTATTCTAATTTAATGACTTATTATGATTATTCGTTTATCAGTTTAATTCCCTTAATGCTAGATATTTCTCCTTGTCCTTATATTTCATAATCATAAAACACAAAATCTAAAACCTTTATTTACAGTATTTGTACATTTTATATTTAATTTTCTATAAAATTACATGAAAATTATTCGAAAACTTTGCACATACTTGAAACGTTAAGTATATAAATAAATACATAATTCTATAATGATTTGTTTTATGTAGAATTTAAGCACTTTATTAAAGGATATCTCTAATATCGAAAAAGATATTTGAAATATATATAACTATATAAATGTCATGCAAAATTTAATGCATAATTTCCCTTTTTTCCCGTCTATATTTTATCAACCTGTCGGTTGGTTGTCTAGAGTAACGTGTTTGGACTTAATCTATAATACATTTTATAAATTTTCTAATGATTTTGAACGAAAATTAATAGTCTGTTCCCAATTGACATAAATAGTGAACTCTTCTCTACATTAAATGAATAAAAAATAAACCTTACGTTAAAGAATCGTATTCAATAAAATAACTTTTGAATGCTATCAATCAATAAACCACCAGAACAAAATGCTATATTAATTATATCAAAAATGCTATATTACTTATATATTTATAATATTTTAAAATATCTTTTGAGGAAGAAAATATTAAAGTTCATTTGCTTTTGTCATAGAAACGAAGTAATAACTGTAATAATTATTCTAAATTGAATATCGTGGTTCACGCTAAATTTATCAAGTCCTTGTATGCATAACATAACAGGAAAAAGAATGACTTTAATTGAAAATAAAATAAAATAAAATAAAATAAAGAGCTCTCAGAAATAAAAATTTCTATGGCTTATTAAAATCAAATTATGCGGTTTCATTCTTCTAGATCAAAGAATTGGAACTATTTCTACTATATTCCCTTTTCGCTTGACAAGAAAATTTCGAAAGAAGGAGAAGATGGCTGTTTAATAATTTGTTCTTTATGATAATAACTTTTCTTTTTCTGAAACATCTCGCTGAGAAAAATGAAGAAACAAATTCCGCGCATTACATTAATAATTATAAATAGTTTAATTCGGAGCGTTTTAATGCTGCAGTTTTCTTAAATATTACGTTAAATATTCTATGTTTAGTAGTTTTGTGTTGTATTTCAAAGAACTTACGCAAAGAAAATTTTTAAATCTATGTTTCTTTCTTTATAAATTAAACAAATAAATACATAATATAGGCTACATTTTGTAACATATTCAGCTAACATTATGTTTTTATATTGGCAAAATTATTTTACATTCTTCTTAATATGTATAGAATATTATACACTATTAATGTAAAAAATAACTTAAACGCCAGTTTTTTATGAAGTTTAAATTGAATCGATATTTTATTTTTCCCAAAATTTAATACATTATTTTTATGTTACTATTTTTACCTATAGATAGATAGGTAAAATTGCTCAACTGAAATAAACACAAAATTAAACAGTTATTATATCTAACCTATTAAAAGACAATTTTTCCAATGGATTTTATGGTTTGTTGAAGTATGGTAAAATATTTTATAATTAAGATAAAAAAGAAACATTATGCGGTTCCCATAGACACTTCCCAATTTCTCATATCCGTTGTATCATTTAAACTTCGCAGCATTTATCTCTATATTGAGACCTTAATTTTTTTCATCTAATTAGGAAAGAGGAAAATTCAAAAAATTATCACATTTTTATTTAACTATAAAGAAAATAAATTTAATAGATTTTTTCTGTAGCACTCAAGTAGCCTTTGCCTTTGTATCATATTGTTTTAAAAAACAACAAGCTTAAAAAATATACTTTTTTATATCTCTGCAGTGAAGGATCTTACAAAAGCATCTTTATATATTCATTTCTAAAGAGAAAGCATTAAAACGATTTCTTTTATGTACTCCTGTATATTTTTTTAACTTTATATACGCACCATCTCATGTACAAAAAGTATTTCATCGCTGAAAATATACATCGCATAATTCATCCATATATCTCATAATAAATCAGAAAAAAATTGTGGGATATCCTGCAAATCAATAAATTGTCCTTATTTTACAGGAGAAGTTTTTTTTGTACCTTAAAAAATTATAGTAATTTTATTATGCTGAATCTAGTATAAAAATATTAAATTGTACTATAAAACATTTTCTCATAGATTGTAATGGGTTGCAAATCTTTTGTGAATCGCTGTACTCAAACCACTAGCGTTATTTACACCATTTTAATAAAAAACATGCCATAGTAAAATTGAATAATATAAACTAATTCTAAGACCTTTCTATAAATATTAACGTAAATAAAAGTACGGAGAGACAGACTGATAGACTAATTAAAGTTAAAATTTCTCTTGAATTTTGTTAAACGTGTTAAGACAATTTAACTTTAATAAAAATGCAATTGTAACAATTTACAATTATAGATCTTAGTATTGTCTGTACAGTTTATTATGGTACTGTTAACCATAATGCTATCCATACTATATTCTATACAAAACATTATTTGTGCATATAAATAATAAATTTCCATTTCATTGTAAGTTGTTCAGTAGAAAGGTATTAAAATATAGTTTACTAAAATATCACTCATAAAACGAAATATTTTGGAATGAAATTTCTTCATGGTTACCTGAACACGCACTGATGGTGATATTTAGACGATTTTTAATAGTAATTATTCAACAGTGAATTTTATAACGTATATTAATTTGAAAAAATTCTGGAAATATATACAGACATTATAGCTCGCACAGACGAACCTAAATCATAAACACTTTTCAACTTAATTGGAAAATGTTAAAACCTACATATATCATTTTTTTACTTTCCGAACACTATAGTGAGGAAAGTATTGTAATCATGTCAAAAATCCGAATTTGAGATTTCGATGTTTCTATACGTTTCGAGGTCCCATGAGTCCGTTTTCACTATTTTTACGATGATATATGTATGTGTGTGTGTATGTATGTGTGTATGTATGTGTGTATGTATGTGTGTATGTCTGTGAGTGAACACGCTAGCGTCTAAACGCTTTGTTCGAATAAGCTGAAAGTTGGCACGTATATCGTAAGTCACCATAGTACGAACCCTATAAATTTTGGTGAATCTAGCACTTTTAATTTTTTTTACAGGGACACCAGGAAAAATTCTTTATCATTATGGCCTATGGGACCAAAATCTTAAAAGTGCGATAGCATCTAAACGCCTTATTCAATTGATCAAAAAAAATATACACATCTTATAGGTCACAGTTGCACCAACTGTATAGATATTAGTGAATCTAGCCCTTACAGTGTTTTTACAAGGACACAAAGAAAAATTCTTTATCATTATGGTCTATGGGACCAAATTTTTAAAAGTGCTAGAGCATCTGAACACCTTATTCAATTGAGCTGAAAATTTATATGAATATTATGCATCGCTGTTGCACTAACTACAACCATTTTGGTGAATCTAGCATTTATAGGTTTTTACAGGGACACAACGAAAATTTTTTTATCATTATGATCTATGGGCTCAAGGTTTAGTAGCGTTAAATAAAACATCGTGCAATATATGGAGAAAAATACTCAAACACTCTATTATGGTTTTCTTTCTTTTATTTGTTTAACAACTCCTTTTTCTTTACTTTATCTACGAAACTGTTAATTACTCAATGTTCGGAAAGTCGAGTGGAGTCACTACAGATTTTTTTATCTTTATGAAGAAAACCTTATTTTTAACCACTATCACTAACTTTAGATCATTTATTAAAAAGTTGTTTCTTAAATTATACTCATTGAAAAATTTCACAAAATTTTGCGTAGAATCTCATAGTATAATAGAAATTATTACAATAAACTTATAACGATATCTTTATTTAAATAGAAACTCTTACCATTCATACATACTAACAAAATAGTTTGTAAATTCTCCTTTGAGAAATGATATTCTTACTTTTATGTATGATGAAAAAGATTAAATTCTATATTTTATCTTCATATGTAAGGAAATAAAATGTTCTAACTCAAGAGAGATAACACTTGAATATTCTACAAGCGCAAAACTCCCCTGATTCAAAACATCAAAATTTGCTTAGTGGTATATATGCTATTTTTATGATATGTATTCACTTCATGTTTAAAATATTCTTACTGTAAGTCTTTTATGCAGTATTAAACACTAAACTGTAAATGTTTTTTAAATAGTTTAAATCATTCTCTTGTCATATAAGATAGCAAAAATAAAATAAAATAAAATAAATGTGTCTAATTTCACGAAGTTTGTAATTTTATATTTTTATAAATAAAAAATATTTTGTATTTGTTAGAAGTTTTAGACATTTTAACTCGGAATGTAAAATTATCTTTTTCGTGTATATATTTATGCGCATATAAATATATAAATAGATGCAGGTTATATTTCAAACCAGGTTATAAAACATTTTGATTTTCCACGTGTTACAAAGTTGTTGGTAAAAACTCTTTCTTTTACATAATGAAAAAAAAAAAGTGATTTTATAATATAAGAGGCTGACAAATCAGAGCCAAACTTTACTGATATAAATTCATATATATATAGTGTCTAAATTGCCTCTCTTTCATTTCGGGGTGTTTTTTTCTTGCGGGTTTAGGTTTTGGTTATATTACTTTTTAGGTTCATGGTGTGTTTTTGTTTTTCTGGAGGGTTTTCTGGTTTTGTTTTTCTGGAAAATTTCGGGTTGTTTTCATTGTTTCATTTGATTCATTTCGGGGTTCTTTTTTATTATGTGTTCGTAATCAATCAATAAATTTCATGGTTTGATTGTTCTTTATTTGCTATGGAGTTTTTCTTTTTCCTTTTTTTTTTGAAATCCATGTGTCTCCTAATCTAGTTTTGGCAGGCTGGGGGAGTGTTGCCGGCGTAAAACTGGTTTAACCCCACAGGTAAGTCACAAGTCTTGCCGCTTCACTCCTTCCTTCCTTCCTTTCTTTTTTTTTTTCCTGGATTTCGATTTAGTTTGAGTTTTTCTGTTGGGATTTGGCTGAGTTGGTTTGTTGTATTGTTTGTTTTGCGGACTGTTGAAAATTAAATTTGGTTTCTTTAAATATGTGTATTTAATCACCTGATGAATTTTTTTTCACCTTTCTGAGCTTCTCCTACATAGAGAATTTGTTCATTCTTATTGGTCTTTGTGGTTTTGGTGATCTTGTGTCTGTTGCTTGGCTTCTACTGCGCTTAATGGGTCATTATTGTTCATTACATGGTTCTCTTTTTTCACCTTGAACTATTGTCCTAGAGTCAACCTCCTTTTCATCAGAGTCTAATTACACGGTCCTATTTCAATTTTCAACAGTTATTGTTGTACAGTGGATTGGCGTTAGTGCTACATATTGTTGAACTTGATAATTGAATCAATTTCGGAAATCTTGTTGCTTTGTTTGGCGTATGTATGTCTCTTTGGTGAATTGTTTGACTAACTATTCTTCGTTCTCACTCTTTGCTTCCACTACCAAAAGGATTATATACATTTATATATATATGCGTCTCTAGCGAACCTTTTAAGAATATTATTTTATAATCGTAAGATAAACTTAAAATGCTTGAAAATTGGTACCTACGGCAAACGGAATTAATTTTGTTTATTAAAATAGTTTTTAATTTTGCCATTTTAATTTTTTATTCATAAAAAGTTCCATTTTTTTTATCACATACTATATGAAGCTATAAGACTGCAAGGCAGAATACTGTACTTCTTGTTGCCTTCAGAAATATAGCCATTAGATTGCCCTTACGTTTACAACAAATAGTACCTATATCGCGGTAATTCTTTGAACCTAACAATTGAAGACCACAGATAGAGCTAACCATTTAAGTACTACATGCTACTAAAATTGTGCAATTTCTGCATTAACAATTGCTATTGTTACAGACATTTCTAATATTTTAATGATATGAGGATATTACAAAGGTTTTTTTTTTTTTTTCAGTTTGTTCCTTTAGTAATATCGTAACGAAAGCTTCACTATTTGTATCTTCAGTATTTAAAATGATTTTATAGAGTGGGCAATTTATAAACTGAAAAATATTTAAAACTCACTTTTGTAAATCTTATTGTAAATCTAAACTTTACAACAATTTCTTGTCACAGAATTTATTCTCTATTATATTTTACGTAAAACTAGAAGAAAATGGATCATTACATTTAATCTTAAAAGGGAAAAAAAATGCATGCATTATTCCAAGTAGCATCCTCATCTTTCTCAATAAAGTAACGAGATGTTTATCGCATTATAACTGACCATGCATACTTATAATTTCCTATGAAATGAATATGTGGTATTTTAATAAAATAAAAAAATAAAAAAATCATACCTAGTTTTTATAACTTTAAAATATTGCAATTACACATAAAGTTGCATACTGAAATTTTTGATATTATTACTTTGTTTGCTACTGAACTAAAGTGACATGAAATTAATATATCTTAGTAAAGTTTTATACAAAATAGAGTTTTCCGACAAATTATCATTCTCTAAGTAATTTTAGTCCCTTGATAAAAATCGTTTCCAATAATGATCTTTAATATATCATGGAGAGTGATTACTGATATCAACATAATCAAAATTTTATATTATCTTGAAACTATTGTTAAAGATTAAAAAAAAAGCTTTATTTTTCTCCCATTTCTCTAAATATCTTCGTTTGTCCCTAAACGTTCTATAAAACTTCGTGACATCTAAATCATGTTTCTACTAAGATCGTTCTCTCACGGATATTGCATCTATCATTGGACGAATATCCCATCTATCATTAGACGTAAATGATCCATAACTTCTTATTCGTGAAATTTCCAATAAATAGTTTTCTATATTAGTCCTTATTTATTTTATAAGAAGATAAAAGTAAATTACTACCAGTTATTTAATATGCTTTGAATGCATTTTTGATTTTATTATAAGAAACATAAGTATTATATTTTTCAAAATTGTCATTCATTATTAACATTAGCATAATGTTCCGTATGTTAAATTTAAATCACATCATCTGTGTATTTAGTTTTTCGGAATTACTATTGCTTTTTCAATACCATAAATTATACCGTAGTTGTCAATTCTCCCGTTTTTCAAGGAAGACATGTTACCCGTGCTGAATTGACGGGAAAATTCTAATTAAAAAAAAAAAAAAAAAAAAAAAAGAAAAAGTGTTAAAAAAAAATCTCACATTTAAGGGACGCATACATATGTATCATGCAAAATTAGCGAACCGATAAAAATTACTTAAGGTTCCTAAAAATAAAAAACTGCGAGATATTTCAATATCAATAAAATCTATAAGATCTATCAAAAAATTAATTGAATACTCAGCATTAATATCTGTATTTGACCAAGCTGTCAGATACTTTTCTGGAATAATATGATTGAGCTTAATCTAGAGCATATTTTATCGATTTTCTAATGTTTAATACAATTTTACATTTTGAACGGGAATTAGCAATTAGTTCACAGTTGACATAAACAGTGAACAGTAATTTTAATGAATATTATTTTGTTGTTTCTTTCATGTACATTATATGCATAAAAAGTAAACCTTCCTTTAAAGAATCATTCACAGTAAGATAACTTTTGAGTGATCTCAATCAATAAACCAGCAAAACTTTTAAGAAATATTATATTAATTATAGATTTATTAACATTTAAAAAATATCATTTGAGGAAGAAAATATTTAAGTTCATTTCCTTTTATTATCGAGAAAATAAGTAATGCTCCTTATAACGACCACAAATTATAAACACCATTTCATTATAACGACCACTAATAAAATCCTGAACTTTTTCCCTATGTATTGTATGTAATTTTGCTTCCGGTATAACGACCATTCAGTATGGTCTAGTCCCAATACAACGTCGGAATTCAGCAAACAATCTTGATGGTATTTTTCAAAACAAAACATGCTTCTAAACATGTAAATTGAAATCAATTCAATTATTGTATTATCAAGCTTTGTAGATATAGAGACTTAGACTACTGTGCTACGATTCACCTTTAACAGAGGAGCAAGGGGTTTGTATTTACCATTTATTTGCTCGTCTGCAAAGTAGCATAGAATGCTGTGAATGAAAAACCATGCATCAAGAATTGTTTGTTAAAAAAATTACTGTTTAAGGAAAAAAAAAAACTGCCATAAACGGATTCTACTGAAATAATTTATCTGGTAACTGAAGATGAAAATTTCTACAAAGAAGAGGAAATTCTGTAAAAAATTTCTAAGGAAATGAAGCTGATTGAAAATTTAAGATTTGATGAGTGTGCTATAATTAATTATGACATAGAATTTGTCAAAAATCTGTCCGAAAATAAACTAATTTCTCGAATAGTTCGCTAGAAGAATTTGCAACATCATCGGATGTAGAAGAAAGAAAGATAGTGCCGAAGCCTCTTTGCATGAAAAATGTTTTAAAACCAGTTTAAGAAATAAAATACGTTTTGAAAAGAAAGAAATTGCAGAAAATCGTACATAATTTTTAACCGAAATAAAAAATAAAAAAATTGTTTTGTAAAAATCCTGTATGAAGAAAAGACAAACAACCATTTCTGATTTTTTTTCTTTAGAAAATGAGCATTTCGTAAGCCCATAATAACTTTCTTCCTTTATTTTAAACTTTAAATTCTGTTTCAGAAAATATATTTTTTATTTATAAAGGTTTATACCAATGGTAAAAATGAATTTGAGTATTTAAATGGAATATCTTATAAAATCGCCGATTCTTATTGAACTGAATAGCACGCAAGTATAATTTTGTAAAATTATATCCATTACAGTGACCACTCGTAATAAAGATATTTCGCTGGGGGACGTAAAGTGTCGTTATAACGAGTGTCGCGTGTAATAACAGAAATAATTAATCTAAAGGAGCATTGTGATTAACGCTAAATTAATCAAGTTCTTGTATGTATAAAAGCATATGAAAAAGAATGACTTTAATTAAAAAATAAATTAAATTAAGCACTCTGAATAATAGAACGCTGCATACCTAAGTAAAAGTAAATGATGCGTTTTCATTCTTTTAGATGAAAGAATTGAAACCATTTCTATCATATCTCTTTTTCTCTTGACAAGAATTTTTCGAATGAAGGCAAAGATGACTTTTTAATAACTGGCCCTTTATGAAAACAATTTTTCTTTTTTCTAAAACAACGATCTGAGAAAATTAAGGAAAACAGAGCCACTTGGTTCTTTACAATATTACAGTTTTCTTAAATGTTACGTTAATTATTCTACGTCAAGAAATTTTGTGTTTTATTTCAAAAAACCTTTATGGCTGAAATTTTTAAGCATGGGTGTTTATTTATTTATAAATTAAATAAATACGTAATATTGGATAATTTTTTATTGCATATCCAACTAACATTATTTTCTTGAATTAGCATAAATTATTTTACATTCTTTTTAATATTTATAGAAAATTATTGATTATTAATTTTAAAAAATACACATGCACTATTTTATGTGTATAATATAATGTGAATCCATATTTTATTTTTTCCCAAAATTAAATACATTATATTTATGTTTGTATTTTTCCATACGTTTAGATAGATAGATAGAATTGCTCAATTGAAATAAAAACAAGATTACACAAGCTACTACCTAACATATTAAAATATAATTCAATGTACTTTATGGTTTTACCAAAATATGCAAAAATACTACATGATTAAGATGTGAAAGAAACATTATGTGGTTCCCATGAAGTATAAATACTACCCTACTGTACAGTACATATCCGTAGTATCATTTAAACTTCACTATATTTACATCTACACGGAGACCTTAAATTTTTTTCTTTCTAATTAAGAATCAAGCATAAAACTTGCACAAGATTGTTTTTATACATTTTTCTTTAACTTTAAAGAAAATTCATTGAATGGATTTTTTAATAACCATTTATAAATACTTATTGCTTATAGCAAAATACTTTATAAATTCTCCCTAATTGTGAAATGATCTTCCTACTTTATGTATAATGAAAAATACTTAATGCGATATTTTATCTTCGTAATTAAAAGGAAGTAAAGATGCTCTAACATAAGAGAGATAACACTTGAATATTCTACAAGCGTAAAATTCCACTGACAAAAAGCATCAAAATTTGCTTAGCGGAATATAATGAAAAATTTTATGATATTTATTCGCTGCACGTTTAAGGTATTCTCACAGTAAGTCTTTCCCTATTAAACATGTGAATCTTCTTTAAATGATTTAAATCATTCTTGTCATATAAAATACCAGAAAAGGAACATATCTACTCTCCTGAGCTTTGTGGAATAAGTATTATTTTTCCTTACAAATATTTTGTATTTGTATCGGGTTTTAGAACATTTAAATTCGCAACTCAAGATTATCTTTTTCGTGTACATGTTTATACAACCAGTGTGTCCTTAAATTCACGGACGAAACCTTTAGGGTAGAAATGCGTCACAATTTATGATGTGAAAAAAAAACGAAGGAAATGTCAAAAATCCATATAAATCAGCAAAAAAAAAAAAAAAAAAAAAGAAAAGAAACAAAGAAACAAAGCACGATCACAAGTGTGAGAAAAAAAATCTACTAAAACTGGTCATAAAACAAATGAAAACTACACAAGAAAAGTAATCTAAAGCAGAATTTACATTTCCGACACAATAGTGTATTTTCGTTTCTTTTTTTATGTATTTTATCTAACTTTAAAGTCTGGACTTAAATCGGAACCAAACATTATGGATATA
Organism: Salticus scenicus; assembly: GCA_963930645.1. NCBI lineage: Eukaryota > Metazoa > Arthropoda > Arachnida > Araneae > Salticidae > Salticus > Salticus scenicus. Next base: position 59,833,673 of record OZ005652.1, on the reverse strand, counting down.
AATTTACAGAAGTTCTGTAAATTGTTTATTGCCTTAAAATAATAATAATGAGAATAATATTTAGTTGGCTCCAGCGAACTTTCAAAAAATATTATTTTAGTATCGTAAGATATACCTGAAAATAGATACCGTATGGCAAGCGGAAATTTCTAAACAGACTATTAATAAACTTTACACAAGTTAACACATAAAAAAAAAAACTGAAAATCAGTGCACGCAAAGGTGCTATATTATTAACATTTCTTTCGGTTCAAAAAATCATACTTGGCTCTTCCGTTTATGGCAGACATTTTTGCTCTCATTTTTCTTGTGAATTATTTTTAAAGTATTATTTTTAATTAATTAAAAAAAAATTAAGCAATCTAAGTTTTCATGAATATTATACAAATGTAAGATACGTAAGATATTTATAGATTTTAAGGAATTTGCGCATTAAATGAATTCATTGTTCTTTACTATTAAATTTTATAAACTTTTTTAAAAATGATTTTCAACGCTTTTAAGTGTTTCAGCATTTTAAAAATTTCATCATTTCCAGATTTCAACAATCAAAAAACAGAGCTTTAGCAAAAAAAAAAAAAAAAAAAAAAAAAAAAAAAAAAAAAGCAGAATTAGCAACATAATAAAATAATAATAATAATAATAATTAAAAAAAATCTGCATAAGAAATGCCTTGTCTTTCAATGCATAGGAAATGCATTTAAATTCATAGGAATGCATAAAAATGCATTTAAATAATATTTAATTTTTGTTTATTCAATTAAGTTTTTTATTTTGTCATTTTAATATTTTATTTGTAAAGCGTCTCATTGTTTTTAATCACATACTACATGAAGCTATAAGTCTGTAAGGCAAAAAATTGTACTTCTTATGTCTTTATGAATATGGCCATTAGATGACACTTACAAATACAATAATAAATAGTGTCCATGCCGTAGTAACCCTTTCCATCTGGTAATTGAAGACAACAAAGAATGTTAAACATTTGAGCATTAGATACACCGTAGAAAATTATGCAATTTCTATATTGGTTATAGTTATTATTAACATTTTAATATAATGGAGGTATTTCAAGTGCTATTTTATTTCATTTTTTATTGTCCCCTTATTAACAACTTAACGAAACCTTTCCCAAAAATATTAATAAATTATTTTTATTTGTAATTCCGAAGTTGAAAAACTCTGTGTTAATAGAAAAATTTATAAATTGAAAAAAAAAAAAAGTAAATAAAACTTTTTTTTTTTTTTTTTTTTTTTTTTTTTTGTGTGTGTGTGTGTGTGTGTGACTTTTTACACTTTTAAGGAGATGTGTATTATTAAATAATAATAATTATTATAAAATACTTTTCTTCTAAAAATCTAAAACTGAAAGCAATGTCTTCTCATGTAAGTTATTCTTTATCATATTTTACATACAAGAAAGCAGATCATTACATATAATTATTAAAAAAAATCCTAGCATTATTCTAAGTAGTATTCCCATTTCTCACAATAAAATAAAGAGATTGTTACCTCCTTATAACTGTCTTAAATGCTTACACTTTCCTATCAAACAAAAATCTGTACTTTTTTTTAATAAAAACAAATTATTCCTTATTTTTATTACTTTAAGATATTGTAATCACAAGTAATGTTACATACTGCAATCTTTGGAGATTATTACAATTTTTGTTACTGCATTAAAATACTATAAACTTAATATATTTGATTAGAATGTTATCAAAATAAAAGTTTCATACAAAATAGTCCTCTATAAATAATTTTACTCTCTTAGTAAAATTGCTTCGAATAAAGATAACGTATCAGGTAGAGTGATTACTGATATCAGTCTAAAAAGCATAATCAAAGTACTCTATTATGTTTCAAACTACTGTTTAAAAAAATAGTTTGTTTTCCTCTCACTTCTTTAAATATCATCTTTTGTCCCCAAAAATTCACTAAATCTTTCGTGACATCTGAATCATGCTTCTACTAATATTGTTCTCTCACGAATATTTTATATATCGTTTGACGAATTTTGTATCTATCATTATCTATTATTAGACCCTAATGATCCATAATTTCTTATACGTGAAATATCCAATAAAATATCTTCTATAATAGTCCGTATATATTTTGCAAGAAGATTAAAGTAAATTACTAATAACCCTTTAGTATGTTTTTAAAACGTCTTTGATTTTATTGTAACAAACATGCGTATTATATCATTCAGAATTGCCATTCATTACTAGTATTTGCATAATGTTCCATATGTTCCATATTATATCTCACCCTCTATGTATTTAAATTCTCGGAATTGCTGTTGCTTTTATAATACTATAAATTATACTATAGTTGCTAATTCTCACATTTTCCAAAGGAGATTTTGTACCAGAAATCTTTAAAAATGATTTTTAATTTATTTAATCGTGGAAAATGCTTATGTGAAATTCGTTTATAGAAATAGTGTTGATAGATCTGAGTAAAAAAAAAAAAAAAAAAAAAAATAGAAATTTTGGCAATTATATTATATTTATTTTTATATGGTTATTCAATATGCTTATGAAGAATTTGCTGTATAAATAAAATGAAAAAATGGTTACTTATGTAAATTGTAATATTCTACTTTATTTTCAAGTCAACATGCTAAAATAATAATTCAATACAAATTGAATTAGACTAATTGAGATTTATATAAAATTTATCGTCATAAATACAATCTTTATCAGTTTATATTTAAGTAAATATAATACAAAATATTTCTTAAACAATTATGAATAGCATTAAATATGCTATGAAGGTACTGATTAATACAGTATTGATGTTTTGATGTATTATTGACATTTCGATATATTATTGATGTATTAATAAGTTTGTTGACATAATACATTTCAACAGAATTTATATTAAGAGAAAATTTTTGTTTCATCCTTTAAATTTTTCAAAATAATGTTTCAATGATTCTTTCCCAAGTAGCACTGATTGGTCGTATTTTGCTCGGCTTTTCATCGACTCATCTAAATGCTCGAGCATTAGTATGAATATATGCTTTTTTAGCATCTAACACCAGTTTTCGATGAAGACAATTTTATCGAAAATAGATATCGAACTGATAACAAATTACAGGAAATCTCAATCTAAATCCTGTCTTTCATTGGGTGTTCATTGAATCAGTTTCGAAATTTCATCTGGTTCCGATCATCGGATTCAGCTACCAGTAATGAGAAATTTCAGATGCATTCATATGAGATTCATCGTTCTCTATGAGATTCCGATTATTTGCCGTTTACCAGTTCATCGGTCTTCGAAGCTATTCAAGAGCCAATTACATGTTACTGCTTGGGTTTATTTCTCGTAAGTTGCCTTGTAAAAATTATATTCTTAGAAACTCATACAATCATTACAAAAGAATGTGACGTTAACACATAATTTAGTCAATATTAAAATTATTGCTTTAAAATACAATTTCCAAGTGGTTTAGAACGTAAAAATCTTTTTCAATATGTGTCAAGTTATCATATTAAATTTCTTTAATCTTCTTTTACTTTTTGCTTGCTTTTTGTATTTTACCATGTTCGTTATAAAACAGTCTATGAAATTGGTGTTTTAATAAAATATATATGTATATAAAGGATTAGTTTATTTATATTTTGTGATTATGAAAGTAATAATTTATGGCTTTTTTCAATGTGCAATTACTAATAACAAGCAATTATTAAATCATGATGTATGAATAAAAGCATCATATTTAATTGGTATATATAAATCAAGAATCACTAATTTATTAAATAATAAAAACTTTAGATATTTATGTTTAATATCGTTTGGCATATTTCTGTAGATCAAAAATTTTAGTAAATATAATATTACTAGTATATAACCCCGTCAAAAATGACGGAATGTGAAATCAATTACGGTAGTGAATCAACGAATGCTTTGCCTGCTTCGGTGGACACTATATTTAAAGGGGACTAATGTGCAAGTTGCACCTGACGGAACTAATATGCAAGTTGTACCTGACGGGACTAATGTGCAAGTTGCGCCGAACGAACAAACTATTTCTTTTAACGAAAATACCTACTCTATTTATCTCTTCGACAACTTTAAAATTTAAAAGCATTATTATTATTATTTTATAGATGTCATTTTCTCATATGCATGAGCTAATTTAATATTTCATTATTTTTATTTATTTATTTATTTTATTTTATTTTTATTTATTTATTTATTTATTTTTCGTCCGTGAAAGCATATTACATTTTATTCTGGAAAAAAAAAAAAAAAAAATGAAGCTTGATAAAAAATAATTAAAGGCTTTAAATATATTTCTACAAATATTTTAAGAGTTTTAAGGCTTTAATATGTTTCTGAAATATTTTAAGAGTTTTTTAAAAATAAAACGGTCAAAGAGTCATTCATTCGGAATTAAAGAGTTGTCCACTTGGAATTTGTATTTTCTGAATGGCAACATTTTTGGTTTGTTTTTATCTGGTATTGTGTTGTTTATAATAGCAAGTAATCCGTTATATTTAATTTAGATCTTTAAACATTACAATTGAATAGTTTTCCAAGGTATTAAAGAAAATAAATAAGAATAGGTGTGATACAAAACATATTATATGTATGTTTCCGTAAGTTGAACAAACATAAAAAATAAAATTAAATAAATAATAATAATAATAATAATAATAATAATGGCTGCCAAAAGTTTCTTTTTTGAAGCGCTCTAACCAGAATCGTTCATGACAGATGAGGATCATTATTATTATTAATTCAAGTTTACTTAATATTAAAAAAAAAAAAAAAAAAAATTGAGCCATTTGTTTTCCTCAAAATGTTACAGATTCAAGTGTTATCTTTACTCCTCGGTTAACAAAATGTTATTTATTCTTCTAGATATTTTACATATTAGTATATAGAAATGAGCTTTTATATATCCATGCAATAAAAAATATAATGTTTTAAAAAAAAAAAAATTCCAGCTTACAACACAGAAGGTAAATGCTAATTACTTATTACTGAATCTATTCTTCTATTTTACTTTTATAATTATTATTCTAACACCTAAAAAAATTCTTAAATTTTATGTGTAGGTGTAAATTTGTGAATTCTACTAGTAAATTAATTTAAATATTCAAAATACAGTAAAATACAATTACATTCCAATATATATATTCATACAAATATATTTTATGTAAAAATGTTGTTCACTAAACAAAACTAACGGTAATTCTTCCATAATCCCTAATGTTATAAAATATACTTAAATATTAAAATTTGTTAATAAATAATAAATTAGCATACTCAAATTATCAGTTGTATTTTAATTAAAAACTGTGCTTTGTCGGTTGTTTTAAAAAGTTAGATATTTACCGTTGTGAGAATAATCTGGTTAAGAAATGTTTATACTTTTAAATACAGTGTCAATAAATTTATATTTGGAATGCTTTGCATAGCTTAATTTACATTATTCTAAATAATTATTAACTCTGTTTCATAAATGAACTTGGCATTTTCTGGTATTCTATAACTGGCATATTAAACTGTTGAGTCTCATAAATTATATTTTAAATAATCCATATATATATATATATATATTTAATATGATTTTCGTATGTTTAAAGCAGCTGTGTATACAATATTTAATAATACATTCGCGATAAAAATTTCGAAATCGACATAATTTAGGTGTTTTCAAATATATTACATCAGATATATTACTTCTGATGTCTTACTTCTAATTTTAATTTACTATATTCTTCAACACTGCAATCAAGAACACTGCAGATATAAATTTACAAAAACAATCATACACGGAATAATCAATATTATTTTTAAATCCACATTTCTTTCATTTATGATAGTACAATATCTATTCATAATGCATTGACATCAAACGATTTTTCTACTTGTAAAATCAAATTAAATGACAAAATTTACTTTTTTTTTTTTTTTTTTTTTTTTTTTTTAAATTGCCACTTAATTTTCTTTACGGTAATATACTGATTATCACGAATATATTTTAATTACTTCTACAAATAAAATTGTAATATATATATATATATATATATATATCTAGAGAGCCGATAACACAATTCCTAAGTATGCAACACTACATTCAAAACATTTAGTTTTACTCTATTTCAAATAACAGTAATCCGTATTATTTTCCATAAAATATCTTTTTCATGTGTCTAGGCTTTATTTATGCCATTAATAGTCTAACCTGTCAAAGAAATCTACTTAATATGTCCCGAATGGATAAAATAAAAGCAACCTGTTTAACATCACAGTCTGTTACAGTTTTATGGTTTATCACAAGATTCATTTGTCTTTTTTTTTTTTATGTAATATTTAACAAAAAATAAGAGTATTTTTCTATTTAAACTACACATTTGAATTAAGAACATTTTGTATATGTGAGGATAAACGGACACTCCTTTATATAAAGTATTTTTGAATGTTAAATACTTTTTTTTAATACTAGCATTTTCTTCATGATATTATTGAACATATTTTTTTATTCTGTATTTAAATTTTTATTGTATAAGATTATAAAAGCAACTTCGTGTTGTCTTTAATATACAGCTTATAGAATATGTATTTATAGGTGTATTTTTTTTTTTTTATTATGTGCCCCAACTCATAAAAGATCTCATAAAATGAAACTAAATTTCGTATATACCTCAAGGCATGCATAGGAAACAACATTTTATCTCTGTCTAATTAAGGTTTGGGTTTGGGTTTGCGCTTGAAGGGTCCAATTTAGGCTCATTATATCGAGACTTATGGCAAAATTGTCTTTTCAACTACTATCAACACCTACTTTAAAACCTTAATTCAAAGCACTGTACCTAGCAACTTGAAACCAGATCATTAACAATCACCTACCATATGAGTCTGTCCTATCAGTCATCGATTAAGCGCATTTGAGACTAATTTGAGACATATTGTCATGTGTTTGACACAAAAATTTCCATTATTCATTTTTATAATATCCCTATTTTCCCTTACATGATCGTTATTTTAACTTTTATTCCCACGTTCATAGTTTAGACTTTAATCAGTTACGAAAAAATTGCACAGCTTTAAACTTTTCTATGCATCATAATTCAGTTTGTTTTAAATATATTGTCCTTCAGCTTTCTATTTCGGCCTTGTTAGTTGAAAAAAAAATATATATATGGTCCAAAATTGTCCAAAAAAGGTCGTAAAAATTGTAATTTTTTTTTTTTTGTAATTAGTAGCTGGATATTTTTCATAGCTTAATCTCTTTTCCATCCTTATTTTGAACATTTTTTCAGTTTACACTTTCCACTTATGTCTAACATAAAATGAAGCTTGTTTCAGTTTTTTCGAGACACTCTGTATATACAACACTTCTTGTCTATTTACCAACTGTCATCATAGTTACTGGTCTTGCATATAATCCTAGTTTTCATAAAACCAATTAAAAATTTGAAATAAAAAAAATACATGCTCGCAACGTACCTCTTGTTGTCTATTTATCTATCTATAATAGCATTGTAATATTTTCGAAGAAACAACAATATTAAATGTCTTTTGTGGATTATATATCAATGCGTATAACCTCAAAATCTCATCAAAATTATGTTTCATATATAAGAATAAACATAATAAAAGTAATGTGTTTCTTTTCAGAATCATCTTAAGAGGTTTCAAACATTAAGCATTAGATGTATTTGTCTCATAAGAGGCATTACTTAAAGGAAAGGAAGATACATTTTCCTTTCAAATCCTTTACTTGAATTATGGCTAACAGCATATATTTGTGCTTAAGAAGCATCTATTTATCTCAAGCGTACATGTCTAAGATATGTTTTTATCATGATACTTTCACCATATTTTTTATGATTAACTGTAGTGTTCTTTCTTTATTATTTATTATCTCTAGGAATTTTATAAAAGATTCCTCCATTTTTTTTTTAACTGAAAATATTTAGTATTAGTTTAGATCTTAATAAATAGCGAACACATTTTACAATTCGTAAAACTAAATTATTTAAATAAAGCAATCTTTTAATACAAAAATAACTATAAAAGTATATTTTTATTATTTAGAGGACGGGATCTTTTTGTTAATGTTTGGATTTAAACAAACAATCCAGTTTAAAATATTTTGAATATTGTATTTATAAAAATTCAATTTTTTTTATGCGATTTTGCAACTACTTGAATAGAATACGTTATTTTAGCAAATATTGTAATTATGTATATCAATACGTGTTTATTATAAACATTGTTATTTGCGGTGTTATTTTAAATCATAGACTTTTTTTTTTATATCTTTAAAAAATGAGCAAGAATTAAGCAACAGAAACATTTAATATGATACGATAAGGTTTTACATTTATTAAGAAAAGGGTAACTGTACCAGTGTTTGACACTTTTAGAGCAATATCTGGTGTTTTTAATGCTCTAGTCATCAGAAAGTATTTTTAGAAATCTTAAGTTAGTACATATGGTATGAAAGACATTCAGAACCACATATATGTTAAAATATATACATTTGATAACAATTTTTTTTTTTTATGAATTTGTATTTGGCACCCACTCAATGTTCCAGTAATTGACATTGCCAGTTTTTCATTTTATGAGTAATTGTCCCCCTATGTTCCAGTGCTTGACACTGCTAGTTATTCATTTTACCAGTTATTAGCACCCTGTACTCCAGTGTTTGAGATAAAATGTTAAAATTCTTATATGTATAAGATATGCCCAAATAAAAAGGAGACCTTCGCTGTAGCGGCGTTATATCAAATCCCAGTGAGTTAATCTGTTGACCGATATATGGCATGGTGGTATTGCTACATACACATGCGCAGTTAACGGCTTCGCATCAATACCCTCATTGCTGGAGAGTTATTTCCGCAGTTCGTTGCATTGTGGATTCCTCCAGATCAGCACAAAAAGATCGACTGTGGGTGAGCTCATACGGCAGAATCGCCGGATCACAGCACGTGAAATTGCCGTTGACCTGCCGATAAACAAAGGAACTGCGCATCACATAATCCACAAAAAGCTTGGTCATGCAAAGTTTGAGCACAATGGGTGCCCAAACATCTCTCAGAGAATCCGAAGACGGAGAGATTGGATGTTTGCCTGTGCCCTCTGTTGAGCCATCCACTCCCTTCCTATGAGCTGGGATCAGTGTATCAAATGGCAATTATTTATATTTGTACTATACCACATGAACTGTAAGTATAATATTGTTATTAAAATTTCTTCACATATAATTTTAGTCTCCTTTTCATTTGGGCACACCTTTTGTGTTGATATGGAGGAATCCATCATGCAACGAACTGCAGAAATGACTCTCCAGCAATGAGGATATCGATGCGAAGACGTTAACTGTGCATGTACATGTAGCAATACCACCATGCCACATAGCAGCCAACACATTAACTCACTGGGATTTGATATACCGCCTTTTCATTTGGGCACACCATATAAAATATATGATTTTATTATTTTTTTTAGTTATTAATTATTTCGAGATAGAGGTCAATTACTGGAGCATGCTAATCACTGGAACACCTACCCTACTTCTTACTTGCATTTTCATGAAATTTTTTTAATATAGTTTAATTTTTTCTTCTTAATAAACTTCGACCATTACGCTTTAAACATAGATTATTTTCACATATGTTGTTTTCTTTGCAATTCAAATTAAGAAAATTTCAAATTGCGGTTGCAGATATCTACAAACAGAGATTGTTTTATTTGCAATTCAAATTAATAAAGTTTTAAATTGCGGTTGCAGTTATCTGTCTCTCTTTATACATGAAGCGCTTTATATATGGAATCGCTGTATATCTGAAACAGTTTTTAACCAAAATTAATTTTAGAAAAGTGTTTATAATGTGAATCATGCATATTAAGGTTGAGCAAGTTCCATGTTACCGAGATGATATACAACTATAAAAATATTCGTAAATGACGCGTAATGCACAGGTAATTGTTCTGTTACACATATAATCAGGTCATACAATGCTAAGTACATTTAATTTTAATTATCATTTTAAAATTCAACTAAATAGAAGTTGTCAGAGAAGTTTATAAAATAGTTTTGATTCATATTCTTTATTAAAAAAATATAAGAAAATTAATCGATATAAAACTTTTGTCGAGAGATTTCATATATTTATTTATATTATCGTAAGCATTAAATTCCTGATTCAAATGAATTATCTAAAAAAGCGTTTATTAAAGCCACATTAAAGGAGAGATAAAAGTTTGTTTTATTTCTTTTTAAATTTTAAAATATTTTTCCAGCATGGGAATAAAAGAAATATTCATTATTCATGCATTTTGAGTAATTTTTATGCACTGCACATTTAAAGCATCATAAATAAGAAGTATTCAAAGTGCAAGAAATATTTAAAAAGAAGATATAAATATTTAAATTTCATTAAAAAAATTTATCTTTTCTATACTTATTAGTTTGTTAAGATAAAGACAAAATTTTTAAACTTAAGTGTTTAAAAAGTCCTTTTAAGTAAAGGAACTTTGTTTTAATGTCTCTTTTTCAAGACAAAATATTTTTGTTGTATCATGTTTACTTACAGAAAAGTAAACACTAAAAAGATGCATTTTATAAAAAGCCTATTTAGATTTACTGACATGAATATTCAAAATCTTTTAAAACTTAAAAAGGAAAAGAAAAATTCTTTACTATCACATTTGTGAAAAAGGCTAGAAATATTAAAAAACAAGAACAAAGACCAATAATTACGTTTTTAATTTTAAAATGTACTTATTAAAAAGAAACGCTGTATTCTTCAAACTCACTTCTGACAAAATTTTACAAAATTTTACAAAATTTTATTAACAAAACAACTTCCGATTTATTTTATTTGAATATAAAATTCAAATTAAAAAAAAAAAAAAAAAAAAAATTCGAAGACACATTCTTCATTGTGTGTCATAAAGCAAAATTTTCAAAACAAATATAATTAGTGCTTACGTTATCTCGTCATTGAAAAGCAAATCAAATTTTTCGTCAAAAGAATAAGTTTGATAAAATAGCGAATGAAGAGAACAAAATATTTCTTTGACAAAAGACAAACAAAAAAATATATTAAGAGGAAGAAAAACAAATATTTCTTAAGCAAATACCTTCAAAGTTGTTTTTTACATAAAAGATTCTTTTCTACAATAAGCAAACAAACTAGTTTTATATGCATTGACAAAATAGAATACATTAATAAATTTTACATTTTCAGATACTGTCAGAAATGTGTTACAGGAAAATATCGACTCATAGTATTTCAATAAACACAAGTAACTTTTTTTGTTACAAGACAATCTAGCACTTCAACACAAAAGAAAGTTGTGTTATATAATGCCTCTACAAATAAAAATATTTTCTTAAATAATAAAAATTTAACATTCAGTTATTCTCACATTTAATGCGCTTCTTCATTTCCTCATGAGGTGTAATCCTATACGTTAAAAATTGTATTCTTGTTTATACTATAAATTAATGTAGGGTAGGTGCTCCAGTTATTGACATGCTCCAGTAATTGACATCCATCCCGAAATAATTAATAAATAAGAAAAAGAAAATCTGGAGTGACTCCACTCGACTTTCCGAACATTGAGTAATTAACAGTTTTGTATATAAAGTAAAGAAAGAGGAGATGTTAAACAAACAAAAACGAGAAAACCATAATAGAGTATTTGAGTATTTTTTTCCATATATTACACGATGTTTTATTTAACGCTACTGAACTTTGAACACATAAATCATAATGATAAAGCATTTTTCGTTGTGTCCCTGTAAAAAACCTATAAATGCTAGATTCACCCAAATGCTTATAGTTAGTGAAACAGTGATTTATAATATTCATATAAATTTTCAGCTCAATTGAATAAGGCGTTTAGATGCTATCGCACTTCTAAAAAATTGGTCCCATAGGCCCTAATGATAAAGAATTTTTCTCTGTGTCCCTGTAAAAAAAAACTGTAAGCGCTAGATTCCCCAAAATCTATACAGTTGGTGCAACTGTGACCTATAACATGTGTACAAATGTTTTGCTCAAAATAATAAGGCGTTTAGACGCTATCACACTTTTAAAAATTTGGCCCCATAGGCCAAAATGATAAAGAATTTTTCTTTGTGTCCCTGTAAAAAAACTGTAAGCGCTAGATTCACCAAAATCAATAGGGTTCGTACTATGGTGACTTACAATATACGTACTAACTTTCAGCTTATTTGAACAGAGCATTTAGACGCTAGCGTGTTCACTCACAGACATACATACATACATGCACACATACATACATACATCATCGCAAAAATAGTGAAAACGGACTCAGGGTACCTCAAAACGTATAGAAACATCAAAATCTCAAATTTGGATTTTTGACATGATTACAATACTTTCCTCACTATAGTGTTCGGAAAGTAATAATAAAATCATATGTTTTATACATAAGAATTTTAACATCTTATGTCAAATACTGGATCATAGGGTGCTAATAACTGGTAAAATGAATAACTAGCAGTGTCAAACACTGGAACATAGGGGGCCAATTACTGATAAAAAGAAAAACTGGCAGTGTCAATTACTGGAACATAGAGTGGATGTCAAATAAAAATTCATGAAAAAAAATAATTGTTATCAATGTATATATTTTAACATATAAGTACTTCTGAATGTCTTTCATGCCATATGTACTAACTTAAGATTTCTAAAAATATTTTCTGGTGACTAGAACATGAAAAACATCAGAAATTGCTCTAAAAATATCAATCACTGGTGCACTTACCCTATGTAATATATTTTAATCAAAAATGCTAAAGTTTTAATTAAAATATACATTTACAAATTACACGGAATATGTAATACTGTATTTGATTTTAAGGAAAATTTCAAAACCTTGATTTCTGAAATTACAAACATAAAACAAAATTAACATTCATCATAATCGAAGAGTTACTATAATCGACATTTCAGATACTCATGAATATCAAACGAACATGTATCATAAAATTTTTAAATAAATTATTTATAACTTTGATAACATCATTGTAAAGTTCGTATATCATTAAATAAAATGTGGTATTGATAAAATACCAGATTCATTCGAAAATTCATATATATATATATACATATATATATATTACAATTTTCACGTAAATATCTGAACTACGAGTATAAATAACAAGAATTTATCAAAATCATAAACAGTCATTAAATAAGTGAAATATTTAAATATTGAGAAAAACATTCCGTGTACCGTTAATTTCAATATTCAGTAATTTTTATTTTTAAGTAAGGAATTTTTCTATTAGATTAGTATAATTTTGAGAAAAAACACTTTTTGTTGTGTGCAAATATATATATATACTATTTATTTATTTTATTTTATTTTAGCTTAAGATGAAATGTTTTCTTATCGTACTAAGCACATGCAACATTTTTACAAAATTTAAAATGTCGCAGCATTGGGTAAAATAATTTTGAGAAATTACAGATATTTCTGTTATTTTATATTGAGGTGAGTCATACACATTTGTTTTCAGTTTAGTTTATAACTGGTTCATTTTTTTTATAAACAGAAAAATTTTGCCAAATACTGGATTAAGAAAAAATAAAGAAAAAGAAAAAAAGATAGAAAAAAAGAAAAAGACAGAAAAAAAGAAAAGAAAAAAAATTATGATGAAATTTTTGCTTGAATATTAATTATACAAAATATTTGTTGAGGTATCTTCTTTAAGCATGCATACATTGAAAATAAAAACATTTTGTGAAATAGACTTCCCAAGATGAAAGAAATTTTAACAACTTTCAACACACAATCATAAATGTTTCACAACATTCAGGTTCACTCTTTCACCTTTCTCATATAATTGCTATGGGGTTTTTGATGCTTTCGTTTATGTTTATGTTTTTTTTTTTTTTTTTTTTTTTTAATATGCCGCTTATTGAGAAAGTTTTTTCAAACATAAATATAAATATTTCTTTTAGGAATTGAAAATTAAAGTCATTAGTTTACTTAATGAAATAAAATTTATTTATATATTTACTTTCTGTTGCTCACTTAAGCGACAAAAAGCGATATGTCCAGAGAGTGTAATTTAAAAAAAAAAAAAAAAACAACATTATTCAATAAACTTCATTTTTGAATGAAATATTCTCATAATATAAAGCAATGAATATCCAATAGGATAACATGGAAAGGGGGAAAAAAGAGAAATCTAACTGATGTGCAGCCTTATTGTTATCCATAAAATAAAATAATTGGATATGGTTCAGAAAATATCAATTCTACGATGTAGATATTGTGACGTCCTAGGCTGAAGTAAATTTTATCATTTTTCTCGTTGATGTTTCTACTATCATTATAACAAAATATCCTAAATTAATGATATATTTCTCTTTAGAATGGTTAAACTAATTAAGGTAAATCAAACAACACCTTATTTATGAAATGAATCTCAAAATTTCAAAAGTGGAACATATGATTTCGTGTACAAATAAACAGAGGAATACGTTAAACAGTAAAATCATTCTTTCAATTTAGCTGTCCACTGTTAAAAGTATGTCCTATTTGCTGCCGGAAATTCTCTGTAATTTGAGAAAATACGCGTAATTTACGAAAACATTACGTTGTCTGAACGTATTTTTTGCAATTACAGATAATTTCTGGCAGCAAATAGGACATAGTTTTTACAGTGTACCTATAAGTTAAGTATTGTACATTTTCTCAAACAAATTAAACTCCTTTTCTATTTTCTCTTACCCATATGTGGCAGAGAGCTTATAGTTTCGTTTTCAATTTTTTGAAAATGAGGTTTTGCTATATTTATAATGTTTTATTCCGAAAATCATGCATTTTGCGATATTTCTGTGTTAGTATCTTTTTTTTTTCTTTCTTTCTTGCACTGTAAAAAATATGTCCTATTTGCTGTCAGAAATTCTCTGTAATTTGAAAAAATACGTTCTGACAACGTAATTTTTTCGTAAATTACGCGTATTTTCTCAAATTACAGAGAATTTCTGGCAGCAAATAGGACATATTTTTAACAGTGTGTGAGTGTTTTATCAGCATAAAATCAAAATAATATCAATGTCAAAATATCAGCAAAAGTCCATACTTTATATTTTTATTTTCCATCATGTAAAAATGTAAACTGAAACTTTTTATTGAAATCAGATAAATTATTTACGTACAGAGACATACAAAGTTATTACAATACATGGAGTCTGTGGGCAAAATTTTTGGTATGTGCAGATTGATATAGTTAGAATATACTTAACAAAATGAAATTAACATTTGCTATACATCTGCACAAACGCATGCTTTGCATAAAATGTAGCATGAAAATATTTTTACTTAATTTATACGAAATATTTCAAATATATCAGCAGTATGTTTGAAAATGCCCCGATGTATTTTATATACTGTTTCATGTTTTGTTTTGTTTTTCTGCTTTTATGTTTAAATATTTTTGTTGGGGCGTATATAATTTACCAAAAATTAGTTGAATAAATTTTAGAGAGTCGTGTTTATTTCTATTTATTTATTTTTTCAATAATTTAAAATAAATTTTTTAATTAAATGACAGTATTAAATGTTTTATATTTTATAATGATAGCTACAATATTCAAATGGCAGATTGGGAGAGGGATGATCAGGAAGAGGCGATCCAGCATATATACATTTTGTCACATAAATCTGCTTTTAAAACTTTATGTAGTACCGCTTAAAATAGACTGTAATCTTAAAAACAGTACCTATTATATTACACCTTGTAAAGATGTAAGGTGCCAGACAATCAAAAGCTATAACTCATGCTGAGATGTCAAGCGTTGATTTTCCATGACGATTTTGTTGAGATGACAATGGGGCAAAAATTGGTAGATGTGATGTACATGTGGAGAAAAACAATTGATTACAGTTTCAGATAATTTGAATGCTTTAATCAAGAGAAAGGGCCTCAGAAAGTAAACAAATCAATAATGCGTTTCATAACTTCTGACCTTTATGTACGCAATTATTCGGCTTGGTATTAATTGATAGAGTTGGCAGATGTGCTCTTGTGAAGTATCGTGCCAAATTCTGTCCAATTGGTGCGAAAATTGGCAGAATCCTGAACTGGCTGTAGGACCCTTTTTATGATGCTCCAGACGTCCTCAGTGGAAGTGAAATCCGTGGGACTGAGTGATACCCCATTTCACTGAGCCGCCTATTAAGGGTCTTTGAAATCACTTGAGTACCAGTTGCACGTACGATCGATGATAATAATTAATTGCTGTTTAGAGTACTGCTTTGCGATTGACTGGTTCTTACTTTCTGTCGTCTCTTTAGGCTAACCGCTTCCACCCGAACGCTGTGTTTAGCCATGGTTCACCCATTCCTGTCAATATCACCTAATAGTGGTACTGCTCCTATCCAATTGTCAAAAAATTCACAGATTAGACCGACCGGCTTCATTGAGCCCAACTGTACACCACACTCAAATGCTGACATCTGCGCATGTTTTTGTGCACCTGTATTCGAGGAATAGTTGCTGTTTTTCTGAGTAGACGGAATAAAATTCTCGAAGAATTTATGACCTGGAATCGAAATTTCTCATTTTTAATATTCTGCCAATTATACAGTTAAGATGTGCTGCAGCGTCGCATGCTCATTCTATGTGTCAAACTTGTGTCCAGTTTGCATTATTCCTTCTTGGTGCGTCGTTTTTTTCAGAGCATATTTGGAAGAATGTTGTGTTAGCTGCAAAGTTAAAAAAATTTATTTGTAGGACAATAGCTTTGTTAAAG
Organism: Salticus scenicus; assembly: GCA_963930645.1. Classification (NCBI taxonomy): domain Eukaryota; kingdom Metazoa; phylum Arthropoda; class Arachnida; order Araneae; family Salticidae; genus Salticus; species Salticus scenicus. The sequence continues at coordinate 59,816,895 of OZ005652.1, read as the reverse complement.
ATGTTTCTAGCTGAAGGTAGAAAAATGAACTTCCAGTCTAAATTATTTATGCAGACATCTTTTAATCTTTCGGTGTGCTTTTCAGGGATGCCAAAAACGTGTGAGATATTGCTTAAAAGTCTTTTATACCATGACGTATTGGACTTCCTTCTTAGTATGGAACACATAACTCATTGCACAGAGTATATTTGTATTTACGTGTCACAAAGTAACAAATTATATTCTAAGTGAATAGTCACCCCCCCCCCCCCCTTAAAAAAAAAAAAAAAAAAAAAAAAAAAAAAAAGGACTCAATTGAAAAATTGAGTTTAATACTTCTTCCACTAGTTACACCTTTAGCAGATCAAAACGGATGGTCAAGAAGTTGTTGAAAATATGCAATCATTACAACCTTAATCAGTAATGTGCACAGCAATGTTGTGTAAGAAAAAGTAGTGTGAGTTCCACACCAGATTATTTTTTATATATTATAAACATAATAAACATTTTATGAATAAGCAATTAAATTTTAACATAAAGGAAAAACATATATAGATATAAAGATAGAACAGAACTTATTTTTCAAATGCTCCTTTTATTTTCCACACCTAAAATATCAACTTTTATTCTAATATGAATTCTAAAAAAAATAGAAATAACTCTTTTCAGAAAAACAATGATATATGAAGTATACATTTATGTTTTTATCAAATTCGTAAACAAATTTCGCAAAATATTTTCATACTTCTACGTATCTTTATACATATGTCAGTTTTATATTCAGTTTCGGAAAAATATTTGTTCTTCTGTTCCAGAAAAGGCATTTTAACACGAGAGATATTTGTTTATAATACGAAAAATTCTTCAAACAAGTAGGTGGAAGAACATGTTTGTTCAATAGTGCTTCTCATATGCATCGAAGTAAAAAAATTAATTTATTTTTCTGATATATGATTTTTATTTTGAGATTAGAGTAAATTATTATTTTAATACATTCAGAAAATACACTTAGATAAAAGGTTGTCGTTAGGCACCATGTTATTATGAATTTCTACAGTTTTATTTCAGAGAAAAAATAGCACATGTTTATTCTTCCTCGTAAGAAAACAGATATAAATACACTGCATTAATTAAATTTTATATATTATTTTATTCAAAATGATGGTTTATATTTTGCAGTTATTTAGATAATAGCGCATATTTAAATTTTCCTTAACGCTTATTTATACAGAATAATTGAAATTTCTGCAGATTTGCGCCAGAAAAATAATACCACCAAATCTGAAGAATATAGATTAAAGACATATAAGACATTGTGAAAGTGATTTGCGTTAGAAAAGTTTCAATGGACAGCGGTACAAGGCCTAACCAATAAATTATATATCTATATATATGTTAGATACTTCTTCATAACTTTTTGTTTGGTATTCTGCATTATTTTTTCCGCTAAAACTGCAGATTGCGTAACTTTTATTCTGAAAGTTTTTCTCAAATCTGACTACCGCGTCATGACGTACACTGCTGTAAAACTAATTTTACAGGGTCTCTAGAATTGAATTCACATTAAAAAATTTTTAATGGAATTTTATTAAGTTTAAGAATTATTCTGAGTTATTAATATTAAATTATCACTTAATATTAATTTAAAATAATAATTTAAAATCTGAATTCTTTTTATCCTTCCATATATATATGTATATATAAAAAAAGAATATAATTCATTTTTCAAGATCTAGTTTTATTTGCTATAGCTGAAATATCAACTTTTATTCTAATAGGAATTCGAAGAATGAGAAATAACTGTTTTCTGGAAAACAACGATATGTAAAATATACATTTATGTTTTCATCAAATTCGTAAACAATTTTCGAAAACTATTTTCATGTTTCTACGTCTCTCCCTCTCTTTCTCTCTCTCTCTCTCTCTCTCTTTTTTTTTTTTTTTTTTTTTTTTCATAAATCAGTTTTGTTATCAGCTTCAGTAAAATATTTGCTTTTATGTTCCAGAAAAGGCGTTTTAACATGAGAGATATTTGTTCATGATACGAAAAATTCTTTAAAGAAGTATATGGAAAAATCTTTTCTTCAGTGGTGCTTTTCATATGCATCGACGAAAAAAATTAATTTCTTTACTGATATATGATTTTTATTTTGAGAATAAAGTAAAATTTTTAAATCACGAGAGTTTCATTTTGAAAATTAAACATTTCTAAAAATAATTGATATACTTGTAGACATATATATATATATATATATATATATATATATATATATATATATATATATATATATATATATATATATATATATATAATAAATGGTTAAAGATAAGGCTGGAAGAATTTAATGTCGCACTTTGGGCAGTTTGTGTGGATGATCACCACCACTGTGGATGATCTGGAGTCATTCCATCACAATTTTGATTCTTCACGGAGAGGATAAAAATTAAGAGGGCTTGGCACCTGAAACAAACAAAAAATAATAATTAAACAAAATATGTTTAGTTAATTTTAATAGTATGCAAAATGCAAATGCTTTATTGGAACAAATGATAAAAACAAAATATTAATATAAATAATAATAATATTATTATTATTACTATTTAAATCTTGTCATTTTTACAATGGATTTTAATACATTACTTCAGTTTTGTTTTACTTTTTTATTTTCAATTTGTCTAGATTATTTTTATATAATGGCAATATTGAAAAAATATACTGAAAAATTTAAGAGTCATATTTTAATTTAGTACTAATATTTTCTACGCAAAAATAAATAAATAAATAAAAATAATAAATAATAAGTAAATGAGCTGCTATTTTGCGTAAAATAGTGAAAAAATCCTACATATGTTTTGAACATATCCTTTTTTCTCTGCAGTTTTAAACTAATGTCGAATCTGATACTCAAACCTCTTGCATATGGTATAATGATCAGTTAAATTTTTTTGAGAATTTTCAGTTATATTTGATTAAACCTGAGATTTTAAAGTTATTAAAAAATGAAGAAAAAAAAAGCACAAAGTGAAATAAACGAGTTGAAACATTTAATTAAAAGGCGAAATACAAGGAAAAGGTAAAAAAAAAAAAAAAAAAAAAAAAAAATCTTTAGAAATAAATAAATAAATAAATAAACATTTTTAATTTAACCACCTACTACACAGGCATAAAATGTATGCTAATTTTACGTATATTTATCGTCTATTATATCACATTTCGAATTACTGAGAGTTTGTATTAAGTATTTTAATACGTAATGTACAAACGTTTCTTCGATAATGGCACTAAATGGTAAAAAGTTCAATATTGCATGAAAACCTGCCTATTAAATAGTTTAAAATTTTAATATACATATGACAATTTAGTATTCAGGGAATATATTAAAGAATGATTTATCTCTGTATCAAAAGAGACTTAATACATCGATTTGCTTTTGCAGAGATTTTTTTTTTTAATGTATATATATTTTTTTCCTTTAATATCTGAATTCTGGAAAATTGTAACATGTAGTGTATAACTTCTGCATTTCCTTTTTTTTCATTCTTTAAATTTTAATTCGTCATTTTAATTAATAATAATATAGCTTCTGTCTTAGATTTTGTGTGTTATTTTACACCAACAATTTTCTCATATTTCGCCAAGATAGTATAGCACTTTCTTTAGAAAAAAAAAAAAAAAAAAAAAAAAAAAAAAACATTTTTTTATTCTTCTTAATAATAATTATTTATTTTTAATTATAAATACTTAAAATTATTTTGGGAACAATAATTTTGTTAAAGTAAAGTTATATCTTTTAACACTATTAAAAAATATTTAATTCAACTACATAGATACTCATATGATTTTAAACATAAAAGAAGTAAATTTTAAACAAATACTATCGGAAACTAATAAGCAGAAAAAAATATTTTCTATAAATAATTTCTGTAAATATTTTTGTATTATTATTACTTTTCCTTTTTTCATACTTTTCAGTGCTAAAATTTTCTTTCAATTATAGTTTAAGCATTGTGTAATAATTTGCATTTTCCTTTAAAATATTTTGTTTGAAAATCGTTGAAAACAGCAGCATTTTGTTGCTAGATCTTTTTGTAATTTCATTTATTCTGAAACTCTGATACAGTTTGTTCAAAAATAACGCACTGAAAAAAAAAAAAAAAAAAAAAAAAGATTTCTCAAAAATAAGCAAAATTGTGTCACACATTCAATAAAGATCTGAAACATGTATACTTTAATTTAAAAATCCCATTTTCTGATTATTGAGCATGTTTACCCGCTCAAAAATGACGTCGACGATCGTGAATACCAATACCCTATGATATAGCCGAGTGTAGATACAGATACTTAAGGGCAGAAATTCTCTCTTTGAACTTTTACTCTTTTAATTAATATAATACCACACATGAAAATGAAAATATGTGTACTGAAATTATATTTGCATATGAGTACACATGTACTCATGTAAAAAAAAAAAAAAAAAAACTAGTGGATCTGCAGATCAGAAGCCTCAACGTCCTATTTTCATCAGACATTATTCAATAGGTCATTTTTATTTATTCCTTATTATATAATAGTATATATTGATTCGATCGACTTATTACCATAATCAGATACATTCCTGAGGGGGGTTGCTGCCCCCCTCAACCCCCTGCTGTATCTCTCTTTCTATACCTATTTGTATATCATATAAAGTGCTACGGAATTATAAATAATTGCATTCATTTTTGTATAAATTCTTTCAAAAAGGTTTTGTAAGTCGATAAAATGCTAATTTTGTGCATTTCTAGTCGTTTTAGCGTTAAAATAGCCTAAGTTTTCTTTAAAAACGCATTAAAAAGCTCCAATAAGGGAAGAAATGGATTTGGCGCAAAATTTGGCGAATGTTTCCCTCCTTGGCGATTTTTGGCGACTTTGGCGAGAAAATCCTTATTAGGAATATACTTAATATGGAAGCTCTAATCTCATTCGCTGATGAGATACGAAAATTTTCCAGAACAGTCTGTGTTCGATAGAATAGTATAAAAGGAGAATTTTTTTAGCCAAGGCGGCCAATCTCAGATAGTTTCGTCAAATGCTTGCTTTGCTTTGAGCCTCTTTGAATGAGACTTGCTTTATGTGTTATTGATAAACAGTTTGTAATGTTGTTTTGTTGTTAACGGCTCTTGTTTAAGCTGTGTTTACTGGTTGAATTGAAGCTGATACTTGGTTTATAGACCTGTATTTTTCTGGAACTTTCTGTGAATAAACCACTGAATTTTTGCAAGTTTCGCCTTTCATTCTCGGACAGCTTACGAACCCCCAAGTACGAAACAATATGTATTCTTAATAAACGACGGTCTTGTATTATTTCCCTGAAATTCATAAATACCAAATTTCATAACTATCAAATTTCATACAAAAAAAAATTACATAGCATATCGGAAATATTTTGCGTAACCTTTAAACTAATTATCAATTCTCTGCCAACAATTTTCAATAGGAAAACATGCTTTTAAAATTCTAATAAAATTTCATTACATTTGATGGGGATGTAACCATGTTAAAATACACTTTTAAGAAATACTGACTATAGACCGTAATAGTACGAAATTCATTTATGTATCCCGGAAAAGTAGCCACAGTCATTATAAACGCCAATAATAAGAATAAACCTAATTGATTATAACTCATTAATTTTTCAAACTAATTTGGCATCATTTGGATGATTACAGTACATACTCGGAATTATTTTGTGTGATCCTATAAATTATTTAGTCTATATATAACCTTCTTTAAGAGTAAACATGATTTTAAGCATCTTTATAATGTATGTTAACTTTATTAAGTTCAATTCAGCATAAACGCATTAAAGTGCGCGCTTAAATTAAATATTTGTCCATAGGCTCTAATATAACGAAATTTTTTCGTGTGTCTTTATAAACGAACAATGAACATTGTATACACCAGTAAAAACTATTCAGCTTATTTTGCGTTAAAAATTAATAATTTTTCCAAATGTAACATCGTTTGGATGACTACGTGACATTGTCAGAACACTTTTGTAAGATCCTGTACGTTAATTAGAAAGCTTAAGAGCACATATTTTCTTCAAACAACATAAGTTTAAGCATCTTACTCACGTACGCTAGTTTCATTTTCTTCATTGCAAAGTAATGATATTAAATTGCGTTTAAACGAATTTCACCTCATACGCCGTAATGTTAAGAATTATGGCGTGTCCCTGTACACAGTTTATAAAAAATATAGCAATAAAAATTATACAGCTGCTTATATGCAAAGATGGAACGTGTGCGCCAATTTGCAAATCAATCGATGGATTTTTGCGGCCGCTATTGCGGTACATACAAATTCTTCCCGTAGGCCGTAAAGATAAGAAAAACTTTGGCGTGTCCCTGTACACAAACGACAAATGTAATACACACCTAACACTATACAGCTAATTCCGTCGGGCTCCCGAATATGTGTACCAAATTGCAAGTCAATAGCGTTATTTTGGGGGCCGCTATCGCGGTACGTACAATACCTTCCCATAAGCCGTAATGATAAAAAAAAACTTTGGCGTGTCCCTGTACACGAACTACGAATGGAATGCACACCCAAAACTATACAGCTAATTTCGTGGGGATCATGAACATGTGTACAAAATTTCAAGTCAATAGCGTGATTTTTGCGGCCGCTATCGCACGACAGACAGTCAGACAGACGGTCAGACGAAACCCAAAATCCTTTTGAGTCTCAACAGAGGACCTCCATTCACGTTTCGGCAAAAATTGGAAGTCAATAGCTTGATTTTTGCGGTGGCTATCGCGGTACATACAGATTCTTCCCATAGGCCGTAATGATAGAAAATCTTTGGCGTGTCCCTGTACACGAAATACAAATGTAATATACACCTAAAACTGTACAGCTGATTCCGTTGGGCACATGAACATGTGTACCAAAACTATACAGCCGATTTCGTGGGGCACATAAACATGTGTACCAAATTGCAAGTCAATAGCGTGATTTTTGTGGCCGCTATCGCGATACATACAAATTTCTCCCATAGGCCGTAATGATAAGAAAAATTTGGCGTGTCCCTGTACACGAATTACAAATGGAATACACACCCAAAACTATACAGCCGATTTCGTGGGGCACATGAACATGTGTACCAAATTACAAGACAATAGCGTGATTTTTGTGGCCGCTATCGCGATACATACAAATTTCTCCCATAGGCCGTAATGATAAGAAAAATTTGGCGTGTTCCTGTACACGAATTACAAATGGAATACACACCCAAAACTATACAGCCGATTTCGTGGGGCACATGAACATGTGTACCAAATTACAAGACAATAGCGTGATTTTTGTGGCCGCTATCGCGATACATACAAATTTCTCCCATAGGCCGTAATAAAACTATACAGCTGATTCCGTTGGGCACATGAACATGTGTACCAAATTGCAAGTCAATAGCGTGAATTTTGTGGCCGCTATCGCGATACATACAAATTTCTCCCATAGGCCGTAATGATAAGAAAAACTTTGGCGTGTCCGTGTACACGAATTACAAATGGAATACACACCCAAAACTATACAGCCGATTTCGTGGGGCACATGAACATGTGTACCAAATTGCAAGTCAATAGCTTGATTTTTGTGGCCGCTATCGCGATACATACAAATTTCTTCCATAGGCCGTAATGATAAGAAAATTTTTGGCGTGTCCCTGTACACGAATTACAAATGGAATACACACCCAAAACTATACAGACGATTTCGTGGGACACATGAACATGTGTACCAAATTACAAGTTAATAGCGTGATTTTTGTGGCCGCTATCGCGATACATACAAATTTCTCTCATAGGCCGTAATGATAAGAAAAACTTTGGCGTGTCCCTGTATACGAACTACAGATGGAATACATACCAAAAACTATACAGCTGATTTCGTTGGGCTCATGAACATGTGTACCAAATTTCATGTCAATAGTGCTATTTTTGCGGCCGCTATCGTGCGACAGACAGACAGACACAGCCCAAAACCGTTTTGAGTCTCAACAGAGAGCCTCCACTGACGTTTCGGCAACAACAGAATAACTCCGTTAGTCAGTTGCGCCGATTGCACCCTACGTTACAGGTCGAATTGCCAAATTATCTCCCTTCTCCAAAAAATCTTCTGCCGCTCACAGCGGCCACTAAGGTTGGCTGGTTGCATCAAATAAACTGAGGAGTGGTTGGTTGCATGACAGCCTCAAATATAAATTTTCACTGGTGCATTCTGCCACACACTAGTGTAAAACAGCCACGAAATATAGTTCTGGAAATTTGAGGAATAAAATTTATGTTTAAATTCTTTCTATTTAAATTTGTAGAGATTCTATTAACACGTTGAGCGCCATGTCAGCCATTCTAGATTCTAGACATTTTGTCATATATCTCTATGTACTGAAAGAATCACCTTGAAACTTTAGGAGTGCGCAGAACATGTTATGTTTCAAAAATTTCAGTGAAAAATTTACCCCGAAAGTAAAAGCAGTACCAATAAAATATTAAAACTTTGTGCGCTCTGTTAGCCATAGGTGGCTGACAGTGTCAAATATGATATAAAACCGCGTCAACCATAGATGGCGGATATAAAATGGGATATAAAACTAAAAATATTACATCTAATGATTGAAAATTTATTAAAAATTTGCTTAGTTTTTATTTATTACAGGAGGAATCATTATGGAATTTTAATGGATTTTAAGAATTTGCGTGGCGGGCAACGTGTTAAAATTCTCTTTCAGTTTAGCATATTTATGGAAAAAAAAGCTTTATGTGAACAGCTATCAATTTTTTACACGATCAATTTCAGCTGGCATTTTTTTTTTTTTTTTTACTTCTTGAAGCAAAACTGCTCGTTTTAGTATGAGTATATCCATTTAATCATTTCTGTTCACTTCATATTTAATACTGTACGATATAAAAAAGTATAAAACTCGTGATCACTTTTCCGAAAAAAAAAATTATGTGCCATTTCAAATTGATCATGCATGCAATATTCCGCATACTGGTCATGCTGGCGAAAAAAAAATATTAATAATTCGTTATAGAAGGTGTTTAGCCACACATATTAATTTATATTATGCGCACATGGAATCTAGAAATGATGTTAAATTTTCCCAGATTTTTAAGAAAATCTTACTCAACTTTGTGATTGGTACAAAACTAAAAATTGCAGTAATAAAATCTGTTGATTATGTATCACATCTCGTGTTCTAAATATAATATTTAGGTGTTTCTATCGTTAATAATAATTTTATTTAAACAAACTTTGACATTTCATTTAATATTTATGTGGAACCTATTTTGTTCGGTTGTTCTTATCCTGACTCAATCTACAGTACTTTTTTAATTGTTTAAATACAGCATATCCCGGTAGCTATCTGTCGTTTCTATTTTAACCTAGTAATTTTTTTTTTTTTTTTTTTTTTTTTTTTTGCTTAAATCCTTTTTTCATATAACATACGTCGCAATTTTAAATAGGTTACATCCGTGACTTTGACGTTAAAACGGGCATATTTAATTTATAAATAATTTGTATTTCCAATGAAAATCATTAAATAAAAAGGATTAAAGTTCAGAATTAACCTAACAATTATACGTAAAGCATTTTTAAGAACATGCTATTAAATACAGATTTATATTTCTAAAGCAATTTATATAAAGAAACGTTAGCTTTAAAATATTTTATGTCATCTCTATTGAACATTTCATTTCATTACTATTTAAATTAAGTACTTAAATATTTTAATAATAATACTTTGAAAAGTATTTTTATAAAATTTACAGTTCACTGTAATACTTATTCTATACGATAAATATTTTAGTTTAAAAAAGTAATAATAAATAGAGATTGAAAGCGAAATTTTAAAAAGTAAAAGGTATTGTGTCATAGAAATTGGTGTTTAAAATCTGCATTCAATGTTTAAATATATTCAGATACTTTCTGTTTAAAATTATGTTTATAGGCTAATTTATGTCCTTATGTTTGTGAGTATTTTTAAGCAAATGGTTTAGATTCAATCATATTTCTCTTTAAGAATTTCATTTATAGTATTTTATAAGTATATTATATTTATTGAAACTAATTGTTGAAATAATAATTGCTTTAGCAAATTATCTAAAATAAATTAGTATTTTTTAAGCAAATTTCGTTGATTCTTTTTTATGTAAAATGATAATTTTCGGTTTATTAAAATCTTACACTATTATAATAAATTATAAATCAACCTTTTCAAAATTATATTATTTAAATCTTAAATGTGCAACACAGTTATAGGCTACTATATTTTATTATTACATTTAATATATAATCAGTAATAGTTGTATTACCGACAGATTGATTTCCACTATTTCAAAATAACTGTTTTCATTGAAGTTTAATGCTTGGTTATGTACATGTGTGTGTGTGTTAAGGCACTGTATTAGCCTCTTTAGTATTTGCTCTTGATAATTCCAATTTTCAAGATTTTATATATATTGAAATATGATTTATGATTTTTTAAAATTCTACCATATGCGAGGTTTACAAGATTTCTTTTCTGATTTTCAGTTTCACAGGATGATTTTTATTGAGATACTATTTGAAATGGTTTATAATACATAAGTTTTCGTGAACCCTTTTACGTCATGATGTTGTTGTTAGACATAACGCCAATTACACGAGGGTCATAGCCCTGGTTAGTGTGCACTCTGAAGGGGGTGGTTTCTTTGTAAAAGTTTTAGGCCACATATACCCGTGTTTTGAGTAAAAAAATGGAAAAATCGAATGGCTAGGTCGAAGACCGCAACCTGGGATCAATCCCGAGACTTTCCGTCTAACAGCTACCGACAAAAGAACCCATCAGTCACACGTTTCTGTCATGGTTCTTATGTACGTAACAACTGTCTACATTATTGCAAACAAATAGTGTCTGCAGCTAACGATCCCGATTGAGCCGGTTGCAGTTCATCGAAAAGTAAAACTTTGCATGATGTAAAAATAAAATAAATTTTGGTATACGTACATGCAATGGTCAGTGTAGATAATGATAATTACTACTCTTTGTAGTTTCATTTATTTTGTAACGATGGTAAATATATCAGCAATGCTGTTTAAAATAGTACTGTAGGATGTTTTTTAGTGGTTTTGCGATGTCCTTTCAAAATAATATAATAAATAAAATCCCAATAATTCATTTAATAATAACTTTAAAACTATTACTAATAATAACAAAATAAATAAAATAGCACATGTTGCACAAAATTTTAATAAATAATAATCATCCTTATATTCTACTTTCATTATTCCTTTCTGTTCAGAAAGGATTCATTTTGTTTCTACAGTAAGTAATTCATTTGTTATTCATGAGATATTGAATATGATATTGTAAATGATAATTTCATCACTTACTAGAAAATGAAACTTTGTTACACGCAGTCATTTAACTTCCCATTTAATTCCCTCGAATTTACATTTTTCTGAAGATTACCAGCTCCCCAATATTAAATAGGCATTATTTAATTTATTTCTGACTTTGTTGTGAGTCTATTATTATATCTATTATTTTTAGATCATAATTTTCAAATATTCCATTTTGTTGTTTTCTTTCCTTTTAAAGTTATTTGTGACAATTGAAAAAAAAAAAAAATATATAAAATAAATTATGTATGCCATTTTATTGTAAAACTTATTTTATTTCATCGTGTGTTGTCATAAATACTTTTATATCCTTTATTTTTAAGATAAAAATACAATATACAATTATTTTTAAATGAAGGATCATTTTGCCCTTTGGTAAAGGTAAAAGATGCTTTGGGCCTTTTTCAAAAATCTATATTTTTCATCACTCAGCTTAAATTTAAAATAATATTAAATCGTATTTATAATGCAAAATATAGTGTAAAACCCACTAGCAAAGGGCCAAAGTTTTATTTAAACATTTATGTTGTTTTACACAAGTTTTACCCTTAACAGGATCACTTTGGGCCACCTTCCTCTAGTACTGAAATGTCTCACAACTTTGGCATATTCCTACATTTTTGTTTAAATATTATCACATTACTCAGTCCTCTTACTAACTTGTTAATTTCATTTATTCCTACAAGAAATATTATTTCTGGAATTTACTCAGATTTGTCTAAAGCACACAAATCTTCTATGATTAACCTTCAATACATGGCACTGCATATATGAATCATACCAACTTTTACTGAATTTAGCATTAAAAATATTACAAAACAGGCAGCTTACTGCGCTTGTTTTTATCTTAACAAATCCATATAAATGTTTGACTGTTCTTTTTCCCAGTATATGGCAGCATCAAACAGCCAAGAGCTTAGAATTTATTTATTTATTTATTTATTTTTTTTTCAGTGGTCAAGCTAGCTTTGTGTAATTCGTAAATTCGGTATTAAAGAATTAAAATTTTTCTTTATATAACGTAAGGTATATACAGTCGAACCTCGTTAACGTGAATCTCAAGGGGGATACAAAATTTGTTCATGTTGTCAGTAACTAATATTCCTATAATTAAACTAATCTTCATTTTGACGAGGGTTGTGGAATGTTAAAAGTAATTCACGTTAACAGTGTGCACACGTTAACGAGGTTCGACTGTATTTTCCATTTCTGTGTTGAGATTTAACCACGAAATCTTTGAATTATTTTGATTTTTTAGGCTTGACGCACATATTCATCAAACCTAAAAATTGAAAAAATTATTAATAGAAAATGTTAAATAACATTTTAAATATTTTTCCATGTTTATTTAAGCCATGGCCATGAAGAAAAAAATTGTTTCATGAAAATATAAAAAATCATGCATTGAAGGGTTAAGTGAATCATCGTTTTCAAAAAGGTTCAACCTCGTTACATTAGATAATTAAAAATTAATTAATTTATTTCAGATAGTAATATCATAATCTGCTCCTGTTCAAAATTTATTTGTACAGAAAACTTCATTACATCGTTAAAAGAAAGCGTAACATTCCCAAGATAAACAAGATAAAGGTTATAAATTTTGTATCAGAAATTCTTTTGAAGATTCGAGTCACTGTGTGCAATCATCTCCTATGATATATTATTTAGAGATGAGGGAGAGTCATGTTCATTTCAAAATCAGCATTTGAAATATGTCTATACATTGCGTAAGTGCACATTAGAGTCACCCATACATATCTTAAGCATTAGTTTTATTGTGATTTGCTTCTTTAATGATAATATAAGTTATTACTGCAATATATTTTAGAGTCTGGCTGACGTTTCTAAAGAAGCACAAAGATATTTCACAAAACGTTTTGAAGTGAACTTCAAATTACAACAAATATTTTATTCTTTAAAGAGTTTGTACACTCTTTTTCTTCGAAACTGTAATACCTTAAAAATATTTAAAATCAAAAAGCAATATAACAAAAACTATTTCAGTGTAGATAGTTACAAAGTTAATTAAACAAAAAATCTTTAATAAGACTTTTAAAAACAACTTCATAATTACAATTTTTTTTAAAGTGGTTTATTACCTTTATCCTAACTGATAGTTTTCCTTGTACTTTCTTTTTTTGTGTGTGTGTGCGTTTGTGTGTAAGTGTTCACATAAGTAAGTAATTTATTCAGTTTACGCGATCCATATCGAATATTTAAACGCAAACACTGAATATTGTTGCTGAAAATGTTCATAAATCGTTTTTCATTTTTTTCTCGAGAATAAAATCTACTTTACATCAAAATCGTAGCAGCGCTAAATATAACATATAACTGCTATATGATTTCTTTTGTTCAAATATCTTAAAAAAAAAAAAAAAAAAAAAAAAAAACATGGTCTGTCAGTCACACACGCCTTTCTCTTAAACTGTATTTCAATACTATGAAGACAGATTGTAGCTTAAATCCTAAGATCAATATATAAAGCAATATATTTAAGTTCAATCTAATTTTAAAATATTTAAAATAGGTATAGAAACAATTTTATTTGACATATAATTCTATGTATTTCACATATGATCCTCGTTCGGTTATAGTGTCTGTATATTTTTTTTATTTATTTACTTTTTTTAATAGAAGTTTGTTATTAATTTGTCTTTAATCATGATAATCTTAATCGAATTTTTCAAGTGACAACTTAATATAAACTTTATAATACTAAATTTTAATTTTCAGCAGTGGCTTGTTCTTAAGTTATGCTAATGCCATACATACATACAGATCAACCGCTAAAAATTGAGTTTTTGTATTCAGAGCACCTCAAAACGTAATATTATTAAACAAAAAACACAGTTGAAATGGAACTTTAAAAGACACTTTGGTTATGGTAAGAAAAATGAATTTTACTTCCTGAGCAGTGGTCGACATAATAAAACATAGCAAAGAAATACCATTAATTACATTCAATAGAAAAGAACGTTTAGCTTTATTTTTTATAACCCTGTGTATTGTCTATAAACTATATGCACATAACATTATGTATTGAATTTTGTCTGATATGAAAAAACATCTAGTACAAAATGAAATACACTTCCAGACGTTTGTAGCCCTGTAAGCGAATGATAAATAATTTCCATACCACAATCTGTACAAAACATGCTTTTATGCATATAACAAAATATACTCATTCCCCAAAACTAAATTCAAAAAACTGGCGTACAATCAATAGAAAGAGATTAAAACTTCTTCACACACCATAAATTTTAAGTCAGCACAACAGGTTTCGACAGACAGTCTTGCTAAGGAAGTAGCACGTGTTTGCACCTGATGAAAAAAGGCTTCATCCTTTCGAAACCGGTTGTGCTGACTTAAAATTTATGGTATGTGAAGAAGTTTTAATATCTTTCTATACTCATTCCATTTCGTTTAGGGAAACCTATACATGTTACACTGTACTTACCAGAAATTTCTCCTATAGGCGTAGTGTTCTTGATTTCTCTTTTGAATGTCTCTGCACAGGAACTATTGGCTTGATTTCAACGAAAAGCGTAGTGCAGCATCACTATATTATATAATACAGATTTAGAATACCCTGTTTGAACTTCCTGCTACTATTTGTTTTTCAGATCTGTTGATAACAGGCACACAGACAGAAAAACAGACACACACACAGACTAACCGCAAAAACAGGATTATCGGAATCAGGGGACTTCAAAATATGTATGTATAACAAAAATTGAACTTCTAAAATTTGACACCAAAACAATACTTTTTCTACTATATATATGGGTAAGAGAAAGCAAAAATAAATCCTGTAAAAATAGATATTTTTACACGATAGAACATCCTCTGAGTGCATAAAAATTTTAATGCCGTCATTGTTAGACCTTAGTGTGTTTCTTTTAATATCATATCATGAAACATAATGTTAAATTTAAAGTAATATATATATATATATGTGTGTGTGTGTTCATATACAGCCTCCTTTAAAATTATGAGACCACAACATATTTTGCTGTTTAGGTGATAAAAAATATATTTCAATGAAAATGAAAATGAAAATAATTCTATGCCAGTACATCAATATTTTAATAAAATATAGCAACTACACTGGGAAAAAATATACAGACTTCATCTAGAACGAATAAGTGGTCATTTTCTAAATTCATAAACTGGAAATGTGGATTTTCGAGCTATACGTATAAGGCACGCCAATAAGCTGAATAGACAAAATGATCGAGAATTAGTCTATACATTTCTAGATGGTGAAACAATACTCTGAATATTCTGAATCCTTTGTGTTGCGAGAAATTATCTCTTGGTTTTTTAGAATTGGATCAAACACCAAGATTATATTTGCTAAAATTTGCCTCTTGTACTCGCATTTATTTGCAGAGATTTTTAAATAACTTTGCCCTCGAGAATATAGGCAAACGCTCTAGAATTTTAATAGGGGATTCTAGAACTCGCTTTCAAAGGGGACTAGAATTTATAAGGTTGACATGGAACTAATTTTTCTAGAACCACAATTTAGATTATAGATGTCAGTTACATAATTTTTTCTCAGTGTAATATAAATGAAATAAGATTAGAGAAAAAAGAACAAACAAGTATAATAAATAATTGTTTCAAAATTATAAGACCACATGTAAAAACTTACAATTTTCGCAAATTTAGTAAGATGTTGCCCCACCATTTCCCTGAATTGCTTGAAACGCACAATTTGGCATCGAGTTAATTCATTTATTTTACGAAAATATTAGGGAATATTCTCTCACTTCTCCATAAAGTGCACTTTTAACTCATATGATGAATAATATTTCTTATTTTTATATATTTTGAGAGACACAAATATCTCCGAGGTTTTATAAGGCGTTTAGGCCAGGACTTTGATTGGATTGATCTTGACCAAGGTATAGTATCAATCTTTTCTTTTTTATGTCACTCCTTTGTTGATATAGAGGCATGACTGGGTGAATTATCTTGTTGAAACTTACATTTAGCTCCTCTGAAAAGTGTTTCAAAGGGTATCAGACATCAAAATAGCGTCCGTTGTTAACTGTTCGAGTTCATTTTTCTCTCAACTGTTTCAAATTGACTATTTGTTTTCCTTAATAGTTTTTTTTTTTCTATTAAAATTTTAATGTCATTCAAACTTTCTATAATTCGACTGATATGAAAAAACAATAAATAATCGTTAACAAAATATTCAAATCATTTTACGCAATAAAACAATATTTGGTTTAGTACCAGTTGTTATTTCACTTTTAGTTATTCCAATTTTAGTTATTCCACTCTTATATTCACGTATATTTTTAATTGCAATTAAAATTTTCAGTATCCGAAATTTGAGGCATTTTTTGAGGACCTGAATTATTCGGTTATCCATTATGGGTAAGCGTTTAATTAGGTGATATCTTTTATATTTACATTTGTATTATAACAAGTTTAAAAAATAAATAAATAAACTGAATTTAGGCTTGGAAATGTGTTATTCAAAATAGCATTGCTTATGATTCAGATTATTATTTCCTTTTTTAAATTATTGTCCTTGTAAGCGCTCGTAGCACTATTTCACAGGAATGTCAAACAAAAATTTATATTAAACTTTTTCTTGGGAAAATGTTTCTAATGCCTTAATATTTTGAAAGAGATGGAAAAAATTTGAATTAAATTATATCTCTATATTTGACTATATTTCTTTTTGAATTAAATTTGTATTTATCTTTATTATTTAAAAACAAATTTTAAAATACTTCGAATATATTTTGGCATAATAAAAATATTTTGTAGTCAAAGTCAAATTCATTTATAAATGATAGAATCTTCTAATTTCTCATTGATATGTTTTACCATTATAGAATTAAACATTTCTATGATACATATCACATTTCGAATTATTGGAAGAAAAAAAATATCATCACCTAAATCTCTTATAGAGAACTGAGCACATTTCAGTCTTCGTTGTCTTAAGAAGTAAGGAGGGATGAATTAAACAATGAAACTGTATAAGATTCTTTCAAATTAAAATAATAATAATAAACTGTTTTTTTTTTTCAAATATTTTCGAATGTGTAAAACCATTACCTAGCATTTATATATTTCTCTAAATTAACTAAAAAATGCAACAGTAAAAAGTACAGGCATTAGGTATTTCATTATTTACAAAAAAGAAAAAGAATGCATGTAAAAATTTATAAATAACATAAGAAATTACCAGTAAGAAATTAAATTTTCTAAAAGTGGAAAAATAAAGTGTCTACAGACAATAAATTACAAATATAAATTCATTTTTTATTAAATATATCTAAGACAACACTTTTTATTTGCAGACGATAAATGCTTTCGGTACCAATAGCGACATTGACATTTATTTCATTTTATTTCTATTTATTTATTTATTTATATTTTACGCCATTGCTAACATTTAAATTTCACTGTGCTAAATGACGTAATAAGACATTA
The DNA here is from genome assembly GCA_963930645.1 of Salticus scenicus. NCBI lineage: Eukaryota > Metazoa > Arthropoda > Arachnida > Araneae > Salticidae > Salticus > Salticus scenicus. The sequence continues at coordinate 59,799,017 of OZ005652.1, read as the reverse complement.
TTTTAGAGATTACAAATAGATTTTCTTTATAAACTGTTTTTAATTAATAACTTCGCTAATTAAAATGAAACAAATTCCTAATTACCTGAAATGTCTTCCTTAGAGTATCCGGCACACTTTGATACCTCTCATGATGCAGAGGTCTTTGCTTTCCTCAAGGAGATGTGGTCGTGGGCAAAAAAATTTGACGCCAGCGACATTATTTATATTTGTATATATACAGAGAAAGAGATTACATATATTTTTTAATGTCGAATGTCTGGACATTAAAATTGACTAAACACAAGAAATGTCATTTTACTTATTAAATTATTAAAAGAACAAATAAATTGATATTTTTTAAATGTAAGGTCTCTTTTCACACAAATTTGGGAGTATACTGTCATCTGTAAACATATACCTGCAACAAAATACAAATATCGAAGTTGGTAAAACGGTAAAAATCCGGTAAAGAGGAAAATAATATTAAAACTGAATTATTTCTGACATTATAAATTCAACGGGGTAAAATTTTTTAACTTTCTGATTTTTCTACTCTCTCTCTCTCTCTCTCTCTCTCTATATATATATATATATATATATATATATATATATATATATTAAGAAAAAAAAGAAGAAAACGTGCTTTGAATGTTTTTAAACAACATTTCGCAAACAATATGCTAATATTAATATTGAATTAAAATTAATCCCCGGAAACGGTTTCTGCAGGAATACTTTTACATATTTACAGTTTTGAATATACAAAAATGCTGAAGCTTTCTCTAAAAGAAATTATTTGAGATATGGCTTAAATAAAGTAAAAAGTTACTAGCATAAGGGCTTTAAACATCTCTCCTTTTCTACTTCAGGGAATGAAGCAATCTTCTAATGCAAATGAACTATGATTTTCTATAGGCTATACCAGATCTTGTTTCTGACGACAGCGGCAACTTGAAATGTCATTCCTTCATAGAATTTATAATTTATGCCGTTTAAAGTTACTGTATTCAGAATTAATTTTGTCATCGTCGTCTTTTAGGAGTTTCAGATATTATCTTGATTTTTAAAATTTAATAATGACTAGAGAGAATGTGAAAGTAATTTACGGGAATAGATATAATTTATAAGATGTATTCGATTTCATTCAAATTGAATTATATGATATATATAATATATATATATATATATATATATATATATGTGTGTGTGTGTGTGTGTGTGTGTGTGTATTTTACAAGTTTTGTAGAAATATTTTTATATAAAAAATTTTTATACATTAAATGCATTTTCCTTTTTTTTTCCTACATATATTTAAATTTAATATCATAGAAAGAGCTAAGTACTGAAAGCTTTTATACAAAAAAAGAGTATTAAAACTCATATATAAATACCTTTTTTTATTATTCAAGATAAAGACTTTAAGAATATTTTAAGAATTTATTTCAAGCGTTTTGACAGATAAAAAAAATTTATTTGTTTTAGATTCAATGTTACTGTTCTTACACTTCTTGAAAAAAAAAACAAAAAAAAACAAGCTCTATTTGAAGCAAAAGTTTATTCTCAAGTAAAATAGAGCTCAAAATCTTAAACCACTTTAAATTTTTTACAAGAAAAACTTGTTCTTACAAAAAGTATAATACAACAAAGCTAGCAAAAGTACGTTTTTTTTTCCTTTAAAGAATTGATTGAGTTATTTTTAATTATCAAGTTTAAAGTAATTCTTAAATAAGTAAAATATCACATTTTTAAAAAATATTACAAAATAATAATGTTTACTATTCTTATGGTAAAATAATTTTTAAACATTCTATTTAGTGTCAAAATAATGAAAATCTTGACTTGTACCCTAAAAAAAACTTTTTATTTATCTAGTTATTTATTTATTTGCTGATTGTCCCTATTATAAATAATTTGACAATAATGTTTTGTAAGATATTCTTCAAAATTCTATTCGTCTTTTAAAATATTTAATAATAAATATACTGTAATTATCACAAATGAAAAACCCTACTTTTTTTCTTTTACGCAAAACATGATGTAAATTGTTACTTTGGAAAACTTTATATAAAAAAAATATATTTTCATAGTTAGTTAAAAAACAAATTTCAATGCAAAATGCAATAGACATGTTCTCACGATATTGTGTTGAGGTTCAGTAAAATCTAACTCTTTGTCTCTAATTAGAATTTTTTTTATAATCTCTTTCTGAGAGTTGCATTGCTTTCAAGATTATTGCAATTAAATTATTGCTTTCAAGAGGTGATCGAGACGTGTATGCAAAAAAAAAAAAAAAAAAAAAAAAAATCGTTCATAATTAAGATAATTATCGTATTCAAATTTCCCCAAATTCGTTACATTAGATAACTATGAAATTGGTGAATTCATTTCATATAATATTACTGTACACTGCACTTTTTCAAGTTATATTTATATAGAAAATTTTATTAAATCGTTGAAAGAAAACTTAACACTTCCCGGATAAATAAAATAAAGGTTTTAAATTTAGCATCTGGGATTCATCTGCAGATTTGAATCATTATGTGCATTAGTCTACTATGATATATTATTTAGAGATGAGGAAGTGTCATTTTCCTTTCAAATTCATTCCTTGAAATATGACTGTACATTGAATAAATGCACTTAAGAGGCACTCATATATCTCAAGTTTTATTTTTCTTGTTATTAGCTTCCTTCTTCATAATATAAGTTATTACTGCAATATATTTTAGTGTATGCTTAATATTTGTAAAGAAATACAAGAATTAACATATTTTATCTGAAATTGAAATGAAATTTAATTTTCGACAAATATTTCATTTCTTAAATAGTGCTTATACTCGTTTTCTTTAAACCTGTAATTCCTTCTAAAAATATTTAAAAAATGAAGAGCAATATTGCAGAAAACTCTTATTTTCACATAGTTAGAAAATCATTTAACCAAATTTCTTTAAAGACACACAATTACAATATAAATCTGTTAGCTTTTAATATATTATTTCAGATAAATTTCACTTTTACAAAAAAAAAAAAAAAAAAAAAAAAAAAAAAAAAAAAAGTTCATAATTAATGAAAAGCATTATTTTATTTTATTTTATTTTATTTTATTTTATTTTTAATAACACTTACTTTAATACTAATAGACTGTCATTTATCCTTAAAAACAGAAAATTCATTTGATTTGGAAAAATAATAAATTACAATAAAACAAATTCAAAACACTTTCCGAAAATCTGTTTGGTTTAATTGCAATTGTTCAATCAATATTTGAAAAGTAATTTCAATTATTTTTCTCCCATTTTCCCACTTTGCAATGGTATAATACTTACGAGTTTATTTATAACTGCAATTAAAATTATTAGTACTTTAACTATTTTTATAATTACGTGCATGAATGACTATACATTTTCTTACGTATTGGAAATATTTAATTATGTACTAATTAAAATTACTTTGGTTTTAATCAGTAAAGCCAAAATTGCAAAATAATTTATCAGTAAATTGCGTAATATTAATCAAAATCATAAAGATTGCGATATTATTACCATTCGATAAATGTCAGATTTAAGACAGAAATCATAGATTCCAAGTGTTACGATGTTTAGATACCAGTATTTTATATAGGAATATTTGCCTTATTTAATCACAGAAACCTTCTACAAAATCTTATAAAAAATATTTATAACCAAAATCGTAACACATGGCAGCTATGATAAATGCTTATGCAAAACATAAAAGGCAATTTATTCAGCAATATATCAGATTGCAAATATATCAGAATGCACTATATCAGATAAATTCAAACAATCAAACATCCTCATTTTGTTCAGTTTTTTCTATATAAGTGTATAAAAAATATGTTACCATGTGGCCTATAGTTTTGAAAAATTCGATTTAAAATAAAAATATTTCATATTTCGTTATACAAGAATGTAATTGAAATTTTTAATGTGAATTAACCACATATTATTAACCTGGTGATGGACATCAATGTTATCAAGTTATTAATGGGTAACCGTTTATACATAATATAATGCTTAACAATGATCCCGCCTGTATGGAAATATTAGGATTTATAGAGACTCCTTAATTAATACATTTTTATTTCAAGCAGTCTTCGTATAATTCAATCGAAGAAAAGCCCCATATAAACCATTATTGAAGTTTACAATTAAAAAACTGAATTTCAGATCATGAACTTTTAATAGTCTTAAAATACATAAACTATTGAGTTTAGAATTGAATACTAAGTCTGGTGTCCACTCAGTGGAACAACCGTATCGCGGCATTCAGTCTAGTTAATAACAAAATGTTATTATTTTTCCAAAACTGATGGCTTTTGTTTACGCTTTTGCAAAATTCTTGGTATTTTTACTTATTTCTACATCTTTATATTTAAAAATAAATTATCTTTATTTTTTTATCATATATTCTTCAGCATGGATTACATTTTCTTCCTTCTTATACGGTGCTGAATAATGTAATTTAATATTACTTGTATTTATTAGTTGTATAGCTAATGTTAGGTGCTGAGTGATATTTATAGAACAAGTTAAGATATACGAACTTGTACACCTATCAGACCACTAAAAAAAATTACATAAACTTAAAAAAAAAAAAATGTATTTATAAACTACTAAATATCTCAAAAGTCAATTCTAAATAAACTATGTTTCAAGCATACCTTTTAATAATGGGGAGTTAATTTCATAAATACACTTTATTCAATTCCAAGAATTAAACAAATATGTTTTAATATCTATAATCGTAGAAAAAGTGATAGTCACAAAATAATAACTATTCTGAGTTACTGCTTTGTGTGAATAGTTTATCTACTGCAAAAAATTGATTAGAACTTTACACTCCTATTTCAACTGTTATTCGACATCAGTTTTTATCTCGGCAGTTCATATGCTCAGATGTGTATAAACCAGATATGTAATTATATTTTAAAACGAATGAATGGCATTAAAATGTTTATTATGATTAATCATAAATAATAACCAAACTACTAATGAATTAATTAAAAATTTAGGATCTGATGTAACAATATCCAAACATAATTCGGAGTGCAAACGATTAATATTTATATTTTTATTATCATATAACATATATTTTGTATATCAAATATCTGGGCTATAAAATGGGCAAAACACATGTTTATTATTATTATTATTCCATTAATTATTCAAAAATTACAAATTTTTAAACATATGTACTTTTTGCACAATTTTGGGCATATATTCGCATCTGTAAACACATATCGACATAAAAATACTACTATGGAGTAAAGCAAAAATAGAGTAAAGAGAAAAAATATATTAAAACTAAATTGTTTCTGTAAAGAAATAGAATAAACAAAAAAAAAAAAAAAAAAAGAAGTAGAAAAGAGAAAGAAAGAAGAAGAAGCAGAAGCAGAAGATTTCTGTTTCTGATTTTTCTACACATATAAAAAAATCTTTCGTTGAGTGCTCCTTAACAACAATATTCTAACTCTTCGAGAACAATATGCTAATGTTAATATTGAATTACAAATTAATCCCAAGAAACTGTCTCTGCCGGAAACTTTTACATATTTACAGTTTTGAATACACAAAATTACTGAAGCACTTTCTTTCGAGACATTCCTTAAAGAAAATAAAAATTTACTAGCAAAATGGCTTTAAACATCTCCTTTTTCTACTTCAGGGAATGAAGCAATCTTCTAATGCAAATGAACAATGATTTTCTAGAGGCTATACCAGATTTTGTTTCTGCCGGCAGCTGTAACTTAAAATGACATTCTTTCATAAATTTTATAATGTATGCCATTTAAAGTTACTTTACTCAGAATTAATTTTATCATCGTCATCTTTTAGAAGTTTCAAAGATTATCCTCATTTTTAAAATTTAATAAAGAGTAGAGAGAATGTCAAAATAATTGATTGGAATAGATAAAGATATATTCGATTTCACTCAAATCGAATTATATAATATACAAAAAAAAATAAATGTGTTTTGCAATTTATTGTAAAAGTATTTATATAAAAGTTCTTCATGCAGTAAATTCATTTTTTTATGTATTTAAATTTAATGTCATAGAAAGAATTAAGTACTGAAAGTTTTTTACACAAAAAGAGTATTAAAACATAAATATCCTTTTCTATTATTCAAGATGAAGATTCTAAGAATGATTTAAGAATTTATTTCAAAAGTTTTGATAATGTTACAGATAAAGAAAATTTAACTGTTTTAGGTTCGTTGTTATTGTTCTTACGCTTCTTGAAAAAAAGTTCTGTTTAAAGCAAAAGTTTATTCCCAAGTAAAACAGAGCTCAAAATCTTAAAACACTTTAAAGTTCTTACAAGAAAAAATTGTTCTTACAAAAAACATAAAACAAAAAGTCTGACAAAAGTAGTTTTTTTTTTTTTTTTTTTTTTTGTTATATTTAATTATCAAGTTTAAAGCATTTCTTAAATAAATAGAATATGTATATGCATTTTAAGCCAGCACAAAAGTTTAAAGCCAGTTTGTACTGGCTTAAAATTTATGGTGTGTGAAGAAGTCTTATTGTCTATTTATCATTTGTACACCAGTTTTGCATTTAGTTTTGGTTATGTATATGTATATATATATATATATATATTAATATTACCGAATAATAATGATTACTATACTAATGGTAAAACAACTTTTAAACATTTTATTTGATGTCAAAATAATGAAAATCTTGACTTGTACCATAAAATCCGCTTTTTTATTTATTTATTTATTTACTTATTCATTAGCTGATTGTCCCTGTTATGAATAATATGACATTAATGTTTTGTAAGATATTGTTCAAGATTCGTTTCATGTTTTAAAATATTTAATAGTAGATGCATGGTAATAAACACAAATGAAAAAACTTACATTTTTGCTTTTACGCAAAACATAATGTAAATTGTTACTCTTGTAACTTTTATATAAAAAAGATTATTAACAGTTAGTTAAAAAAAATATTTTAATCTAAAATTCAATAGACATGTTCTCACGACGGTTGACGTTCAGTAAAATATAAACTTTTAAACGAATCTGTGTCAGTAATCAGTTTTTTTTTTTTTTTTTTTTTTTTAAACAATAATCTCTTTCCGGTAATTACATAGAGATAGATAATCAGTAATTCATTTGACATATTGTTCAAAATAGCTTCTAGAGATTGATTACATAGAACATTTACCCCATTAGTTTCAATGGAATTATAAAGTGCACTGAAACTCATGATAATCAGAAAGAAAACTAAATACTTAATAGTTTCTGACTAAAATATTCAACAATTAATAAGTTCTAAATCAATAACTTAATTAATTAAAAATATATCATTTTAAACATGTCTTTATTATTTTTTATGTAATTAATATTTTTTTAAAAGGTTAAAAATATCTTTTAGCAATAAATGTAGATACAATTTCCAGTGGGCAACTGAATTGGACAATATGGTAGGATAAGTCACAGCTGCAATGCATTGAAAGTAAAGGTGAAGAATGTAATCTACACTGTAAAAAATATGTCCTATTTGCTGCCAGAAATTCTCTGTAATTTGAGAAAATACGCGTAATTTACCAAAACATTACGTTGTCAGAAAGTATTTTCTGAAATTCCAGACAGTTTCTGGCAGAAAATAGGACATATTTTTACAGTGTAATTACAAAATATTAGAAAATAGTATATAAAACAAATGAGTATTATAATAACAAAAGGAGAAAGGGAAAATATGCCTTATTTTTTAATAAAGAAATAATTTTCTACATTTTTTGAGAAAGTATTTGTGGGCAAAATTATTGAAAAATATAGGAAGACAGATTTTGATTTAAGTTATCAATTTCTTTAGTTTTTTTAAATATAAAAAGAATTTTTAAATTGAAAAAATATTTAAAGATAAAAAGATAAAAAAGATTTTTAAATTAAAATTTTTTTTTAAATTATTAAATTTTTTTTTTATTTAAAAAGAAGAGACATAGATAACACCCAGAATAACAAAAATTGAATTCTGAATTAAGTTAGAATGAATCAGTTTAATAATATATTAGTAAGATCTCAAGTTTTTAAGCGGTTGCTAATCAAAAAATTAAACTTCATGCCAGGATATTCTTACCACTGCTTATGTGACCTGTATGAAACTTATTGAAAAAGAAAAAAAAAGATTATAAGGTACTAATAAAATTATGAATAATTATTTTTTGAAATTGAAACTTCACAAAATGTCAATTTAATATATTTTTTTAAATTGTTATTGAAGTGAAAAAATTAACTCATCGTCTGCAGTTAAATGTAAAACTGAATTGATATTTTTAGATAATTTAAAAATATGAGAATTCTCACTGTTTTTTATAAAAATGATGTGCCGCGCATGATTTATTATTTACTATATACACTAATTAAAAGTTTAAAATTATTTTTTTTTAAATAACCCTTGTTATTTTTTATGTTATAATCTCTCTTTGAGAAACAATCATCTAGTTTTTCTGCAAATTTTAACTGTTTTATAGAACAAAAATAGAAACAACTTTTTTCTTTTTTAGATCCTCTGGTTTTCATGTTTTTTCTCGTGGTTATATTAAAACGAACATATGTAATTTCATTTTTGCAAAACCTAACTAATGTATTTCCTTAGAAAAATGGAAACCAACAATAACTGAAAGTTCCTGATTAACAGTGAATGTGTAATACCCTTGTATCTTTGTACCAAATCTCCTGACTCAATTCAGCCTACTAGATTGTTTTCCCACGAGGCAATGACGAAATGCTTACGCATAAGCATACGTCATCAAAATCCACGTGACTCTCATACCCTATGATACTTTAATGAAAACTTTGTCATAAATAGTTAGCTTTTTAAAGATGTTGCAGAACGCAGTCTGCGTGTATGTTTATGTTCTAAAGGCCCCACTTTATGGTCGTTGATTATGATATTTAAAATGTGATTAATATTGAATTTTATGTAACTTTATATATAGTGTCTTAGCGTACTGATTAAATGATTTCATGTATTACAAGTTTCTGGAGAATTATTGAGTCCTGGTATCAGCTGTTATTGGTGTTGATTTAAGTTTTGAACTATGGAAAATAAAAGAAAATCTTTTGTTGTATTTTGTTATTCTACCGACTTGAGCTAGCTATGGCGTTACAGCTAAATGTTTCTGTTTTAAGGCTTATCATCTCATTCATTTCTTCTCTTCACCCATTTAAATGCATGGAATTTTCATTGCTTCTTATTTTAAAAGTATCTCACTGCCAAATAGCGTTTTCTCAAATCTACAACTTGAACGTGTAACTTTTTACTTTCTTTAAAGATACTTTCTCATAAGAAGAATGTATTGGATTCTTGAAATTTTTCGTGCTCCAGGTTTCGACGGATTTACACGTTTTGAAGTGGCCTGAACACGACTTAAATATTTTTTGAAAACGTCTGTTTCTATGTATAAAAATTTTGTTGCACTGCATCTCCCTGCCTGTTGGATGAAATTCATCCAACCTTGATATTTAGTTAGAGTTGACTTAAATTGGTGCTGGTTACGATTAGGGAACAATCGCTCAACAGGTAGCTCTGCCATCACACACATATATATATATATATATATATATATTAACATGGCAATATAGGACAACATTTCGTATAAATGTACGTAATGAGAATTTCTTTAAGCGAATGATGGTGAAATAAAAAATTATTGATAATAGTGGTAGCAAACTTAAAAAAAAAAAAAAAAAAAATAGTAAATATATATATGAGGAGCTACCATTCAAACCGTGGTTTCTCCCAAAACAAAAAAACTGAGTTAGTGATTTTTCTTAAAACTTAACATTAATAATTATAAGATCAAAAAAACTTTTTGTATACCATGTTTTTAATTTTCTGATGAATCATAGAGCTCTTATCAATGCGCATAAAATTTTAAAATGATAATGACGTCAATTTTTGTGAGATACATAATTTACCTTTATATTTTTTAAAGTTCACGTTTAATTAATTGTATTCATTTTTATGTCGAAAAAAAATGAGCTCGTAAATTTTTTTTGGCAACAATTAAAATATAGCTAATGTTTTAATGGCTATTTTATGTTATTAGGATGTTATTGTTTTCATATTTTAATTGTTAGAAAACTAATCAAAAATTCGAACATCGGACTTCGAAGTATTGTGTTGTCATCGGGTTCTGGGCTACTGTAAAAGTTTCAAATGTCTAGCTAGTAAGGAAGTTAGTTAAAATTCGATTCAAAGATCTGTACCGGACAAACAAACAAATAATAGAAGTTAATAAAAGACATGGTAAAATAGTATGATTATACATCTTCCTAGCTCTGTCTCATATTCTCCTAGTATCTAGTAATAGATCTAAACAGACGATAATTAGGTTTCAAGTTTAGTTATTTTTTAATTTATTAGTCTTTGTATTGTCTAAAAAAATAGTAGCCGAAGAAGAAAACGCGGTTTGAATGTTTGCTCCTCAATATATATATATATATATATATATATATATATGTCTAGGATACTCGCTCCATCGCCTGGAGGGGGGAGGAAGAATACTTCCGTTCTCCATCCAGAGTAAGTATTAGCAATATGTGTATGTTTCAAAAGTACTTGTAAACACCTAAAAAACGAATGGTTGAACCATACATACTACGTGATAATTTAAAACAAACTTATCGAATGTTTTCACACACACACATATATATATATCCAACGATGTTTTCTAAATTGCAGATGGTTAATTTTCTTTGGTCATTTAGTTTTATACTTCATATATGGTGCTTCGTGTTTCTTAGTGATGAAATTCATATGCCTTCATCACAGAAAATAATTTTGATCAATTATAATTTTAATAAATAATGCGTATTTCGTGAATTTGTATATAAAAATGTAAGGGAACGTTTCGTGGTAGCTACAACAACTTACTAGTTACATTAGCGAGCATTTTGTTTTCCACAAATTTAAATATTCTTTTTTTTTAGATATAAAATTAGATCTCTGTATTTACTTAATGAAAAAAAAAAAAATGTTAAATATCTATTTTTTGAAAACTTGCTCACTAAGACTAGATCAACATGTTGAAGGGGACTTCAGAAAAAAATTTCGAATGCAAAAAAAAAAAAAATGTCATTAAAAAACAAAGCAACGAAAATCCTATAGAATTACACAGAGAGGGATAAAAAGGTGTATTACTGACGAGCAGCCTTAATAATGGTGTAGGATCCGTGTGGATACAATGCCATAATTTTCAAACGAATTGTGGAGAATTTTCCTGGTTTTCACAAAAAATCACATTAATAGAAAGTAAAATTTTTTATAAATCTCCTGCTGGAGGATATCTTTCTCGTCAACTCTAGGTCCCTCACGTAGAAAATCGATTATAAACCATATACAAAACCCATCTTCGAACAATGCATTATCCAATATCATTAATGAGACACAATTAATGCATAACATTTGTAAAATATTGCTTATTGGAGGAAGGGGTAAAAATTTAAATTATTTAAACATTAAAAAATACTCAACGATTCAAATTTGACTTAATATTTTCTTTCATTAAACAATCACAGTTAAATTATAGGAATAATTTTACGAAGACAAACTACGAAACGAAGACTAATAAGCAAATTTTTTACATTTAGAAATAGTTTAACAAAGGACGCAATACCTCTTTACAATACACCCAGATCTTTGATAAGTAGAAATTGTCTCAAATTTCTTGCAAAATGAAGCGTTCCTTTCATTGTATCAACGACAAAGGAAATTTGAAGTTACATATCTTAGAATTTTCGAAAGAAAACAATACCAAGAATATTATTTTCTTTATTCAATAGTTTCTTCAATAACATAGATTTAAAGATAATTTTTACATTTTATCTATGTAGAATGATTTCTATATTAAATTTTTGTATGTCCTGCTGTTAAAAAAAATATAATAATAAAGTAGAATGTTTTATACATTTTTATAAAAAATAATAATAAATAAAATAAAAAAGAAACAAGATATGAAAATATACTTTGAAATAAAAAACTTTTACTGTAAAATCTCGAGTATTTATTTTTTGAAACTATCGATACAAATTGTTCATTGCCTTTTAGTTAAAAACCAAAAAATATTTTTTAAAGCAAACTTTAAGGCAAATAGTTATCACTTTTAGTAAATACACACAATAATTTCACAATCATTAAACACGTATTCATTTTACATTAAAGATCTCAACAGTTTAAAGGACAAACCCCCTTTTTTAAGTAAAGTGTTGAAAATAATAAATAATAAAAACCTGATTTATATTTGCATGATGCAGTTAGGAGTGTAAAAGAAAAAGAGATTAATTGATATATATAGTATATATTTAACTGTCGGAAAAAAATGCAAAATCTGCTATGTGCTTCAAACAGTTTTAAAGAAAATGTAAAATTTAGAAACAGGAAAATTTTACCATATCTTAAAGGAGATTTTCAAATTTGTTTTAAAATATTTTTAATTACTAAATAATAAGACATAAAAAATTAAGAGGTAAATTTCATAGTGATATTTAAAAAGGTGGAGGTGAACATGTGCATTTCATGCAAATTTTGTGTGATTTTCGTAACCTTTACCTTAAATTTGATAGAATATTCTGAACTATAATTTGAACTAAAATCTTAACAATTGTTTAATAAAAAGTAATAATTCCATCATTTGACAATTTAACAATACCATGCATTTTTATACACATTTAACCTCACATTTTTTCTTATGTTCAACACAACTACATACTTCTAGTTTATTTTCATGATTATAGGAACATTTAGATTAATAAATTTTTTAGGCTTTACCTTAAACGTTTTATAATTATGCGTAAAAAATGCATTTTCAGAAAACCATTAAAATCAGAGAAATTAGGTTATTAATGGGGGTATTTTCACTTTCACTGATACTATGTATCTATCGCACATTCATTACAAATAACTTTTATACATTTATAAAACTGATATCAAATTAATGAGGATGCAATCATTTCTTTTAACGTGTAAAAATCTTAAATTGGAATTTATGATCATTTAAATGTGTATTGTACTCCTAAGAAAATTGGGTTTATCGTTATTTCTATCCATTGAGTTCTAAATGTAAAACAAAATATTCATCCTAATATTTAATTTAAAATACGTCACATGGCTAGTAGAAAGAACTATTTATATTATAAATTTACAAAACATCCGAAAAAGCAATTTTTGCATACTTCACAAATAATATTGATTTCAAACGAAATTTTATTCTTATAAAACCTACTTTTAAAGAGTAAAATAAGAGTATATGAATCATCGATGCCATCTGATGAGACAAAAGTTATTGACAATAAAAATTTCTATTCATGTATATTACTTAAAGAATTTTTTTTTTTTTTTTTTTTTTTTTTTTACTTTATTGAAAGCAAGTGGTGCAGCCGCATTCTTCCTGGCGAAAGAATTTCAACTATTTCTGCCTATTCCTTTTCCCGGGAAAGCAATTTTTTTTTTTTTTTTTTTTACTTTTTTGATAAAACGACGTATATTAATATACATTAAAAAGTAATTAATTTTCAAGATTTGGGGTTCGTAAAAAGTAAAATTTTATAAGATACTATGCAGACAATGAATACTCATTTAAATTTTGCATTTTATAATATATATATATATATATATATATATATATATATATACTTTATTTTTTATTATGTTTTATTTTAAATTATATTTTAATCTACACTTCCCTAATTAAATATTTGATAAAGCCCATAAATTTGCAAGCTCTGTAAAAGTTCATATAACAATTCAAGGAATATGTGCAGTTATTGTGTAATTGCAAACAGTTCATGACAGGAATCATAAATCACTTTATCCGTTATTTAATTCATCACAGTCCATTAATTACTACTGAAAATATTATTTAGAGACTAAATATTTATGTTTATATCGTGCTCGCAATTCACAGGGCTTGGACACCAGAATATTGGTTCCGCACGTTTTTGAGAAAAAGGATGCAATCTGAACCGTGTTTCCTATGTTTCTCTCCCAGCCGGCCAGCAAAACGAATCTTTCTAGAATCAAGTGATAAGTGGATATAAAATAAGACTTTACTATAACAAAATTAATAAATAAATAAATAAAAAACACGAACGAAAAATTATACACTTTTCATTGATTATTGCGGTTAATATTTGACATTATCAAACTGTACGTACTCGCTGCATCATTTGCCTTCAAACTTCTTTGCGTACGTTATAACAACCCTAACAGCACATCTTCTCAAAATGACATCCTCGGGATGTCCTATGAATGAAATGGATGTTTACGGATATCCTATGGATATCTTCAAGATGCATTGTGGACATGTGTTGTTAGGGAATATTAGCATTAAGAACAGACAGGAGGACCGAAAAGCAAAGAGATAGACTAAATGGATTCAGAATTTTTCTTAAGCATTCTTGGAAAGTGTCAAAAATACTTAACACATACGGACGTGTAATTTCAGCATTTTCTAAATGTAGCTCTTAATGTATTGGAGCATTTTAGAGTAGCCCTGTAAATTTGAACATTAAACATATTATATTTTATGCAAAATAATTGTTTATATATATATATATATATATATATATATATATATATATACACTAAGCGACAAAAAAAAAAGCCGCACTTGGATGTTTTCCTTTTTGCCTTCTACAACCGCCAATTTTATCGTTTAAAAAGCAAATTTTCGAACAGATTTTACTATGTTGTCCTCCACATACACTTTAGCTTTGAGTCTAGTGTTAAAAACAAAATGCAATTGTCAGGAAAATTGTAATTTTAGAATTTATCTCAAAAATGGTAAGAATAAGGCAGTTAACGATGACACAAAAAGTTTTAATTTTTAAACCCAGACAGCACATCGCCTCCCCAGGATATCTTCAAGATGTTTTCTGGATGAAAAGACATCCCAGAAACGTCCTTAAGATGTACTGTGGATAAGTTAAGCCTAACCGTGCTGTTAGGGAATGAAAATCAAAAAAATATTTTAATACGTGAGATGGCAAAATAATTAACTGCTAACGAAATATTGCTAAAATGAATTTTAGCAAAATATACATTTTTTGGCCGTTTAAACTGGGAATTTGGCTTTAGGCGGTCATGTTGCTCATCCAAGCAAGATAACCGCAAGTTAAAATGCGAATGTTTAAAAAATCGATTTGTATCATGTTCAGAACTTAAAAAAGATTTTTAAAAAGTGTATAGTAAATTACTTTCTTCAAAAACAATGCGGGAACAATTAAACAAAGCGGGTTAAAGAACGGAAGATCTGCGAAAAAAGCCATTATTAAGGAAAAGAATTAGAAAAAAACAATACTTTATTTGACCAAAATTTAAAAACATTATCAGTTAATTATTAGGCTGAACTGGTTTTCTCTGATGAATCAAGTTTTCTTTATTTCGTGCAGTTGAAAAAAGCTAGAATGAAGACGAAAATGTGACCGACTTAATGAAAATCGCACTTTTAAAACAGTGACACATTCTCCGTACATTATGGTACGGAGGTGCATAACATTTCAAACACTCGGGGAAATTTTTATGCTCAAGGAATCAATTAACTCGAAATAAAACACAATCTGCATGCACCCGACTATTTTGGAGGTATCTTAGACATTTCCGTAAACAGCATTTGAAGATAATAAGGCACCTTACTACACGGCGTCTGTGGTAAGTTTATTCACTTCAAATTGTCAAAATTTCTTATACATTCCCATGAGAACCTATAATTCTGTAAGTAATCATACTTTTTTCACTTTAAGTTAAATGCCACAAAGGATATAGTAGAATTTCTTATTTACCAGACATGGAAATGGTCAAAATCGCGATCCGCTCGAAAATTTTTCGTCTATAAAAAGGCGGGGGAGAGGGGAGAGGATTCGAAATTTGCAGCCTATAACTTTGCCAGAACTAGAAAAATTTATTTGTGATATTTGGCACATTGAAATTTCTGAGATTTATATTAAAACACTGTATAAAACTATGCCATTGCGCATTAATGC
Organism: Salticus scenicus; assembly: GCA_963930645.1. NCBI lineage: Eukaryota > Metazoa > Arthropoda > Arachnida > Araneae > Salticidae > Salticus > Salticus scenicus. The sequence continues at coordinate 59,783,018 of OZ005652.1, read as the reverse complement.
AGTAATTCCATATAAAGGTGGAATTAACCCAATGCAGAATACATATTTTTAACAAAAAATTGCTTAGATCTAACAAATAAATAGTTTTATTTCATATATTAAAATGTAACTTGTTTATTTCATATAATAAATCATAATAGAATGCAAAGTGTATAGTTATTGCATTATGTTCAAAAAGAAAGTTTTATGCAGATTTTTAAAAAGTACTTCGTAAAGTGCAATAAAGCGAATTATTAAATCGAAAATATACATTGGTATCATTTCATACCTTTGGTATTATGCAAACAAGACAGTTTTATCTGTTTCAAACATTAATTTTAAAGTTATTACAAATAAAAAAGGTATAAGTCATTTTTTTTGCAGTGCGGCTTTTTTTTTGTCGCTTAGTGTATATATTAACAATAAATGTCAGTTTCATTCAGGTTCAGTACGAAGTTACTTAAATATGATTTATAAAAATGACGCAAAGCGTTGTCATTATTTTTGCTGTCCTTGCACAAAACCAGTTGTGATATTTATGACAACTCAAAAAGCAGGCATCCCATAGTGAACTTGATTAAAATATATCATTTTAAATAAATCCTAAAAATAATTAAGAACGCTAGACTCGGACAGACAATCAGATACGTAGAAAGAAAGACAGATATATTAATTCAAAACGTAATCAACCTTAAATATTATTAGAAAGTACTAAAAATACTTTAAAAAATAATAATGCAATTTGAAGAATTTCCAATTGTACCCCTTAATGTATTTGAATATTTTTGTAAGACACTGAAAATCTTGATCATACTCAATATTATTATTATTATTATTATTATTATTATTATTATGCGCTTAAGAATAATAAATGTCAATTTCATTAAGATTTATGCAAAATAAAGATACTAAAGTAAGATTTAGGAAAAGACCTCTCATAAAACGCAGTGCTTTGGAATATTCTCAGGTGTCTCTGTATATACGCCAGTGGTGATATTTGCTCCATTTTCAATGGGTAACATCCAGTAGTAAACTCGAGTAACATATATGAGTTTCAAGTGATTTCATTAATATTTACAGGAATTAGAGAACGGAGAGACAGATGAACAGACAAAACATAGTCGTAAACTAAAAAGTGGAAGATTAGAATTCATGGCAAATGTGATGCATTACACGAAAGTATGTCTGATAGGATTGAAGAGAAATTGTGTTTCCAAGGGCATCCGAGTTGTTTAACCCTTTCGCTACCAGCGTCACATATATGTGACGATCCGATTTTCTTACCTGAGCCCGGCGTCACAAATATGTGACGGGTATTCATCATCAGTTTATGATAATTGTTTGCATCAAATCGTGTCGCACACAGACGGGTTATGTTATAAAACAATAAAATAAATACAGGATGTTATTGGTTTAAATTAGAACTTTATAGATACATCCCACAAAAATAAATGACAATTGGTATCATATTTAAATAGTAAGACGTCTGGGCGTGGTGGCGGTTTTTCTCCTGAGGTTCTGGTAGCGAAAGGGTTAAATGGTGAAAGGCAATATAACTATGAACGTTTATTCACTCAGTAATCTTAATAACGGTAATCGCGGGAGCGTAATTAATTAAATTACGAATAACCTCATCTGTGAATTCGGTGCGAACATCTGCATTCAGCCAGTATATGCTGCTGATTGGAAAATTATCGAAATAAAGGTAAAACCTTATATATATATATATATATATATATATATATATATATATATATATATATATATATATATATATATAAATGCAGAAATATATAAACAAATGAATGAAATTAAATGTAGAAATATATATACAAAAATGAATGAAATTATACCCCAAAAAACACTGAGATCTTCATCAGGGAGACCCCTCAGTGTAGGGGTGAATGAGAAGTTTCTGAAAGGACAGTAGCTATAAGCTAATAACTATCCTTAGCCCCCAACTTCTCACCAAACAGAAAACCACCAATAACTGAAGAGAAATCAAACATACATATAATGTATAAAACTACTAAAAATATTATTTAAACATAAAATTGGTAACTATGATTTAGATAAAGAGGGGAATTCGAAAGAACACCCTCAGGAAAATTTGATTTTGTCGTTCAGAGATAAAATTTTTGACTCCATTAAATTTAAAAAAGTTTTGAAAGCTTGTGAAAGTTTATTTCCTTTAAAAAACAGTTTTAATATTAGGATTGCTAATAGTTATGATAAAACTTTAAAAAATTTGATTTGCAATTATAATCAATATAGTAAATGTATTAGTTTAATTAAAGAAGATGAATGTTATTGCAATACGGATAGTTTAAAAGATTTTATTGATCCATATTATGGTCATATTGTCTTAGGAAATTTAAATATAATTGAAGATGATCATTTAAAAAACATTATGAATTTGGGATCAAGCTTTAGGTTGAATTTTAATTATAGCAATAAAAAAATCATTGATTTTATAGAAAAAGATTTAGACATTTTTATTTTAAAAATTTCCTATAAATATAGCTGGCCTTTAAAATATAGCTGGATTTTAAACAATGGAAATTTAAATTTTTGTACATTTTTAAGAAACAATTGCTTTTCCTTAGAAATTACTATAGTAGATTAAACCTTGATGAATTTAATTATAGTGGTGAACTTAAAAAAAGTATTGAAAATTTAAAAGATAAATTTATTATTGCTACTGTTGATAAAGCTAATAGTAATTTTGCTATTATTTGTAAAGTTTTTTATAAAAATCTTCTTTTAAAGGAATATTCAAGTAATAGTTCTTTCAATAAATTAACTGACAACCCCTCTATTATCAAAAAACGTATATTGGCCTTTGATAAAAAACTAAATTTAAGCAGAAATTGTTTTAATTTTCCATATCTTTTCGTTACTGTAAAATTTCATAAAAATCCAGTTAAATTTCGTTTTGTCACCTGTGGTACTAATAGCTATAATGATAAAACCGGTAAAATCTTGTTTAAATATTTAAATTCAGTTTTAAAAGTAATAAATTCTGCTAATGATTGTAACATTATAAATAATAACCAGAAAGTCTTAGAATATTTCAAGAATAATTCAGAAAGCATTACTTCCGTAAATACCTATGACTTTGAAAATTTGTTTGGCAGTATTCCACATAACTTGGTAATTGAAGTTTTTGAAAGCATTTATGATGAATTTGACAGCTACTTAAATTGTGATAAAAATTATTGGACTAATCTTATCAGGTTTTGTATTTTTGAAAACGTTTTGTTTAACGGGAAAGATTACTTTTTACAGCGGAGGGGGATCCCAATGGGAACGAGTTTTTCGAGTGCTTTCGCAAATTTATTTTTATATTTTTTCGAAAATTTTTTTATAAATATTACTTTCTTTAGATATATTGATGATTTAATTGTTTTTAACTGTAATTGTTTCGAAAATATCTCTAAAAAAATATATCCTAAGGAATTGGTTTTGAACCGTACAGATACCGATAAAATTTCTTTCCTAGATTTAAATATAAAGATAAATGAAGATAAATGGCTAATTGGATTATATGATAAAAGAAAGGATTTTAATTTTAAAGTTAATAGTCTTACTAATTGGTTTTCAAATATGAGTAGAAAAGTTTTAAAAAATATTATGTTCGCACAGCTTAAAAGAATTCATTCTATTTGCAATAATGAAGAAGATTTAAAATATGCTCTTGAAGACTTAAAAAGTACCTTGCAAATTAACTGTTACCCGTCACAATTTTTAACTGTGACTTTTCAGAGTTTTCCTGTCTCGGTTGGTTCTACTTCCTCATTCAAGGGCGATATTGAAGTACCAACGAGTAGCCCCGTTGGCAGAAGATAGTTTGTGTTCCAGTTGAAGGGCTGTAATTTTTATTTCTTTTTATACTTTCTTGTTTACCTTCAGTAATTCTCTTTTGTATTGTATATATATTTTTTAAATGAATTGATGTAATTTTGTAACTTTTACAATTTGATAATTTTATAAAATATTTTTAGTAGTTTTATACATTATATGTATGTTTGATTTCTCTTCAGTTATTGGTGGTTTTCTGTTTGGTGAGAAGTTGGGGGCTAAAGATAGTTATTAGCTTATAGCTACTGTCCTTTCAGAAACTTCTCATTCACCCCTACACTGAGGGGCCTCCCTGATGAAGATCTCAGTGTTTTTTGGGGTATAATTTCATTCATTTTTGTACATATATTTCTACATTTAATTTCATTCATTTGTTTATATATTTCTGCATTTATATATTACTATATCAAAGTTTTGCATTTCCTTTCGCTGCAATCTTGCGCATTGGTTTGTAATTCTCCTATTGGTTTTTCTAATCAGTAAAACTTATATTTTTATTTATTTTCCTGTCAATTGTTTTATATATATATATATATAGTAAAGCACTGTTTATACGTCTCTCGTTTATACGCCTTTCCCATTTATAAGTCCTATTACTGAAGTCCCGATTCATTCCTATTCATTTTAATACAAAAATATTTCGTTTATATGTCGTCAATATCGGTTGTACGTCTTTTCCTCATTTTTAAAATTCGTAAAATTTCATAACCGGTTATTATTTTTCGTTCTAAATAAGCGGAGCTTTTCCTAGAAAATATCTTAAATATGAGAAACACAAGCATTATTGAAATCGATTACCATAATCATAACTAGAGGGAATTGACAATGGAAAGGTCACTTTAGGCAGCTAAACAGATTGATAAGTAAGACATTCTTGAATTTTAGTCTCGGGGTAAACAACGTTTTTCTAAATTGTTCTGTTTCGTTCGTTATTTAAAATCTTAAACAAAATTTAAATGTAAAGCACTATAATCTGCAGCAAAAGTATCCTAGCACTAGCCAATAATTCCGAAATCAAAAAAGTACACTTAAAACTATTTTATTACATAAATCCTTATCGAATCATGTTCTTAGACTGACTAAGAACATGACACGATAAGGATTTATTTAACAAAGCAGTATTAAGTGTACATTTTTTTAGACAGGGATTATTGGTAGAGCTCGGATACCTTTGTTGCCGACTGTAAATCACGAATAACGTCATCGTCTGTGAATTTGGGCACGAACATCTGCATTCAGCCAGTATTGTGCTGCTGATTGGAAAATTATCAAAATAAAAGTAAAGCCTTATATATATATATATATATATATATATATATATATATATATATATATATAATACAATTATACATTTGGATTTAAAGGCTACATTGATAAAAATCAAATGATAAATCAAATAATAATCAAATGATAACAGAAAAAAATATTTAAAAGAAATATTTATTCTTGTTACATCTTTTGCAATACAGACCAATATAAACAGATATATTTCATACAATGCATACAGTATTAGATTTCTGCCCTACAAAGCATTACAAATCGAGCAAATATCACAAAATTACCATAAAATGCGTCATATTCAGTATAATTAATGAAAATTGTTCAATTAATACAAATGATCGTGAAATATGTACAGTCAATTAGTAGTAAATAAATTTAAGATTACATTTTAGTAACAATATGTATCGTTTTTCTTCAAAAAAAAAAAAAAAAATTAAGAATATTGTAACATGAACTAACGCGTAAAAGAAAGTCAATATATGCTAACATCTACATTAAAACTTTCTTTAATCAAATAATAGAATATTATATCTATAGCTTGATTTTTAATCTTTTATGTTACAGAAATAAAATTACAAGAACTTCCGGAAAATATTTTAATAATTTCCATCATTATTCGATTTTTTTCTTATGATTACATTTTTAATTAGAAAGGTCTGCCTCGGGGAATTAAATAATCTCGAAAGACTGAAAAAAAAAAACTAAATTAGAAGGCTCAGAGAAATTAAAAAATCGATTGATATGACTCCAACTCAAAGTATTATCTATGGCAAAAAAGTTAAATTAAATGTATAGTAATTTTTTTTTAATACTTCCTGCATTAATACTTGGGTATTCATTTTGTGTAGCACAAGAAAGCAAACATTTCATAATAATTTTCTATTTAAAAAAGTGCTTTTTAACGACACAATACCTTTTATTTCCATTCGTGAAAAAGAAAAAAAAAGTTACAAAATTTATAGTACAATCTGATAATTTAATGATTATCAGTCTACTTTTATTAAAAACTTATTGCCATTATTTCATATGAGGGTAAAACAAAATTATATGCCATATGCCTACAGTATTTAAATATATGATATAAACTTACTGTAGGTTTTTAAACGTAAGTATTTATCGTAAGTTGTACGATTTGTTTGTATGACAAATGTGAGAAAATGATATCCATATTACAAGTGGTATTTGTACCATATCAAGCAAATCAAACCTTATATAACAGTTTCAGGTATATATTTTAATTTATCATCTATAACTATTTTAACTTGATTTTTGTGTATTGTAGTTGTAATTAAATTTCCGCTATAAATGCTCTCCTGTAGACAAAAAAAAAAAAAAAAAAAAAAAGGGTAGGCGGATTGCCATTAAATTCAAATAAAAATTATATCAAAGGGAATTACTCATAGATAATGCATAATTAATTTAAACTATTAATGTTCACCAAAAAATTATTATTGGTTGATAATTAATATTTAAAATATATATTGTTTAGTTTCTGATACTTCGTATGATTCTGTTAAAATAATTTTTCTATGAAAAACTCCATCCGGTGGACTTTTTTTTAGCTAAAAATATTTTAATACCTTGAGTGCTTCTCGTGGATTGGCTACTTACGAAATTGATAACAATAACCTCGACCATTTTACGTGTAGGTTGCTATTTACAGAGGGAATTTAATTAAAATAATCATAAGCGTTCAGCGATGATTGCGCTACATGATAGATAGATTAAATGAAAAAATATAAGAATTAATTGATTAGAAATGGTGTAGTGCAAGTATAAAGACTGTCTAATAAACGAGAGTCTTAGGCCTGTGTATTGTGTCCTCCGTGGGCTTCTTTCTCACGGTTTTTACCCATTTCGAAGAAAGTTATTCCCTTATTTCTGAATAAAAGAAAATTAATATAAGAATACCTGCTATGTAATATTTTTAATATAAATGAAATCCTAAGAATCAATATAAAATTAATATTAGAGACTTTATACATAACTTAGTCTTTGTACTTCAAGAAATAACTAAAATATATATTCATGTACTTCTTTTATAAACTTTATACATTTGAAGAATAAAAGATAAAACTTGTTCTCTAATAGCTATTACACCTAAACGAGAATCTACCTAAACAACAAACAGTAACATTATGCATAATATTTTAGTAGAATATCTAACGTATGTGCATAAACATATATAATTTATAAAAAATATCTGATCATATATTAAAGATACCGGTGATTTATTAAAAAGTCTATTAAATACTGAAAAAAGAAAAAGAAAAAAAAGGAGCACAAAACAAGTTAGACAAACAATGAAAACAATCGTTATTTTGTAAGTTTACATGCTTTCGAAAATTAAAATGAATACATAGAGTTATAATAAAAGAAAAATATTCTACATCCCTTACAGGAGTAAACTAAAAATAAAAATTATATTTTTACTGTCAAAAGGTAATTCGATATATATTCTTTAAATGATGTGTACCAATTATTACTGGAAATAATATATATATATATATATATATGTATATATATATATATATATATATATATATATATATATATATATATATATATATAAAGTTGCTGTTCTCTATTTACAATAATTTTATACATTATCTATAATGTATAAAAAATAAGCACAAATTAGAGTTGTAGTAGCCTACGAAAAAACAAATTTAAAAGAACTGGAATATCAAGGACAATCAGTAGGCACAGACAAAACATATGAAATTCCTGATACATGAGTTTCAAAATTGTAGAATAACAATTTTAAATAATTTTAGTTATTGTGATTTTTCTTTTCTAAAACAAATGCGTTATGTGAAAACAGTTTTCTGTAACTCATTTCTTTTTCTGTAAAAAGGAAATCCTAAGAATTCAAGAACATTATTCTCATAGAAAGCTATTACGAATCCTGTTTTTTTTTTTTTCAGTATTAAATTAGTATTCCCTTGACGGATATAATAACCAGAAACTTATATGACATTTATTAAATTACACCCAGTTTTGCGCCCCTTCATCCAGTGTTGCCAGATTTGGGGACTTTTTTATTCAACTCTCACCAATAATTTTGAGAAGTGATATTTGCTATACATAATAGACGTTTATGTTTCGAAGAAGTGCTTAGGCAACCGTTGCAATTAAAATTTAGCGGCGGGGGTTGAATAAAAATGTCCCCAAATCTGGCAACACTGCCTTCATCTTAGGAGAAAATTTTATCTGTATTGCAAAAGTACTTTATTATACCAAAACGTATCATTTTCAGACTTTTATTATAGATATTTTATATTTGTTTCCATAAAATATAAAACATAAATTAAGTTAATATTGAAATAATACAATAAGCAACTTTATTAGCGCATTTTGCTGAAAAATACTTAATATATTAATTAGAGAAAGTATTTGTTTCTGTAAACTAATTTATTTTTAACCTAAAATCTGATTTATTTTTAAAGAAATTCCCAGTCAATATTAGTAGAAAATACAAAGACAGTGATTTTAATTTATTTAAAAATAAAAGTATTTCATGTATTTTATAATGAAAGTGCACTGTAAAAAATTTTTGTGTAACAATACACAACATTATTCAAGGAATTTATTTTCTGGGGTCATAAGTCTGTGTATAGTGTCCTCCACAGGGCTCTTTCTCAGGTTTTTGGCTCCATTTTCATCAAGGTTTCGGAGAAAGTTATTCCCTTATTTTTGAATAAAAGAAAAAAACTTATAAGAATACCTGCTATGTAAGATTTATAATAGAAATTAAATTCTAAGAATCAATATAATCTATATAAAATTAATATCAGAGATTTTATACATAACTTGGTCTTTATGTTTCAAGAAATAAATAAAATATGTTTTAATATACTTCTTTTATAAACTTTATACATTTGAAGAATAAAAGATAATATTTAGTCTCCTAAATCCATTACACCTAAACAATAATCTACTTACATAACAAACAGTAACATTAAGCATATTATTTTAGTAGAATATCTAATGTATGTGTATAAATATAAATAATTTATAAAAATATCTTTTCATATATTAAAGATACCGGGGATTTATTAAAAAACCTATTAAATACTCAAAAGAAAAAGAAAAGAAAAAAATAACACAAAACAAGTTAGACAAGCAATGGAAACAATCGTTATTTTATGTCTGCATGCTTTAGAAAATTAAGATAAACACACGGGGTTATAATAAAAAAAATTATTCTACATCCCTTACAAGAGTAAACTTGAAATAAAAATTATATTTTTACTGTAAAAGGGTAATTCGATATATATTCTTTAAAAGATATATACAAATTATTACTGGAAATTATACATATATATATATGTATATACAGTCGGTAACAATAGTCTCCGAACACTAGCAAAAATTCTTATATAAAAAAGTACACTTAGTACAGTTTTGTTAAATAAATCCCTGTCGAATCCAGTTTTTAGGCTGACTAAGAACAAGATTCGAAAAGGATTTATTTAACAAAACTGTATTAAGAGTACTTTTTTTATATAGGAATTTTTGCTAGTATTCGGATACTTTTGTTACCGACTGTATATGTATGTATATATACACACACGCACACACACACACACAGACATATATATATATATATATATATATATATATATATATACATTAGTAAATAAAAAATTGCTGTTCTCTATTTGCAATAATTTTATACATTTTTCCTAATGTATAAAAAATATCTTATCATATATTTGCATAAATTAAAGGGCATAAATTAGCCTATGAAAAACCATATTTAAAATAACATGGTTTTCAAATATCTGTGGACACAGACAAAATATATGAAATTCTTGATACATGAGATTCAAAATTGTATAATAACAATATTAAATAATTTCAGCTATTGCAATTTTTTTTTCTAAAGCAAATATATTATGTGATAACAGTTTTTTATAACTCTTTTTTTTCTGTAAAAAGGAAATCCTGAGTATTCAAGAAAATTATTCTGATACACTGAGAAAACAAATAAACCACCTTTCTCTAGAATGAATAAGTGGTCATTTTCTAAATCCTTTAACTAGAAATATAGATTTCCGAGCTATGAACATAAGGCACGCCAATAAACTGAATAGACTTATCGAGAATTTCTAGTCTACACATTTCTAGATGGTGAAACAATATTCTGAATACTCTAAATATTCTGAATCATTTATATTGCGAGAAATTCTCGCTCGATTTTCTAGAATTTCGTAATAAACCAAGATTATAGTTGCAGAAACCCGCCTCTTGTAGTCTCATTTATTTGCAGAGATTTTTAAATGACTTTGCCCTCGAGAATATAGACAAATGCTCTAGAATTCTAATAGAGGCTTCTAGAACTCGCTTTCCAAGGGGACTAGAATTTATAAGGATGATATGGAACTATTTTTTCTAGAGCCACAATTTAGATTCTAGATGTCAGTTACAGAATTTTTTCTCAGTGTAGAAAGCTATTACAAATCCTGCTTTTTTTTTTTTTTTTTTTTTTCTTCCAGTATTAAATTAGTATTCCCTTGACAGATATAATAAACAGAAAATTATATGACATTTATTAAATTACACCCATTTTTGCACACCTTTATTTTAGGAGAAAATTTTATTCTTATTTCAAAAATACTTTATTATACCAAAATATATCATTTTGAGACTTTTATTATGGATATTTTATACTTGTTTCCATAAAATATATAACCTAATAAAGAAACGTATCTATTGTTGAATTTAACAAAGCTATATATTAGATTTTGTGGATTTTTGTATTAAGCAGATAAAGTGCAATAGTGCAGGTTTTTTAAAGTTAGTTTTTTTTTTTTTTTTTTTTTCAAATATATAAAAAAAATGTTCGCATAAATTAAGTTAGTATTGAAATAATACAATCAGCAACTTTAATAACGCATTTTGCTGAAAAATACTTAGTATATTAATTAGAGAAAGTATTTGTTTCTGTAAATTAATTTATTTTTAACGTAAAATCTGATTTATGTTTAAAGAATTTTCCTGTCAATATTCGTAGAAAATACAAAGAGAGTGATTTTTATTTATTTAAAAATAAAAGTATATCATATATTTCATAATGAAAGTATACTGTAAAACCTTTTGTGTAAGAACACACATCATTATGGAAGGAATTTATTTTCATCAACCATGATGAGAAATGTTATCGGCCATAGCTGCGTAACAGAGGCATGCAGTGGAATGTTGCGCAATTACAACTGGTAACACTCCTTTACATGGTTGTGGAAGTAATTTGAGGCAGTTTACTTGCCTAAATACCTCGACTTATTTGCTCGAAATACCTCTCATAGAACGCAATGCTTTGGGAAATTTTCGGATGTCCCTGTACACAAACTATGAGATGTAAGTACTTCATTTTCAATAGGTAACATCCGATAGTAAACTTGAATAAGATGTTAAAACCCGAATAAACTTCTACGTCAGAAACGCCAAAGAAAAATATTTGAGATGCATACAGCCGTTTCGGTAGCCTTAAGCGTACCGTCTTCAGTGCAAAAAGAATTCTGAATCTGGAGAGGTGCTCGTATATATAGGAGAGGGACCGAATTTAGTTCAACCAATAGGATTACGCGAAAGGTGGGGAGTGTGGCCAATAGTAAATTAGGAATGTTAGCTATGTAAACAGTAGAAAAATTAAGAAAATGTGGACTGAATGTAAAATTTCCAACAATAAGACAAATAGGGAACAGCGAAATCACAATTTACAAGGTATTTAAAATTTTATAAATATGAGAAGCTTCAAAGAAATCGAGTTCATGAATGGATTTAGGTCTGCAAATTATTTTAGCTGAATTAAATTTAAAATTATGATTTTCCTCGCAGCAATGTTTAGAAATAGCTGATTTATTGGTTTCTTGTTTGCGGACGTAATTCATACGTTCTTTTAGACGAAATTTAAGACTGCGTTTAGTTTGGCCAATATATGATAAACTACACTGGCAGAAAATACTATAAATGCCCCAAGAATTATTCATGAACTCGATTTATTTGAAGCTTTTCATATTTATAAAAATTTTAAAAACCTTGTAAATTGTGATTTCGCTGTTCCCGTTTTGTCTGGTTGTTGGAAATTTTACATTCAATCCACATTTTCTTAACTTTTTACACTGCTAACATTCCTAAATTCCTATTGGCCACACTCTCCACCTTTCCCGTAATCCTACTGGTTGAACTAAATTCGGTCCCTCTCCTATATATACTACGAGCACTTCTCCAGATTCAGAATTCTTTTTGCACTGAAGACGGTACGCTTAAGGCTACCGAAACAGCTGTATGCATCTCAAATATTTTTTTCGGCGTTTCTGACGTAGTAGTTTATTCGGGTTTTAATATTCCAACGCCAAGTCTCCTGTTATTATTTGAATAACATGTATCACTTTCAAGAAATTCTATAAATATTTACGTGAGTCAGAGCGCGGACAGACAGACAAACAAACAGACAAACCGAAGTCATTAACACTTTTCAACCTTGCTAAAATGAAAGAAAAAGAAATTAAAGCAGAAATTTACAATATCATGTACTTTTAGACTCGTGTAATAGGTAGAATAATTTTTATTTAGATATTAATAATTAAAACATGACAATAACCTTGTATACATATATATATTGTGTTGGTTTAATTTTAATCTTTTATTTATATTTATTTACACAATTTTTATTTCGGTATGTTTTGTTTGTATATACTGACTTACGCTACAGTTAAATTAAATCATTTTTTAAGTATATATATTGTAACTGGAAAAACTTGTTTAATATTAAAAATATTTTACATGAAAAATAAAATCTAATTAAACTCCTATACATGGATAATATATATCTTAATATGTTTATTCATACATAATTAAAATAGATTTTGATATATATTTATTTGTTTTCAGATTCTTGAAATACATGAGGAATAAAGCTGTTTCTATACAAAAGTGATTATTGGAATGTAAGTAATTTGTTTTCGTGTTTTCAGTTTAAAAAAAAAATTAATTAATGAAACTGAAATATCTCATTGAAGATTCGCGAACTGTATTTTAATAATTTGTCGGTGATAGGTTCCATTTAATTATCTTTTCCTTCAAAGAATTTTGTCGACATATCCAAATTCTTAACAAAATTTAATTTATTTTTATTTTCACATGGATAAGTAGAAAGAAAATGGTATTATTTTCTCTCATATCACTGCAATGTTTTATAAAAGAAAGAACTAATTAAAGAAAAAAAAAATATTTTAAAGAAAGGTCATTTTGAAAATATTTCGTAATCATACATATAATGTATTAAACAATTTATATTTTTTAACCATAACCAATTTTGTTTTCAGGCTGTAACATGTTATAAAAAATATATAATATTTTTATTAAAAGAATAAAGGTATTTGTCGTACTATTTCATATGCATATTTAAAACTGTTTCGCTTGGCCTTAGCATTTTTACAACACTTCAGTACAGTCTAGAATGTTTCTAAATAATAGTATTAATCTTACTTTTTTTTTTTTTTTTTTTTTTTAAGGGGGGGGGGGGGGATTAACTAGTGTCACTTTTTCGATTACAGAACTCTAGAAATACGCCTAATCTTTATATTGTACTAGCTTTAAAACGTTACTTCCCTTCTAACAACATCTAAAAATAAATATCTCAACTATAAACAATCATACCATAAAGCATTATCGTATAGAAGAAAATGCGTTTTTGTTGCCCTCAGAAAAAACACCAACTCGACATCATTTAAATTGACCTCTCAAAATGTTTAAATCCATCGAAAACCGGAAGTCTATAATTGTTACGAACACCCTTTTTTCTCGTATATGCAGAAGATACATGCATAGTATACAAAAATGCAAAATGTTTGAACATTTTTTTTTTTTTTTTTTTTTTCTAAAATGTGTTATAAAAATTATTTGTTAAATCTTTCCTTATAAATCTTGAAAATTCTCCATAAATTAATTATTTACAGAAAATAAAAATAAACTAAATTTAAAATGATATATCATGAGTTTTCCGAAACTTCACTGCGAGCATCATATTATAAGAGTTTTAAATGTTTATATTACATTATAAACATTTAAAACTCTATTCTAGAACTCCAAATACGGCATTTTTTTTTCCTCGGGGAAAAAATAAATAAAATAAAAGACACAGTTTTAACAGACCTTAATTAAGGTCTCATTTTAGTTACAATTTTAAAAAATTAAAAAGAAAAAAAATACTCATTGCTTGTTACATATATGTCTGCAATTTATTTTTTCTGCGTCTTTTTTGTTTAATTAGTTCTTCATAGTAACTCAAGCTTTAATTATATTTTAACAAGGCTAATTAACCTTTATTATAAAAATAAGAAATGTTTTCTTTATAAAAATTTTACAGTCAATTTGTATGTACACACTTTATGCATAATTTAAGTATCCAACTATGCTTTTATTTCTTTGTATAAGGTTAATTGCTTATTTTATAATGAATATTTGTTGAAAAATACCTGATTGTCTGTTCGTAAATCTGTGAACTTAAATTTCTACTTAAAATGAGTAACATTTGTACATTTTAACTGTCCTATCGTTTTATGTATTCGAAAACAAAAATAAAATATTTTTAAAAAAATACAAATTCGATTTTAACATGTTTAGATCTATAATTTAATTTTTTAAAGAGATTATTGTCATATTTACGGCTAAACAAGGTTTTGATTAATTAATTTATGAAACCCTTACAGTTTTAGCATCATACGTAACTCATTTTGCTTATTTTACCATGTTTTCATGAATTTCGATTCTTGTTTGTTTGTTTGTCCAGTACAAATCTTGCATTTTTAACTAACTTCCCGACTAGCTAGATATTTGAAACTTTCAGGATAGCTCAGAACACGGTGACAATACATTTTTTTAATACTTTTAGTCAAGTGTTTCAGGTCACTACTGCATTCGGCAGCGTTTATATGATTCAACAGAAAATTTATTTAACTAACTTCCCAACTAGCTAGACATTTGAAACTTTCAGAATAGTTCAGAACACGGTGAAAATGCATTTTTAAAATATTTTTAATCAACTGCTCTGGGTTCCTGCTGCCTTCGGCAGCATTACCAGTACAAAGCTTGCAATCTATTTTTCAATAGCTTTCCGATATTTGAAACTTTCAGGATAGCTCAGAACACAGTGACAATACATTTTTTTGATACTTTTAGTCAACTGTTTCAGGTCCCTACTGCCTTCGGCAGCATTTATATGATTCAACAGAAAATTTATTTAACTAACTTCCCGACTAGCTAGATATTTCAAACTTTCAGAATAGTTCGGAACACGGTGAAAATGTATTTTTTAAATATTTTAAACCAAAAGCTTGCAATCGATTTTTCACTAACTTCCCGACTAGCTACACATTTTAAACTTTCAGGATAGCTCAGAACACGGTGACAATACGTTTTTTAAAATATTTTTAGTCAACTCTTGCAGGTCCCTACTGTATTCGGCAGCGTTTATATGATTCAACAGAAAATTAATTTAACTAACTTCCTGACTAGCTAGACATTTGAAACATTCAGAATAGTTCAGAATACGGAGAAAATGCATTTAAAAAATATTTTTAACCAATTGCTTCCGTACCCTGCACTGTTAAAAATTTTCTCCTAGGTTGAACCAAAACATGGTACACTTTTGCTGCCACCATGCGATGGTGAAACCTTTTACCATTATTTGGTGCTTTACTAAACCAAGGCTTGGTACTTCAATAGCTACATCCATAAGACGGAGAAATTTTTTACCATAATTTGGTGCTTTTTTTAAACAAGAAACGCCAAATCATAGTAGAAGGCTTCACCATCGCATGGTGGCAGCAAAAATGTACCATGTTTTGGTTCAACCTAGCAAACTGAAGCTACTGTAGTACCAACATTTGGTTCAACCTTGAACTGAAATTTTTAACAGTGTGCTGCCTTCAGCAGCGTTAACAGTACAAAGCTTGCAATCAATTTTTAACTAACTTCCCGGCTAGATAGCCATTTGAAACTTTTATAATAGTTCAAAACACGATAGCAATGAATTTT
This sequence comes from Salticus scenicus, assembly GCA_963930645.1. Taxonomy (NCBI): domain Eukaryota; kingdom Metazoa; phylum Arthropoda; class Arachnida; order Araneae; family Salticidae; genus Salticus; species Salticus scenicus. The sequence continues at coordinate 59,766,851 of OZ005652.1, read as the reverse complement.
TTAAATACTTTTATCCAATTGCTTCGGATTTCCGCTGCCTTTGGTAGCGTTTATATGATTCAACAGAAAATTTAAGAACATGGTATATAAAAAGTTCTTTTTATCTTGTAAGTATTTCATTTTTATTCATTTTGTGATATATATATATATATATATATATATATATATATATATATATATATATATATTATGTAATCTGTAAAATATTTCGAAAATAAAAGCAACCTGAAAACAGCAATGAAACCAGACAGATAATTAATATATATATATATATATATAAACCTTGAGGCCACCATGAGGGAGGCCCCTCGGTGCAGGTTGGAAAAACAGTAAAATGTTTCAAGACCTACAAGCAAAAACAAAATGTAGCTTGGCCACTTACTTCTTACCAAGAGAAAAAATATTCTTAACTTTACAGCTCTAAATGCCGAACAGATTTTTTTTCTATTGGTAAGATGTAGTGACGCAAGCTAATTTTTGTTTTTGCTAGTAAATCTTGAAATATCTTACTGCTTTGAAATATCTTACTGTTCAATGCGCAAAGGAGCATGGGAGTTTTATATATATATCAGAAAAATATGTATTAAATACATCAGTAACAGGCATCACTGTATTCTTAGTATTCTCGAACACTTTAAGCATATCCGCCTTCACAAATGACGCAATATTGCGAATATATATAAATATTGCGCATATTAATTTGACTTTAGCGTTTTGCATATAATTTCGGATGTTAGCGAATATTTAAACTAAACCTTTTTATAACATAATACTGCTAATGATATTTCTAAAAAGAAAATCCTGATATTTTTAAGACTTTGAATATTCTTGGAGGAGATTTATTATAAAAATTACCAATCAACAATGTCTAACGGTCTTTCTCAAGGGTGGCTTTCATCACATTGAACATTTATCGTACTAGTTGCGTAGTTGAATGTACTGCCCCACTCTTTAAAAAAAATTACAATTAAAGGCCCACCTGATGAAGAAAAATTAAGGGAATTTGGCAATAAACCTTTTGTTACTTAGAAAATTTTTGGGAAGCCGCGTAGTTCTACTATCAATACTCTTTTAATAATTTTTTTTTCTGTGACTTCTAGATTACCCGGTATATGTGACTGCATACTTGCCAACATCCTAATTAATCCCGCCCTTTTATTCACACCAGTAAACCTTAAAAAAAAAAAGTAATTTGACAACAAATATTTTGTTACTTAAAAAAGTCCCATGTCTTTTCGTGCCTTTTCGCTTACAGCACAATTATCCAGACTATATTCTCAGATTGTCCATAGGAAGTCTTTTCATCCTCAAGACATCCAAATGATATCTTTAGGATAAAATGTGGTGTTAGGGTTAAGGAAAACCGCGTAGTTCAATATTCTCTCAATATATATAGTTCTTTTCTGTGACTTTTGGATTACCCTGTGTATGTTACTATGACTAAGGCTTTACTTTTGTAAGAAATAGATGTAATTTTCTCCTTTTTAACGTTTAAATAAATTTGCAATTATTTATCATAATTATTTATCCATTAAAAGCAATTACACGAAATAATTTTGCACAGATTTTGGATTAATCATTATGAAATCAAAGAAAATATATTGCATTTTTATTTTTTCAAAAGTCATTATTTAATATTTATTATCGAATTCAGTTTCGCTCTCATTTCGATTCATTTACGAATGCATGTTATGAATTAACGGATCCTTAAAAAAATGAATTACGAAATCCCCGGGATTTCTAATAATGTGTCACAGATTGCTAGAAATCAAATTAAATAAGAGCGCAGTTGCTGAACAAAAAGTTAATGAACATCTCATATAAAAAATAGTAATAAATGGAACATTATCACAGATGAAAGAACTTATGTCTGTGTCTTTTTATTTTTCATTCTCATTATAAGCTTATTAGAATATTATTGTTTTTTAAGTAATGCTTCTTATTTCCTTTTTATTTAAATAGCAGTATACTTTAACTTTATGATGGGTACTGACTTTTGGTAAAATATGTAACATTATTTATTTCAAAATATTGAAAGCAAAAAAATTCCAAATAAAAAAAAATATATTACTACAAAAGTTTATGCATTTTTACTTTATTATATATTTGAATAGGAGAAAATATTGCATTCTAAAAAAAGAAAATCAACTTCCAGTTTTCGACAGATTTACAAATTTTGAGGGAGTTAGAATACGATTTTACCATTTAGAAATTTGTCTGTCTGTATTTGTGCTTGTGTGTGCATAAAAATAAAAAAAATGTACAAGATCTAGCTATGGATTTAATACATATAATTTCATATAAATTTACATGTAGTCGCACTTTGACAGAAATTAGTGCTTGTTAACATTTGGTTCGAACCACTAAACATTTTACCTTAAATTTTAACATCGTAGTATAGGACAAAATTTCGAATAAAATTAGAGAATGAGAATTATTTTTTACCAATAATTAGAAAATTGAAAAAAAAGAAATACATACATAATAGTAATAATCAACCAGGAAGATTGTTTTGCATATTCATGACCATTGCTTCCCTCTTGAGGGAGGGGGAAGTGCACCTCCAGGAAGAAGTAAATTATATATATGAGTATTATTTGAAAGAACTCGTTAATAACTTAAAAATGAATGGTTAAACTATTTATATGTGATAATTTAAAATAATGTTATAAATATTTTTCTTTGAAACAAAGAAAAAATATCATTTTCCTGTATATATTAATTTAGATTATTTTCTTGACTTTAAATTATCTAGAAGCATCAATATTAAGCCATGACAACATTAAAAATAGAATAAATATTGCGAGAAAACATAATATAATAAAAAAATATTAAACTTAAATATCTACCTTCAGGAAATTAATATTATGAATTACATGGGTATAGAATAATAAAATTATTTGCAACTTAAGCATTTTTAAACTTAAATAAATACATTAATATTATTATAACAACGTTATTTGTCCAAATATATTTTTTTACTAAAAGAATTTCGTAATTTAAACTATTTAGAAAATTAAATTACATCTTAAATTTTTTAAATATTATAACACCAAATACAATAGCTTTATTTACATAGAAAAATTTTATTTTAGGTAGATTTAAGAAGTTTTATTGCGATAAGACGATCAAAGGCTATGTAAATCATTAAAAGTTATAGTCTGGATACAACATTTTCTTTTTTTATCCTTTATTGAACTGTCATTAGGAATTATTATTATTATTATTATTATTATTATTATTATTATTATTATTATTATTTTGATTGAAGTACGAGGGGTGATCAGAAAAAAAGGTTACAAGTCGAATAAAGAAATATTTATTAACAATAGACAGAAAATACAAAAGAGAATTAAGAGGCATATGTGCTTATCACTTTTCGGCATAATCACCAAGTCTATTTAGGCATTTATCAGAACGCAGAACCAACTTGTTTAACCCGTCTTGGTAGAAATCAGGTCCCTGTCCATTGAGCCAGGTCTCGGCGGATGTTTTCACAGCACTGTCTGATAAGAACTGTGTGCCAGATAAGTGCTCCTTCAACCTCGGAAACAGGAAATAGTCACTGGGTGACAAATATGGGCTGTATGGAGGTGACTTCAGATTTCCCACCTGAACCGTCGCAACAATTCCTCCGTTGCTTGAGCAGTATGGGGCCTAGCATTGTCATGCAGGAGGATGACATCTTCACTCAACATGCCCGGCCGTTTGCGTCAGATGCTTCGTGGACACATTCTTTGCCCATAAAAATCGAATCACGGCTCGTACGTCCAGATGAGACCAATTTTCTAAGCGTCTTGCCATTTCAATCGTCCTGAACCGTCTGGGAACTTTTACCACCTACCCGCACACCAGCTGTATGACAAGTAGCACCCTCTGTCTCCACTCTGGGGAAACAAAAGTTTTCCACAATATGTAGTTTTCAAATGCTGCAGCTTGTAACCCTTTTTTCTGATCACCCCTCGTACATTAGCATCGTTTTCGAGGCAGTAATGTTGCAAAATTTATCAGATTAATGTTTAAACAAAGATATATAATTGTGTCTATGTATACGGAGGAGCAGTTAGTTTAAAATATTCTGAAGTTTGAAGATTAAAAAAATCGATTTCAAACTTAATAAATTTCATAGCAATTAATATTTTTTATTACAACTAAGCATTTTTGCAGAAAAAAAAATTAGCCAGAGGATTTGCATAAATACAACACTATGCGAAAACACACTATGAATGTAAAGACAATAAATCAAAAAAACTCTCAACAGTTGTTTTGGGTCGAAATAATAGCACGATAACATGCTATTATTTCCGAAACGTGCCTTTATTTGAAGGGCAGCATCAAAATGGCAACACTGTGAGTTTCATGCTACACTCGTGCCTTCCTTTTTCTCATGAAGAAATGTTTTGTTATTATTCGACATAAAACAGTTTTTACAAGTTTTGTTTTTCATATATATATATATATGTTTACGTATTATTTATTTATTTGTTTATTAACCATTTTATTATTCCTGGATTCCGTTATTCTATTTCTTTTTATAAACTGCAAATATATAAGCTCACAAATAGCTGCTGTAAGATTGCTTTTATATCTAAGGTTTCTACATGACAAATATTGTTCTGAGAGAGTAAACTCAATATTTCAAAGAAGGATAAACGTTTACATTGACGTACTGAAAAAACATACATAAATACTCGAATATTGTTACGGGAAGAAAACCTGACATGAACATATGACGCAATTCATATCATAAATCATTGCGTAAAAAATGAGATGGGAAAATCATTTAGACTACTTTGGTAGCATATTAACATTTCTTAAATAAAATACCAATGAAAAACAACACATACATATATATATAACGAACTACATTAACGAGTTCATGCTAAATGAGACTATCATATATTTATTTATTATCGTAAAATTGGGTTACTTGGACCTTCGACAGTTACTTAAATAAGAAAAAAAAAAAAAAAAAGAATAAAGTCGCTGCTGGCACTCGCAACCTTTTGCTGACAAAGTTCGAACTATGTTCATTACATTAATAAACCAGTGACGAAGCTATTTTTGATAATCTTATTGTTTTAGGTTCAAGTAACCTCCTTGTATCCAAACAAAATAATTTTATGGTAGTCTTTTATTTTATTTTATTTTTTATTTTTATTTTTAATATTTTTCGAATCAATAAACTGTGACAATAACCAGTGCTGAAAAATTATTCATTTCTCAGCTAGCATGAATCGTTGGCTTATCAATAGGTATTTGATTCACATAGTAAAAACTTGGAAGAAATAGTGTCGGTTAACTCAACTTAATTTTTTTTTCTTCTCTCCTTCTTAACAGTTTTATTTTTGATTCATTTTGGTTGGCCCAACACAAAAACAATGCTATGATTCCAAAATAATAGATGTGTTAAATTGGGATATAATGAATCATTTATAAGCTTTGCGTAACTTTAAAGAAAATATGTAATTTTATTACACGATTTAAAATGAAGTCAAGGGCATTACTTTTTTTGCGAAAATGTAAAAGTAGCAAATAACAAATAGAGCAAAATGTAATTACTAGGGGAAAATGCTATGGGTTAGTTTATTGCCAACGGCAAAATTGTTCATCCAGATAACGGTCATTTAAATCCTTTAGCCATAAAATAACCCAACGAAAAAAGCAGTTGTTTTATTGCTGGCCATCATAATTTTTTTCACAAAGTTTATTTGACTTTAATTATATTATATTATATTTATACACATACATTTTAATATTAATCCTACTTAAACACATTTTTCTCTCTATACTGTTTTGTCTACGATTCATTTACTGCCTTAAACATTTTCAAATATTACTTACGAAAAAGTATGATATTTCAAATTAGGAAAAAGTATACTATTTCAAAAACAAAACTCATTTCCTGCAAAAGCTTACGTACAGGATGTACTTATTATACCACTAAAAAATACTGCCTAGAAAAAAAAGAATATCAGATTCTTTAGAGACGCAGCATTTTCAGTTAGGACTGAACGTAGAACAACATTATATTTAAGTGCTATATATATTTACGAAAATTTTAATGATTATTGTCATTTTTGCTCAAACTTTTGTTTTAATTTCATTTTTTAGAATCATTTATTTTAATTTTGACTATAATGATATATATATATATATATATATATATTGATAGATAGATACGTACATATATATTTTGCGCATATAGGAACAAAATTTTTAAAAGGGCGGGGGGGGGGGATTTTATTGTCATTTCCTTATCAAGCTATTAATTTTTTTTTTTTTTTTTTTTTTTTCATTTTCTAGTAATTTTCTTGATAAAATTTAAAGGAAACTACTATTTTAATATTTTGAAAACATTTTAATTCAAACTACTTAAACATTAAAATTTCATTATCAAATTTGGTCCTATATTTCCTTAGCTAAATTTATTGATTAAGGCAAGTTAGGCATTGAAACGTTCGATTAACTAAAAAAAAATTGCCCTTTGAGTTTCCTAGAAGACAACTAAGTACATATAAAGGGTCAATCATATGTTTAAAATGAAAAAAACTGACCCTGGAAAAATTAACAAGGAATTTTAAATAATTATGTGAAAACTTATTGTGTTTCATTGATTTAACACGTAGATCCAGACATAACCACTTTTCTCAATGATATATTTATGCAATTATAAAAGGATCCATAGTTCATATATAAATCAGGCGTAAAGCATTTTCATATTAATACTAATGGGGTACTAAAAAACAAATATTTGTCTCAAAATATTAGAAAATTTTGAATGCTTACGTGATAGTTTTCGTAAATTATTATGTAATTACTTATGCTTTTATAATTAGCTAATTTAAATTATATTCTTTTTAAAGTTAATATTATTAAAAATTTAATATTAGATATATTTGAAAGTAACGACGGCGTTTTGGAAAATATTAAGATTCTATAGCTGTATTTCAGCTAATTAAAAACTTAATAAGTAATTTTAGCAACGTGATTAACATAATTTTAGTTAAGAAAGGGCAAAATGTTAATTCCAAATTGATGAAATTAATAGTATTTATAAAAGTTTTTGATATTACGACTATCCACTATGAATTTATATTCTTTTAAAATTTGTTTAAAATTTGTTCTTTTAAAAATTCAATATCAGATATAGTTGTAGGTAACGGCTGCGTTTCGGAAAATGTTAAATCGCTATGTTTCAACTAATTAAAAACTTAATTAATAATTAATTTTAGCAACGTGATTAACAAGATTTTAGTTACGAAAGGGCGAAATATTTATTCAAAATTGCTAAAATTTTACAAAAATGGTATTTATAAATGTTCGTGTGAGTATTCTTTAAAAATAACATAAGCAAAATACATGGCAAAAATGAAGATGAAATTTTCTATAAAAAAAAATATACACATTTTTAATATTTTTGTTGGATAACAAGTAAAGCATGAACGTTATGAATTTTTTTATTAATGTAAACAGTTGTTAATTCAATCATTCACTCAAGCAATCGACTCACGAAGAAAACTGTTAATTCATATTTAAGGAATTTTAACCACCGCATTTTAGAATGTAGAAAAAGAGGGGGGAAATGCTAAAAATCCCATAGAAATAGCATGGGACGAAAACCAAAAAAACTCACAATGTCAAGTGTGTTAAAAAAAAAAAAAAAAAAAAAGCTCACACCGGAATTAATAAAAGGACAAAATTGACTAGAAAAAGACATCGAAGAGCGGGAACGGGCGGGCTGAGCGTTAAATATAACGACCAGGATTAATACGTCTCGCCTAGTGATTTCGCATTTTACAAAATTTTATACTCATTTTATTATATTTTCACCAATATTTTAAAACAAAAGGTTTTTACATAATATTTTAGATTTAATACATTTAAGAAATATTTCTTTTTAATGATATTGTTGACAAGATAACAAAACGCAGGTAAAATTTTATGAACACTGCGAGACTTGAAACTGATTCAACTACCCGTTGATATGTATTAAAGGATAATTCAGATAGTCTTTAATTCACATAAGAGGTAGTTGAAAATAAATGGCTTATTCTCCAATTAAATGATTCTTTCAGGGTAATGTTTATAATAATTGTTATAAAAACTGAAGTCTCAATTCTCGTTTATTTTAATCGTGACTGAAAAAAAGTTTTCAGTTATCACTTGATATAGTAAATTGTTTGCTAAGAGGTGAAAGCAATGAATATATCATTTAAAATAATAATAATAATAACATAAAAGTGTAAAATAGGTGAGATTTATTCATGTTGGTTAATGCCGATTGTTAACGTTAGGGGCCTCGGACTGGGTTAATAAATAAACAATTAATTTATACACCTTTTTACTTAGGTACTTATACCATCTTTGTTTTCTCTATACATTAAAAAAAAAGACTTTTTTTTTTTCTTGTCTGCCACCGCATCTCTTCGTGGAGGGACATCCCTCCGCAGAGGTACCAATGTGTGCTGAATACTCCAGGGAGAGCATTTCCGGCAGCAACCGTATTCAGACTGTCAGGTTCAGCTCATTAAACCTTACGGTTCAGCATATATATTACTTGATGGCATATTATCTTACCAGAGTGCGCATCCTTCATCGATGCATATAATCAACATCAAAATCACGTGATGAGTGCTTTTCAGTTTTCACCCTTAAAGATCAAGGAGTTAAGTCTCCTTCTCAGACAAAGGGTGAGAAATAATTTTCGCCGTGCCATCCAGTTGCGCCAAGAAAAATGCCGAATTACTGCAATGCATTTGGATGCAAACAAAATTTGTCAAAGGAGGACTCTTTTATCATTTTATTAGTAAGTATCTGTAATTTAATTTTTACCGAAATATTAATATAATACTAAATGAACTATTAGCTCAACAAAACAGGAAACAAAATGAAAATTTATTTTATTGCATGCGTGATACACAACTTTAAAAAAATAGCAAAATGATATTTATAATTTATATGCATTATAAATTACAATAACTAATAAATTACACATAATTTTTCGGACTATGTAAGATACTTTTTCTAAGTTATTGCAACTAAATAAAAGAAAGAGTGGGAGAGAAAATAAACCAAGTCTGGAGAAAAAGAAAAAGTTGGAAATGAGCCTGAGTTGGAAATATTTTTCTAAATAAGGTAGAACAAGTTAAATTAAAACATTGCATAAAATTGCTAATATTTACTTAAAATATTTTGAAATCTACATTATAATTAATTTTTAATTAGATGGATGATTCTTTCAAAATACTTGATCAAATATATATTATTATTAATAATTATAAATTGTAGATTTGAAATTGTTTTCATTTCATTTTAAAATTTTCTAGTTAATTATATCCTCAATAAAAAAATAACATACATGTATTTTCAAAATAATCGGCCTCAAAAGTATTTAAAATATTTATAGTAGGCGGATAAATATTATTCACTCTGTTTAAATATTAGAAATATATATATATATATATATAAAAATGTTTCATTTAAAAATTAATTTTAAATAATTTAATATAGCTACAATCTATACGTATCTTAATAAAATGTTCAAGGAGTCATAATGAAGTAAATAAAATTTCTCATTAATGATGGATGTTTTAAAATTTTAATTTTTAAGAAAACAATTTATAAGTGATTAAAAATAAATTTAATAAAATATTCGTATTAAAGTTATTCATGTATTTACAGTATTCAAAAAAATGATAGAAAGGTGGTTAAACATTTTTCAAATATATAATTTAATTCATTCATGTTTTATTATTTATAAATTATTTTGAAAATATATGTTTTATACTCAAAAATTAAAATATTTTTATTTTTAGTCTTTAAAATTCTTTAATTTGAGTTACCCTGACGATTAAAATTAAAATTTAACTTATTAAGCATCCCGTGCAAACATAACCTTTTTCATATAATCATGTCTCAGCATATCATATCAACTTAATCATATCTCATCCCCTACAAACATAAATCTTTGATCTATCAATATATATTCAGTTCGCGCGTTTGACACTAAATTAGTTGAGATAGTGTCGGAAACGGAACGATATTGTCTCCTCCGTCGTCATTTTACGCTTTACGTAGACATGGTTAGCACACCATAAAAAGCATCGTTTTCATTCTAAAAGTAATTCATGAGTTAAATTTTTCTATATTAGATTATTTCTAACCTTTACGTAATTTCGAAGCCATATATCATTTTATTACATGGATTAAAACATCGTCGAGGACGTCATTTTCCCCACGAATTTATGCAAACAGAATATAAATAATCTGGTGTGTCACTCACACTACTTTCTGTTACCCTGAAATATAATACTATAACTACAGGTTGGAGATTAAGAGGTAAGATAACGAGTACTAATATGTAAACCTATGTTAAACAATTCAAATTAGACTTAGGAGGAATTTTATATGATAATTAGTTCTGTGTGAGGGGGGCTACCGCCCCCCTCAATCCCCCGTTTCATTAAGGGGTTACATCCAGTTGTATGCACGAAAAAACGTGTTTTTTTGTGAATTTTTTGTGAAGAGGCCTTTTATTAAAGAAATATATACAATACATATACATATAGCAAATTTAATGTATGTTAAGAATCCGTGATGAGTTTACAAAAATATTGGGTTCCGCTGTTCCTGTAGTAGATCTCCTAGAGGACTTCCACAAAAAGGTGTCTGGCGGTGAGCAAGATATCTCTGATCCAAATTATCTGAAATGAAAAAAACCAAAAGATTTATTTTTAGGATAGATGAATACAGGTAATGATCGTAGGAATAGTCAAAATTTTGATTTTTGACAAAATGGCGGCTTCCCCAAAAAAAAAATCGTTTTTTTCATGAAAATTTACACTTGAAAGTGGCTGAAAAAATCGAAATTATTATCAGAAACCTTATTCCTACGATCATTACCTGACAAAAATATCTAAGAAAATCGTGTCAAAATTTCAAGTCAATCGGTCCAGCCGTTTCGGAGAAATTTTGCTCACCGACTTTGAAAACACCGTTTCGAGATAAACGCGTTTAAAGTTTTGGGATCCATTTCTAAATATAGCTCTCAGATATAAGATAAACCTTTTATATTCTTATTCTAAGAAGCAAAACATTATGAAAAGCATGGACAAGGGCATAGGGATAATGAAAAACAGCTGCTGCTCTGGTTTACGCTCCGCCTATTTTAAAACGCTCGGAGACGTCTTTACAAATACGCAAATTTCTCCGAAACTAATTGCCGGATCGATATGAAATTTTCAGACAATATTATCAAATATATGTACATTCAAAATATGTGAAAAAAAGAAAATCGATTTTTTGAAAATTACAACTGGATGTAACCCCTTAATGTACAAAAAACAAGCGACGAATATTTAGCTTTAAACAGACATTACTTACCATGTCTCTATGAGGAATTTATTTCAATTCCCTAACAGCTTCCCTGGAAATGGTAAAATATTATTAGTAAAGCACATCCACTAACAACAAATAACTAGTGTTGTGGCCACCACATGTCTTTCTTCTATATTTTGCTATACAAATTCACTCAGTAAAAACAATTTATAAAAATTATTATTTAAAAAAATCATCTTCCATGAAAATGCACACGGTTTCCATATTAGAAAAGTAGTATAACACTAAATATTTAAAAAAAAAAAAAAATGAATTTATTCTCAATATTACATTAAAAAAAAAAAAAAAAAAAAAAAAAAATTTGTTAAAAATGAAAAAAAACGATAACTTTATTTTAAATTATCGCAGACCGATGGTTCAACCATTTGTTTTAAAGGTATTGTCGAGCTCTTTTGAAAGATACCCATCATGAAAATTTACTCCCTTCGAGGGGGGAGGGGGCGGCGAGGCTCCTTACATGCACACACACAAAAAAAAAAAAAAAAAAAAAAAAAAAAAAATCCCAGTTGATTATCTCTACTATACAATTTATATATTCGTTTCATTTGGTTTAATGCAGTCCATAGAAGTTAAAGTCTACTTACCTGCAGTTTTCGCCATAGACGTAATGTATTAGAATTCTCTTGGTTGTCCCGGAACACGAACCATTTGCTTAATCTTAACAAATAGCATCCTTATATGATACACATTTAGAATACCAAGTTTGAACTTTCTGCCATAATCTGTTTTGAGATACGCTGATAACACACAGACACACACACACATATACACACATACACACAGACCAACCGCTAAAAACATGATTTTCGTATTCAGGAGGCTTCAAAACGTGTAAATATAACAAAATCTCCCTTTAGAAAATTTGACCCCAAAACAATACTTTCTCTACCTTATGGGTAAGAAAAAGTAAAAATCGGAAAAGGTAATTACTAAGATTATAATGCAATATATAAGCCAACGGTTTGACAACGGTCAGGCCATTTATACAACCAGCAGCTATTTATTATGTTTGGCCAACAAAAAACCTAATGAAAACAACAGTTGTTTCACAATACTGAGTATAGTTCATGTAATGACGACTAACAAGATCTCTGCAGAACCTTTAGGAGGATAAGAGCTTCTTTGAAGTGGATTTAATTATAACTAAAATTGTGTCGTATGCATTGCATTTGCGTTGCATAGAACGACAGGAAAATAAGTAAATTTGAGTGTAAATTTCAATGAGAACACATGTAGTGACGACATTTTTAATCGAAACGGGTTGAAGATAAGTTACAATGTTACTTTGTTAGTTCCCCCATCATACTATAGATATGGGGAACTTAGGTATTTGTGAAATTTATTTACCTCAACTTTTTTATATATATTTTTTATACATTTTGAGGTGTGAGGAATACGAAAATAACAAAATTGATAAGATGTCCGTCTGTAGGGTGTTAATTATCGTGTTAGTTTTTTGGTTTGTTAGTCTCTGGACATGATATCTCAAAACCAAAGATCGCAGGAATGTCGGGCCAGTTTTAAAATATTACTTCTGACACTGAAAAGAATTTTATTTATATAAAACATTCTAATTTAAAAACTTCGTAAGTTATTCGAAATTTACGATTTTCTTAACAGGGAAGAATAGGGCAAATTTTCGCTTAAACTTGCGTTAAAAGAAATATTTTTAGTGAGGTCAAACCAGCTTTAATATATTAGTTTTCATGTTGGTATGAACATAATTAACTATGAAAATTCAACTTTGAAAACTTTGTATGTTACTTGAAATTTACAATTTCTTAACATGGCAGACTAGGACAAATTTCGCATAACAGAATTTCGCTTAACGTCCATTTTGATGAATATTTTTATTTTACTTTTAAAATATCGTTTATCATACTGGCTTGAGCATCACAAACTACAAATGTTCTAATTTAAAAATTTTGTAATTTATTCTAAATTTAAATTTTTCTCAACATAGCAGAATTGAGTAATATTTCATGAAAATTTACATTATAAGAATCATTGCATTGAACATATTATGACATTGCTTGCAAAAAGCAAGCTTAACTACGAAACATACACCAATAAAATAAATTAACAAATTACAATAAGGTAAATGCATCGAACTGAACGGTGGGTAGCCTAATGGGGGAGCATTTCAGTCTGCCACCGTGTCGAGCGATAGATCAAATTCCTTTCTCTTAACATGATTATAGTATTTCCTGTGCTAGAAATTTATAAGGGCACTAGCAGGCGACGCCTGCTTCGCTGGTCCAATTTTTTAAATGAATCACTATAATAACCGAATTCTCAGAATTGCATTACTTTTCCTCACGTGAAAAAAAAAGAGAAACAAAATCTGATTAGGAAAACTGTCGCACCGGGTTCTCACTGTCTTCGGAAAAAATTCCCAAAATGCTCTAACTCTTATTTCTATTATTTTCCCCCTTCTTCCCCCCTCCAGTCTATCCTAATAATTTTACAAATTCGAAAATATCCGCAATTGATTTGTAAGTATCAAAAAACTCTATGCACCAGTTTTGAACGATCTATCTATATTTTATTTTTTTGCCCCTCCCAATAATTTTAAAAATTCAAAAATATATGCAATCGATTTTTAGGTATATAAAACCTCTATGTACCAATTTTGAATGATCTAACACTATTTTTTTTTTTTTTTTTGCCCCTCCGCCTCCGCTTCCCGGTCCTTCTAATAACTTTACACTTTCGAAAATATCCCCATTCGACTTGCAGGCCTCTAAAACCTATCTGTACCAATTTTGAACGGCCTAACTGTATTTCTATTTGTTTTTTGTCCATAGCCTACCCTTACCGCTCCACCCCCTTCCCGCCCCTCCTAATAATATTACAAATTCGAAAATATCCCCAATCGATTTGTAAGTATCGAAAATCTCTATATACCAATATTGAACGATCTAACTCTATTTTTATTTTTTTGCCCCCCCCTCCCCCCTCCCCCTCTCCCCTCCCCCTTCTCGCCCTTCGAATAACTTTACACTTTCGAAAATATCCCCATTCGACTTGCAGGCCTTTAAAACCTGTCTGTACCAATTTTGAACGGCCTGACTGTATTTCTATTTGTTTTTGCCCATAGCCCCCCCTTACCGTCCCTCCTAATAATTTTACAAATTCGAAAATATCCGCAATTGATTTGTAAGTATCGAAAACCTCTATAAACCAATTTTGAACGATCTAACTCTATTTTTATTTTTTTGCCCCCCCCCCTCCCTCTCCACTCCCCCCGTCTTGCCCCTCCTAATAACTTTACACTTTCGAAAATATCCCCATTCGACTTGCAGGCCTTCAAAAACCTATCTGTACCAATTTTCAACGGACTAACTGTATTTCTATTTGTTTTTGTCCCTAGCCCCCCACCCTACTGCCCCACCTGGCGGCTGAATTTCTAAAATTCCAGAAATTATTTTTTATATATTTGCATTAGCTATATTTTAGAGCAAAAATTTCACGTATATCTGTTTTTTTGTTTGAGATACATAGGATTATGTGAAATCACGTTTAACGCATGTGAAATCACGTTCCCCCCCCCCCCCCCTTGGGGACCGAATTTCAAAAATTCCAGAAATTGATTTTCAGACATTTGTATTAGCTATATTTTAAAGCAAAAATTTTACGGATATATGTTTTTTTTTTTGTTCGAGATATGAAGGATTTTGTGAAATCACGTTTTGCCCCCTCCCCTCCCTTGGAGGGCGAATTTTGTAAAATCGCTTGCGGCGTTGCGATTCTCGGGTCGTAAACATTAACCGTGCCGAATTTGGTCCCGCTTGGTGAAACGGCCTAGTATTCTCTAGCGGACAGACAGTCAGACAGACACACAGACTCTGCTCTTTTATATATATAGATATATACGGTGGGGAATTAGTTTTTCTTTTCTTTGTGTTAAAACGTATTGTTTCTTTTGTGTGTATGTAAGTGTAATTTAATAATGTAGTTACAACTGTAGGTGAAACTGAAATATGTGACAACATTAAACATTTTAAATTTAATTTTATCAGATGGTGATTTAAAATCTTAGTTGCAAACCACAGTATGTCACCAGGGATAGCACTTTCAGAGTTTCCAATATTTCTAATTTATTCTGGAGCATTGTCTGTACCCGTCATTTTTTCATACCACATTTTTTAAAGAATTTTTTAATTAATTTTATTTAATAGTAGTTACATATTGTAGAAAATTATTCTACAATACACACACACACACACATATATATCTATATATATACAAATGCTAATAATACTCCGGGATAAATTAAAAAATGTTGAAAACTCTGGAAAACAAGAACAAATTGTATTATTCTACTGTTATATATATATATATATACGCTGTAATTATACAATATTAAAATCATAGTATCTTCAGTTACATATCCAAACTTCGAAATAAACTAATTAGAGGTTTAAAATAATTTATAATGTGATTAGAGAGTTTTAATATTGTCCATAATTTTGCAGTGATCTCCTTCTAAAAAAACTCTTTCGTCCCTATAATAAACTTTTATTATTTTAAATGTGATAAATGGATAAAAATTATAAATTCCGCACTAGAACATATTTTAAAGAGTAGTAAAAAATATATTTTTTTTTAAATATGACGTTCTTTGCCCCTTTAATAATGTAATTTTTAGCCCTTTGCAATATATATATGTATATATATATTTACGAAATCAGTAAACAAAAGTAATGTTTCTTTCTCTTGAAATTAAAAATTTAAAAACCATTCATAAATTTTGAAGATAATTTAAATTTAATGAAATTTTTTTATGAAATTTTAATGACGTGTATTTTATTTTAGTATAATTCTTATAAAAATATAAATGATGGACTTATCTTAAATACATGTTAGCATTCATTGTATATTTCATCTTCATATATTAGATTTATATTCTGTACTTATGAGAATGAAAAATGTGTTGTTATTATTAAGGTAGATAAATATGTCCGGTTGGCACCTCTTATCTTAAAAAACTCCATTAATGTCTCTTCTATCTCATTACAGGATAAATATATAACACTTAATATCGGAAATATTATGCCGTCTCTGGAATATAAACAGCTCCTAATTGGGTAAATAAAATAAAAGTGGATAAATATTACATTATATCTGTAATAGCACTTCTATGTTCAAACTTTGCTTCAACTTTGAGTTTGCTCGTGTTTATTAAAATATTTAATTGAGGATTATATTTCATATTTCTAAAATTATTTATGGTAAATTTAAGTATTTGCAAGGGTTGAGACTCTGAATAATGTATAAATACGACCACAAGTTAATTTTAAAGTTTTATATTTATTTTTTATAGATGAAAAAATGTGTACCATTGATGTATATTAATTACTTCATTTGCCTATACTTTTAAATGGTTTTAAAAATTTGTTGTGTATAAAGCGATAAAAGTGCATAAAATTCATGGGAAAAGTTATTACGGTTTCCATTTTTTAAGAATGAAACACTAATTGTAAAATAGAAAATAAAAAATACCTTTTAAAAACATTTTTTTAAAGAAAACGTCTGTTTACTTAATTATAAATGTTGTAAACTGTACATCCACGTAATTAAATAAATAAATTTCAGACGCAATCAAATAAATGTAATTAAATCAATAAAAAACCTAAAAAATAGAATTTTAAATTGAAAAGCATCTAAAGGTCTATACCGAGAATCATTGTATATAAAACACAAGCAAAAATTATTCGTCCTTTGCGTAGATAATTACTTAAATGTTATTTTATTTTATTTTTATTCATTTATTTATTTCCAATTCTAAAAGTTAAAACAAGATGTTTTATATTTGTCTTAAAATAAGGACATATCATTACATTTTAATGGAGAGAAAGAAGATTAGATATTTCATTATTCCTATTATATTTATTTTCTTTATTTTTTTTCCTTGATTAAAATTTTGAAACATATTTTAATACAGATAGTGAAACATTTTTTTTTTTTTTTTTTTTTTTTTTAAGAAAATCTTACATAATTAAAAAATTGCATTACAATACATACATAAATTTATTTATTTATGTTTTTTTTTTTCCTTTTTTTTTTTTTTTTTTTTTTAATGTTTCTTTCATTAATGAATATATCGATATATATATATTTTTTTTCGCGTTATTTAAACGTTCCTCAATTCATTTCCATTTGAACTCCCTCACAGATTTTTACACACATAAAAATGTCTTAGGAAATCTAAATAAGAAATACTAATATTATAATATCTATAAAATATCTTATAATATGAATAAAAGCTAAGAAATACCGCATGTTTAGGGTCTATTTAGAGCGTATTATTTTTTTACATTCTTCTAAATTCTGTCTTCTATATTTTTTATCTTTCTGTGTGTGTGCTGGGCAAAACTTTTGCGACAGCTGTATCTCAAGAACAGTTATGCAAATTTTCATCAATGTTTACATTTATTCGCATCGCAACATAAATTGTTGCTTGTCACCTTTTGTTGCAGTCGCAAGATGACGCTGGTATGCTGCTATTTTTTTCTCATTTACAGAAAATCGTTAATCTGAGATTCTATTGTGTGTAATTGTATTAAACTTCATATGTAAATGAAACGTTATGATAGACTATATTATATGCTGATACAATACGGGTGCATATCGGCCGAAACGCGGTGTTATTAGTTTACAAATTTCTCTGGATATAGGAATGCTTTATCTGAACTTGAAAAGCGTATAAAAGCACGAAAATGAGTATGTGAGATGTTTATTATGGAAAACAAGGCACTGAATATATCGACCGACAGGTGGCGCTGATATTATTCTCCTTCTAGGATTTTCCCATTTGACTACATCCCAGCATTTTTTGGTTAAAATTTCAATGAACTGAATACATAAAATCTTTATTGTGAGAAGCTAAGATTAAATATTTATTCATGTTAAACAGTAGATTCCACTATTTTTTTTTTTTTTCGTACACAAAGAATGATATAAAAAATTTTAAACAACATACCAGTTTTTTAATTGAAAAACAAAATATCCAACGTTCTTTTGAAACGTAAACGGAAAACAATCGTTATTGGAAAATGATTATATTGACTTATCAGATATAAATTTACATATATAAATATACAGTGAAGCATCGATAATCCGGCATCGACGGGAAATAGACATTGACTGATTACGGATTTTACTGGATTATAAGTGTTCTGAAAATGTATATCCAAATCATATATCATTCGTAGCATGTAAAGAAATATTTAAAAAAAAAAAAAAAAAGTTTTAAAAAATGTATGCGAACCCTTATAAAATATATATATATATATATATATATATATTAAAATAACGTTTGAAATAAAATTTTCAAAATAACAATTATAAAACAGTAATACGTTTATTTTTGTACAGATATTAATAATAATAATAATGATAATAATAATTAAACTATTGACGAGATTTCTGGTCGTTTTTATGTAGACTTTCGGTATCAGGAATAGGAACGACCTCTTTTATTAATATGTTTTAGATTCGCCATTGCGAGACAAAAATTTCGTTGTTTTTTGTCGGAATTTTTGCCATCATTCTGATCCATCTGTAAAAAATTCACGCTTGTCCGTAAATCAATAAAGGTAAATGAAAATCCGTAAACATTACTAACGATCTATAAAAGTTGGCAATCATGTAACAATGATAAGTTGAATACTACTACGAATTGGATGAAGAAACGAGACGTATTATTCCTGGTCGTTATATTTAACGCCCCAGCCCGCCCGTTCCCGCTCTTCGATGTCTTTTTCTAGTCAATTTTGTCCTCTTATTACTTCCGGTTGAGCTTTTTTTTTTTTTTTTTTTTTTTTTTTTTTTTTAAGCACACTTAACATTGTGAGGTTTTTTTTTCTTTTTTTTGGTTTTCTTCCCATGCTATTTCTATGGGGGTTTTAGCTTCCCCCCCCCTCTTTTTCTACATTCTAAAGTGCGGTGGTACCACAGCATACTAGGAGAGACGTAATAATCCTGGACGATATATTTAACGCCCCAGCCCGCCCGTTCCCGCTCTTCGATGTCTTTTTCTAGTCAATTTTGTCCCTTTATTACTTCCGGTGTGAGTCTTTTTTTTTTTTTTTTTTTTTTTTTTTTTTACACACTTGACATTGTGAGTTGACATTGTGAGGAGGAAAAAAGCTAAAAACATCATAGAAATAGCATGGGACGAAAACCAAAAAAAATTCTCAATGTCAAGTGTGTTAAAAAAAAAAAAAAAAAAAAAAAAAAGCGGCTCACACCGGAAGTAATAAGAGGACAAAATTGACTAGAAAAAGACATCGAAGAGCGGGAACGGGTGGGCTGGGGCGTTAAATATATCGTCCAGGGTTAATACGTCTCGCCTAGCATTTGAGGGGGGGGGGGGCAGAAAAGTCATTAGTGCCGGTTTATAGGTGCTGCCGCATTATAGAATACCGGATTACTGATGCTTCACTGTATGTATATATATATGTATGTAAAGTTATTTGATTTCTAGACATGACATATGGGGTCATGATATAACATATACTCTTAAAAATAAAAGCTCAAATTTCCAGAAACTAACGTCCTTGTTTTAAAAGTGTATTGAAATTTAGAACAAAAATTTTTTTTCCTTGTATCGGAAGAATAAATAAAATAACATAGAATAATAATTTAGGAGTCAAAATAATCACTTCACAATTGCATTAATGTAATGAAAATTTATTACCCGTGATTTGCAACAAATAAATATGATTAAAAGATAGTTTAAAAGAATAAATATAATTCCATATAAGGGCATAGCCAATTAACGATTTGGCAATTTTATTTCTTGACCACCGTTTTTAACCGACAAGTTATGGTAAAAGAAAAAAAAATATGATTACAATAAATAATAATAAATTAATAATAATAGTAATATTAAAAATTGTATAAAGGATAATGAATTCAAAATGATAAAAATTAGGCACTTTTCTGTTATCGGGATTCAATTTAGATTTAGTAAAGAAAATGTAACAATTTATTAAAAAAAAAAAAAAAAAAAAAAAAAAAAAAAAGTCATAATTATTTAGGTACTCTCCTACAAACAAACTAGTGACGCTTTTGATGTATTTGCGCTAAATTTAACTTTTATAAATAGTTAAATGCAAATTATGTTTGATTACTCGAAAATTATTATTTTCTTAAAAAACGCAAATATTAAAATTTAATATTGTTATTGTTATTATTATTATTATTATCATTATTAATGACTATTTATCAGACATTTGAACACTGTTTTTAATTGGTCGGGTATGGCAAATTTCAAAATAGATTTATTTGGAAATATTGACCATTATGCGGATAAAAAATTGACTACTTTATTACAGAATTTCTTTTATTAGCGAATTCTATGCTGTAATTTATTTACATACTATTTTCACACTTGTGGACGTCTTTACATGTAATATATATATTATTTAATACATATATATTATATATATTTATAAATTTTGATATTTTTTTTTTTTTTTTTTTTGTAAAACATGATTTTCTGTAAATTTACTGAGTAAATTTTCTTGCTTGTAAAGTTTTTGATATTAAAAGTAAATTTTTTTATCTTTCTGTTTTAGCTGTTTGTTTTAGCAGTAGTTTATTTTCGATTATTATTATTATTATTATTATTATTATTATTATTATTATTATTATTTGTATTTTTCATTTCCAAAGATATAAAACTTTTTTCGAAATCTTCACTTCATATTATGCTTTTGAAATTATTACTTAGATAAATATTAAATATATTTCTGACGAAACCGTTGTTGCGTTCCTTTATAAAGATAAGCAACCTATATCCCGTATTCATACCTATCTTTCTATTACATTGTCTTTCTTTATTAATACTTATTGATATCCTCTCAAAGAATGATAAAAATGTATAATTTCCGAATAATTAACTCGATGAAATATTATTTTCTTCTTTTCTTTCAATCATCTATACTTTTTATGATAACAAGATTGCTAATTATAAAAGTTTGAAACATTTTTTTTTTTTTTTTTTTTTTTTTTTTTGTATCAAGCATAACTGGAAAATTACAAGAAAAAAAAAAAAAAACTCTTAATTCTGCTTTTTACGATATTATTTTGATGTCATAATTAGAAAACTTTATACAACATTCCCTGCTGTGATTTATTTTTCTTTTACCTTAGAGGCAATATTTAAAGAAATATTCATTAGACTTTTAAGACATTTTTCTTTAAAACAAAGAATTGTCAACAGATTATCCACATTTTATATTGAAAAATTAAAGAATAATACAAACAAATATGCATATTCCTAATTATTATTATTTTTTTCTTTTTTCTCGAATGCGAATTGGATATATGGCAGACATATTTGGATTCAACTTTTTATTTTTCTCCAGAATTTTTTTTTTTTTTCTTTTCTTTTCTCTCTCTCTCTCTCTTCTTCTTTTTTTTTGTTTTTTTTGTTTCGTTGTTTAAAACCATTGAAACCACTTCCTTATCTTGACAATAACATAGCAAGACTAATTTTGTTTTTTTTGGGGGGGAAAATAGTAGTTATAATAATAATAAGCTTTAGAAAAATATTTCGTTTCGACAAAAATTGAAACATTTCCATTTGCTATATATAAATTGAATTATATTAGGCTTGTTCAATAAACTCTTTATTAAGGCATCAATTCTTATGGTTAAGGCAACAATTCTTATGGCCCACATTTATAATCTTTAAAGTGTCTTTTCTCAGTAACACTTTTTTATGAATTCATGATATTAAAAAAAGTTGAAATTTCTATACATATTTGAGAAAAGATTACATATATATGTATATTCATATTTAGATAGTTAATAGAAACTATCTAAAAGAATCAGGGATGAATTTAAAAATTCATTGACTAGTTTTTGAGAAAAAAAAATTAAAAAGTGCATGTCTATGTAACAGTTTGTGGGAAAAAAAAAAAAAAAAAAAAAAAAAAAAAAACATGATTTTTTTTATAAGTATATTTTTAATGCTTTTTTCTTTTTAAAATATGGCAAAATCCATTCCTAATTCTTTTAAATTGGTTCTAATAAACATTAAAAAAAAAATTGAAACTCAATGTAAAGATTTCAAATCTGTAAAAAAATATATAAAAAACTATAAGTATTGTTGCCTGAAAATGCATATTTTATTTGACAAACCTAATATAGTTCAATTTATAAATATTAAATGAAAGTATAAGTTTTTATATGAAACGTTCTGTGGTCCCAAGTCAAAAATCCAAAGTCCCCTAAAAGCAATTTATTTTAAAGCATATGTGTAAAATGTCATGATTTTCATGAAAGTTATAATTTTGAGATTTTTGTATCTAAGACAACTCTAACACTGTTAACAATTTCATAGGTAAATTTTTACTTCCATTACCCGACTACTGTAAGTAAAGGGATTACCATATTCGGTCAAAAAATTCAATATGAAATTTTCATCTGATTTACATGTTTTAAGGTTTCCTGAGTCCAAAAAATAGTTTGCGGTAGTTGGTTAGTGTGTCTGTGTATGTGTGTTTGTGTGGAGAACCTTCTGACTGTCATGGCTCCGACACTAATAAAGATAGAATGGTGAAACTTTAGAATAGGACAAGTCTAGTGCACAGATGATTTTTCCAAATTTTGGTGAAAATTGGAAAACCGGAAGTGAGGACCGTATGTCCCGTATCTGTAAAAGACTGTATCGATTTTCTTCAAAGCTGCTATATAAACACGCTATTAAATGTCTTTCCGTCTGAATTAGTTGGTTATTTCGGGAAAATTGATAGACGTTCTGTATGAGTAGCTCAATTTCAGGTCTCGCAAGTGAGTTCCTTTAACTGTACGCATTTTTTGTTTTTTGTTTTTTGTTCAAATTCGCCATATTAACTTCCTTTTAAATATCCTTTAGTAGGTAATTGTTGTTTTCTAGTAAACAATTGAGTATGATAAATGTCAGTGAATGTCGTTGTCTTAAAAATGTCTTTAACGAAATCCTTGAAAATTGCTACATAAACCCTTTTCAGATCTCCTTTCTCGAGTAAAACGGGATTACTTCAGAATGAATATTTTAAGAAATGGCTCTAACGATTTTTTTAAGCCCTATTTTATATATATTTACACATGTATCAGCTTTTTCTTATAGGAATATTGGTAAGTGATTATTTTGTGAATGTTATGTCGTCTGATAATATTATCTCCAAGAAGTGCGTATAATACGAGTAACAGTGGATAATGAAAGTCGTGTGGTTGTTTGACACCAGATTTAAAAAAAAAAAAAAAAAAAAAAAAGGTAAAAGATGGAGGTTATACAAAGGTTAAATATTAAATCGGTCTCCTTTCCGGGAATTTTTTTTTTTTTTTTTTTTTCAAGATTTTACAATAGACTTTAATGATTTTAATGGAAATTGTAAATTAAGAATGCTTATAAATTAGAAAATGATTTTTTAAGTATTTCAGGATCAAGACTAATCTTCGGGTGTTTTAAAAATAATTTATTTTGTGCTGTTTTAAATGTGCTTTTTAGGCTTCATCTGCAAACATCAAAATCAAGCGTTTTTTTTTTTTTTTTTTTTTTTTTTTTTTTCTCAAAGACAAGTTTTTAAGTATTTTATTTTAAAACTTTTATAGAATGGTACTGTGAAATGTTCATTTGCTCAGATAAACAGATAAGTAGTAGGGCTGGGGCGACTGATCGATTATTCGGTTCGGCTAATCTATCAATGCTTAGTTCAGATCAAATTTTTTTAATCGAGTTAATCGGCTCGATTAATTCGATTAAAACTTTTTAAAATCCAATTAAAGTTTTCAAACTACGAATTAAAGTAAAAATTTAAAATACTGTTCTGCCTACAAATTATTTTTTCTCACATATTTTGCTAACAAACATTCTGAGAAGCGTCCATCCAATAATGAAAAAGAAAAAAAAAAAAACTCTTAAAAGAAATTGTTATTCTTTTGTTGGTAGAGAAAAGTGGGAAGACGGTTCTTAAACAAAATTCCGTTTTAAGTCAGTGCTGGGGGAATACGTTTTGCAGAAACAAGAAGCTTCCAAAAAACGGAAATGCTCAATATAAAGAAAAGGACTGTGATTTCTGTTTTCTATTCTGAAATGACGAAAAAGAGTTGAAATATAAACAATGAAGAATTTCAGATATTTTTATAATAATAATATAGAATTTTGAGAATTCATTTAAAAACAGTGGCAAGTGAGGTGGATAAAGCCAGTTAGTATAAAATGAAAGTATATGTAAATTCATCTAATTTTTCTTTCAAATTGAAAATGAATTTCTTAAAATAAAAATTAAATAAACGAAAATATAGATATAAAATTAACACTTAAAGTCAACAACTATTACTCTGAAAATTGATTTAAATTTTAATTATAAAACGGTTATAATCGATTATTATTTTTTTTCTTTCAGTCAAACATATGAATAAAATAGTAATATTGAAAATTTATTTTTTAGAATATAAAAGTAATAATGAATGCAAGATGAATATACGTTATTTCTCATCTGTACTCTCGAATAAAAATTTTATTTGGAAATATATTAGGAATGTGTTTTTTCATTATTTATTTGCATGTTTATTATTATTATTATTATTATTATTTACTGTTTAAGGATTGGTGATTGGTGATTGGGTTTTACGTCGCACTAATGCTGCGCAGATGGGCAATTGGCGACGATCTGGGACACACCCCTAGAGGTGGTCCGGAGACATGCCATCACAATTTTGATCCTCCACGGAAGCTTATTGTTTAAGGAACAAGCTATATTAACATCTATATAATTTTTATGGTTTGTTGTGAACTATCTGGAGGGGAAAAAATCACATAGGAGAATTTTATTCATCATATAAACAAAATTATATAAAGAAAAATGAAAATCTATTAAAAATTCGATTAATAAGCCGATCAATCGATTAATGAACTACGATTAACCCAGTTAAAACTGTTAATCGATTCTCATCCCTAATAAGTAGTCATAAATTAGATCCTGTAAAATAAACAGATCTGGCTGTCAAATCAGACAACGTCTTCTAGAATTTCAGTGTTAGCCTTTCACATTTACGTTGTTTTCTATTTATATAAGGGTGAGACATCATTCTTATTTTTTTGTTTTAAAACTTATTTTATATATTTAAAAATTATACATATACATACATAATTGTTCATCCTTTGCTGCATTCTATTACTTAAAGGAAAAATATATAGAACAGTACAAAATGACTTAATGAATTTGTTTTAAGGAAGTAAAATAAAAATCTATTAAGAAAACATCTTTCCATTCTAAAGCGAATAAACACTAGACAAAATTTAAATCAACTGTAAACATTTCACAGTATGCATCTTAATTAGCTCGTAGCTTCTCTGAAATCCTGCCTAGAATAACTAATCAGTTACGAGCTTTTATTAACTCCAGATAATGAGTCTTTAGTGCTAATCACACTTTTTGGCTTATATAAGATTAAATTAGCATGTTTCTTTTAAATTTCAATGCAAATAATAATTATCTTGTCAAAAAATTAAAAAATATTTTTATAAGGAGTTAATCTAAAATCTTAATAATAAATTTAAAAAAAAAAGTTTTATACTCTTCTTTTTTCTAATTATAAAAGACGTGGGATTTGGCAAAAGGAATTAATTTTAAATGGGTTTAGAATCACTTGTTGTTAGAAATTTGAAAAATTGTCTTCAGAATTTAAAAATCCTTTTTACATTTACATACCTTCAAATGATTATTTTGTTTTCCTGTTTTTCTACTTTAGCAAAACTGTTCGGAAACAAATATAAAAGTAAAAAAAAGTTTTTATTATCATTGTTATTATTTATTAAAGAATGACAATAACTTAACGGCCCTCTTCACTCACCGTCGCCGGAAGCCCGAGCCAATGTTTTTCTATGGGGAAATTTTCTTTACAAATAACTTATTAACTAATACATATTTTTAAATTCTGTTTTCACATTCTGAAAGTTCACAGCTGTTAAATTGACGCACCTTTTCTAAAAAATTAATTTTTTAATTTTTTATATTTTATTTTGAAGCTGCAAAAATATGAATTTTCAATATGTGAAATTTTTTCATTTTGCAATTTCGAAATAAAATATTAAAAATTAAAAAAATACATTTTTAAAAAAGTTGCGTCAATTTAACAGCTGGGAAGTTTCAGAATGTGAAAACAGAATTTAAAAATATGTATTAGTTAATAAGTTATTTGTAAAGAAAATTTCCCCATAGAAAAACATTGGCTCGGACTTCCGGCGGCGGTGAGTGAAGAGGGCCCTTAAAGTAAGAATCTTAAGATCTAGTATATTTTTCAAAAAAGAAATATAAATCAATATAATTAAGATGATTTAAAAAAAAAAAAAAAAAAAAAAATTATTAATAAAATAATCTAGCGCACAAAAGTTTTGAATTTTTGTGTATGCTATTAATATTAAACAATATACCTGTAGTTTAACGATTAGTACAGTTTCAATTAATCATAAGACTATAATTAGTTGGAAATGTATTAATCAGTAAACTATGGGCAAGTGTTGGATATTTAAACAAAAGAAAACCTTTTGTATTTTTGTAATGAGTGATGGTTGTTGTGGTTGTGTGGGATAAGGCAGATTGGTTATACTAAGGCCCTAGAACAATAGGTGGAGTGTAAGTCATTCTAGGGGGTGTTAGCTCATAATTACGCTAACTTCGGAAAAAAATTACGAAAACCTCTGAAATATAGTGAGCGGCAGAAAGGACTGCCTGTTAGAAATTTCCTATCTTTTTTTCTAATCCTAAGTTATCATTTACCATAAAAATGTCTTCTAAAGAATTACAAACGTATAATACTTTTTTTTCTAAGAACGTAAGTAAATGAGTGGACAAACGTTTTCAAAAGTTGTCGTGCACCTATTTACCATGTTTATTTTTTATTGCAAAATAATAACAAATAACTTAATGTGTTGCAATGTGGCTCTCATAGAATGTGCATCCTCTAATATTTAAATGGCTGGTCGCAAAAAATATCTAACATAATAGAAAAATTATTAAGCGCTATAATTACGAATTGATTTTATGAAACCTTTCGTACATTTTCCATCATTTAGATCATTATATACTTTTTACTTACGTATATTTATTACCTAATTAGGTTCATTAAATTTTACATCTACTACTTTTTCACAAGTATTTTTAACGCTTTTACTGTTATCCGCGATTGTAATGAAATGCTCGCCCTCTGGTGGGCTAAGGTGAAATTACAATAAACATGGTTTAATTCGAATTCCATACGGCCGCCATTGCTTGCCGATATTTAGTTTCACATATATTTATTGAATAAAAATGAATAAATACGGTAAAAAAGATAACACATACTGTTGTGTGCTACAATCTAACTCCAAAGGATCAAGAAATCCAGAATTGAGCTTCCATTTATTTCCAAATGACAAATTTAAAATTTCAGTTGCTTCGGCTAATGGAAGTAAAGAATTAATCAGATGATTTGAAACTAATATTTGTTCAACTTCAGTTAAAAATCTACTTCCGATCGAACTTCGAATAAACTGAAATATTTTTTTCCAAAAGCAATCAATTTTCCATGATGTAATGGCGGAGAAATTATAGTACGAATATTAAGAAGAATAACTAAAAGAACACTAATGGAACACACGTGGCTAATGTTTACTAACAACTGCAGTGTTGAGAAAGCGCCATCTATCGATCATTACAATCGCGGATTGGTTTTTGCTTCTGATTCTTACATTTTTTTAAATTAAAAAATTAATGTTTCTGGAAAGTTATACCATAGCTACCAAGTAATAGGTTGTCATGCATACCACTATTCTTTTATAAAAATTTTCACATTATTTAATCACAGAAAACTGTTACAAAAACTAATAATCTATATCTATATCATTATATAAAGCGCAAAAAATTGTTTGTTTGTGGAGGGTATTCTCTGAAACTACTGAACCGATTTAAAAACTTCTTTCACTGACCGAAAGCTACAGTATGCCATATTGTTATAGGCTATATTTAATTTTGATAAAATAAATTTTAGTTTAAAATCTGAGCATTTTAATTAAAATCCCCATAGAAGCCGTAATAGAAATGGAAATAATGAAATATTAAAAAAATTAGCTGCTGCCAACATAAAAGAAACATTTACATATTCATTTCGTTTTTAAAATATCTTGACGTGAAAAGAAAAGAAATATATTTGCATGAGAATTAAATTGAAATTCATATAAAGCTTTGCAAAATGTTAAACTTACACGTTAAATCTGACGTCATAATAAATTTAAAGTATTTATTTTTCTAATAATATAATTTGATATGATATGATATAATGTAATGATCTAATCGTTACTTCTAAACTTTTATTAAATTATTTATTTTATAATTGTTGCCCAAAAAATTTACGGGTTAATTCATTTTTCGACATATAATAAAATATATTTTCTCGCGAATAATAATATAAAAAGTGAATTTAAAAAATATCGTCTGCATTTCATTATGCATTTGTTGAAAGAATAATTGAGAAGTTTAAATTTATTTGACGACTACTTTTAGCAACTAACAGTTATGACAAGTAGCTCAATATTCATAGCGCATACAACCATTACTGCAATGCAAATAGCATTTAATTATTTGAGTTACATTATGTTGATTAGAAACCTATTTAATCTATCTATGCTCTATACTAATATATAAAGAGGAAAGATTTATATGTATATGTAGAGAACGATCGCTAGAACTAAAAAGCCGATTTCTATTTCTTTCTTTTTTTATACTAATCAAAAGTTACACTGTCTCTAAGTGCTAGAGGCTATAATAAATTTTGGTAAAATAAATTTTTAATTCAAATTTTCAATATTTTAATTGAAACCAAAGCATAGATTTGATATCGGTCGTCCTTGGCGATTTTTGTATTTCGAGATCGAAAACGTAATACGAAAATCTGTATATTTTCGTATTAAATACGAGATCTATGTTTTTACTTCAATTACCGTACTACCGTAGGTAGTGGAAGTATTGTATTCGGTCCAAAAATTTGATACAGAGTTTCACCTGATTTATATGTTTTAAGGCCTCCTGAGTCAAAAAAGTAGTTTTTGGCAATTGGTCAGTGTGTGTGTGTGTGTGTGTGTGTACGAATGTGTGAAATTTTCCGGGTGTCATATCTCCAAAATTAATAAAGATAGAACTACAAATCTTCACAATTGATTCAGGTCTGATGTACAGATGAATTTTCCAAATTTTGGTGAAAATTGAAAAACCGGAACTGGGTCATCGAAAACCGGAAATGGGACCGTAAGCCCGTACCTCATAAACAGCCCTAACGATTTTCTTCAAAGTTGCTATATAAACAATTAGATGTCCTTTCGAATGATATAATTGGTTAGTTCAGGAAAATTGATAGGCGTCCCCTATAAACAGCTCAATTTCAGATCTCATAAGTGCCTTCCTTTAAAAACGGCTGTACGAATTTTTTTCAAACTCGCCATGTTAACTTAATACTAAATATCCTTTTGTATGTAATTATTGTTTTCCGGTCAATAATTGAGTATGCCAAGTTTTGGTAAAAGTTGGTATCTCAAAAACGGCTCTAACGATTTTCTTGAAAATTGTTTCATTAATTCAATTTAGATAACCTTTCTCAAGTATTACGTGCATATTACAGGAATACTAACGGTCATCCTGATTAGGAAGTTCAGTTTTAGATCTCGGTAATTCGTGTTTAAAAAAAATAACTATCTATTTTTTCCCCTTATTTTTTAACTCACTATGTAAACTTTGTTGTAGGTGTCTTTATACGTGTATCAAGTTTCTCTTACTGGAAAATCTAAAAAAAAAAATGCATGTACTTAATATCTCCAAGAAATGTATATAATACGTTTAATAGTGGGTAATGGAAGTCGTGTGGTTGTTTCACACCAGATTTTGTAATAGTATATATTATACGAATATTGTTTCATATTATTGATTTTTCCCTTAATATACATTATTAAAAACCATTAGTTATGGAAAAAATTAAATATATTTGCGAGATAACTTGGCAATCATTTTTTTTTCCGCCAAGGATAATTGATATAAAATCTTTTCCGACAGCAAGTAGGGCAATATACAGCCGCTAGGGATTTCCAAATGACATTTGATTATGCAAGTTTCATTATGTTGATTGGAAACACGGTTCATTTAAAATAAATTAAATGTGCATTCGCGTTAGAAATCTACTTTTGTATAGGGCTTCTTTGGCGATATTTAAAATTTGGCAACGCAATAGCTAGGACGTTTCACTCGAAGGACTTTACGTATTTGCGATAACCTTTTTAATTCACCGCCAAAATCACAAAAAAATATTAACGATCACTAATGGAGAACCATTACTAAAACAATAACCAGATTACTTTGCGGACGTTAAATTTAAGAAAATTAAAAACACATAAGCTCTGTGTTTAATAGAAATTAATATTATAAGAACAAATAAATAATAATTAAAACAATTATGACGTCAACTTTATCAAGCACATATTCATGTTATATGGTTTTTTTTTTTTTTTTCAATATTTTTTTATTCATGAGTAAAGACATGCTTCTTTTTATGAAATAAATAAATAAATAACATAAAGTAAAAATTACCAACATTTAACAACTGATTGAAAAAAATAATTGTAAAATTATATTTTGACTTTTCAGTTGATAATATTGCCTGACTATAACATATAAACTGATATTTTTTTTTATTTTTTGCATATCAATTCATCGTTAAGGGGTTACATCCAGTTGTATGCACGAAAAAACGTGTTTTTTTGTGAATTTTTTGTGAAGAGGCCTTTTATTAAAGAAATATATACAATACATATACATATAGCAAATTTAATGTATGTTAAGAATCCGTGATGAGTTTACAAAAATATTAGGTTCCGCTGTTCCTGTAGTAGATCTCCTAGAGGACTTCCACAAAAAGGTGTCTGGCGGTGAGCAAGATATCTCTGATCCAAATTATCTGAAATAAAAAAAAACAAAAGATTTATTTTTAGGATAGATGAATACAGGTAATGATCGTAGGAATAGTCAAAATTTTGATTTTTGACAAAATGGCGACTTCCCCCCCCAAAAAAATCGTTTTTTTCATGAAAATTTACACTTGAAATTGGCTGAAAAAAATCGAAATTATTATCAGAAACCTTATTCCTACGATCATTACCTGACAAAAATATCTAAGAAAATCGTGTCAAAATTTCAAGTCAATCGGTCCAGCCGTTTCGGAGAAATTTTGCTCACCGACTTTGAAAACACCGTTTCGAGATAAACGCGTTTAAAGTTTTGGGAACCATTTAAAGTAAGTTAAAAAAAATTTTTTTCCTACTTACATCGAGTCATCTATTCTAGGACCATAAGAGGAACCCTCTGCTTCATCATTTGCTTCTAGTACAGCCAACTGTTGTTGTCTACGTGACATTCTCCCCTCGCGCGTGCTCCCTTGCGCTCGTGCGTCAGAGATCAAGATGCGCTCTGCGTCCTCTTTTTCTACATAGGCATGGGCATTAGGCCCAAGCGATAGTCCCATTGCGTTCATGAAGTATAGAAGAGATGTTTTTCCTTCATTGAACATGCCGGCAGCAAGATAAGCAGCAATTTCAACGATCTTAGAGCCACATGGGATTATTTTTGGAGTTATTTCCCATATTAGCTGATTATAACTTTCATTATTATTTTGCGTGAAACCACCAACGCATCTTTCTAATAATTTTTCATTACTCAGATCTACGTAAGTTGGAAGTATAGCTTCAGCAACATCAGGCGGTAAGGGTTGATAATCATGTTTGTAGCTTGATAATGTGTCCAAGGTTCGTGCTTTCTGCCAAGAACACCATGAGTCTTCTCCAGTCGGGCATTTACCGTGTTGAGGATTGTCGTCAGTGGAGCAATTATGATAATAAGAAGCCCAAATGGCATTAGACAAAACTCTACATACTGAGGAAATAAACAGAATACTGGCACGACTTGACAACGTGGCAGTTCACTTTAAACTGACGATATTTACTTACTGTATACCTAAAATTTCTAAATATAGCTCTCAGATATAAGATAAACCTTTTATATTCTTATTCTAAGAAGCAAAACATTATGAAAAGCATGGACAAGGGCATAGGGATAATGAAAAACAGCTGCTACTCTGGTTTACGCTCCGCCTACTTTAAAACGCTCGGAGACGTCTTTACAAATATGCAAATTTCTCCGAAACTAATTGCCGGATCGATATGAAATTTTCAGACAATATTATCAAGTATATGTACATTCAAAATATGTAAAAAAAAAAAAATCGATTTTTTGAAAATTACAACTGGATCTAACCCCTTAACTAAAATTTGTTCATCCGTGCGAAGTAGGACGGGTCAGCTAGTAATTTATAAAAGGAAAAAGACCGGTATCGAAAATATTGTCTTATTGGGGAGCTATGTTATATGTCAATCAATATAAAAAAAAATCAACCTGTTTGCTAACCCCCATTATCATTAACAATATAAAAAAAGGAAATTCTTATATCTTTAGTTAAAAGTAAACAATTCTTTATGTAAGGCTTCTTATATCTAATCGCAATTTAATTAAAAAATTAAAGCATTCTATCCTTAAATAATTCTTAGAAGTGTTTATGAAAATTTAATATTTTTCGGCAGTTAGTTTCTGAGTTACCTTTAAGGAAAAAATACTTCTATGTAGGCTTAAGTGATAATATTGAAAATTTGTGTTACAACAACTAAATTTTAATTCTTTGTTTAAGTATCGGATTTCGGATTTCAATTTTGAGTTAAAGAATATAAGAAACTTTCTGAAAATTGTATTTAAAATAAGTAAAAGGTGTGCATTTTTTCTAATAAATTAAATTTTGGAGATTAATATCTTTTAGAAAAATTGTATTAAATTTCATGTAAAGGTAGTCGAATAAGAAAAAAAATAATGTATCATTAAAAATGGGGTTTAGAAATTGGTCGGTGTCTGTTTTATTTTTGCTAATTTTTGCAGTAGAATGCATGAGTAATTTATTTATATATATATAACTGCAATCTAAGATACGTGTCAATCAAGGAATTAGTCATTGTTTGGTAAACTGTCATGGTCTGTCCTCAGTTAACTATGTTGTGAAAGAAACGAATATGTCATGGTGTTACACAACAGATTAGAACACTAGGACATTCAGCCCTGCTCTAAATTAAAATGCCTTACCGAGGAATTATCCCGACAGACCAAAATCCCAATTGTAATCACCAGCTCCTCTTTTTTTTTTTTTTTTTTTTTTTTTTTTTTTTTTTTCGGAACAAGTCGAGTGATCCACTTGCAGGTGATGACCATTTATGGTGTTAGATACATATGTGAATAGGTATATGTGTTACTTTGATTTACAAAGTCGAGCTATTCAATACATAAACATACAATTTTATAGGAATATTCAACATTGGATTTTGGAACATGTTTAGTTGTCCTTTACAAGTGCGTTTTGATTCTTTGTTTACAATTCGATTCTTTGTTTACAATTTTGATTCTTTCTTTATAATTTTGTGCTTAAACCAATACAAGCAAATGTGCTTTAATATCAAGATTCTCTGTACCATACCTAATTTATAATTTTTTTGGAATAATGCGCAAAAAGAGCAAGGTAGAGAAAAGTAATGAATATTAACCAAAAAAAAAAAAAAAATGTTTTATATACAATGGATTATTAAGAAGGAAATTCAACTGCGGTGGAAGACCCTATGATTGAATCGGATTCTCTTGAAAAAAGAAATTATTTTTGTCGTTCGAACTTTAAACTATTATTTTTTACATAAATAGTTGTGTAGCATGATTAATTGTAATCATATGTCAAAGCGTAGAGTGACCTTCTACTTTTATTGAAATGATAAAGTGACAACGCAATCCAGAGCATCATGCAGAGATATAACAGTTCTGTTCCTTGTTAGTCTGTTTCTGGTAGTTAAATATTCGACTTCGCGGGCATAGAATCGAATTACCAGCACAGGGAAGCCATCTCCTTAATATAATAACAACCTTAATTATGTTACAAATAATTAAAATATTTAAACAAGTATTTGAGACAGGCAAAAACTTTCCTCAAACAAAAATATGTGTTAAAAATAAAGACTCTTTCTAAAACCATTTCTTTTTTACTTTTATTTTATTTTATTCTTTTTTTGAGCACATTAGTAATGCTTAAATAATGTGTCTTACATTTTTCACCTTAAAGTGTATCAATACTTTTGCAGGAATGTATCGGAAGAGAGGAAATACTCCACCACACATACATAATTACATATACCACATATGTACCACATATACATACATTCACCATGTTTACATAGTTGAAATATTAGGCTGCACCACATTTTTGAATGTCACTTTCCATAAACTTATTAAATATGTTTAAGTTTTATCACTCATAAATAAACTAGGAAAGTTATTGAGTTCAATCTTTATATAATTATAAGAAGTATCCAAATTCTGTTTTCAAAAATAAATTTCATAAAACATTTCCTAAAAATAATTTTAAAATAAAATTTTGAATGATGGAAAAATTTCTTTTACTTTAATTGTTTTATATATAAATACTACAATTGTATTTTTTGTTTCATTGCATTTAAAGCCTTAAAAGCTCTTATCTTTCATTTGCAGAATAAAAAAAAAAAAAAAAAAAAATTCATAATCAAAAGTATTTTTAGTTTAATAATACAGAACATTGAAAAATTACTAAAAACATAAAATAGTTATCTTATACGTGAATAAATAAGAACAATGCGTTTTTCAATTACAGTACTCTTTATATAATCTACTTATGTTTTCAGCAATTTAAAAAAAAAATCTATTGTTCAGGGTTTTTTAAATTATTTAAACATACTTTTAAATAAATGACAAGCACTTATCTTATGTTTCAATTAAAATGATATTCTAAAAAAATAAATAGTTTATTTTTTATCTTTTTTTTTTATCAGAGTCTTTTTCAGATTTTTTTTATGAATAAAATCATCAAAGATCAAAATAAGCAACTTTAATTTAATATTAAAAATATGCAGAAAAAATATTATTGTGACTATAAATGTATTGTCGAATTTTTCTATTTTTATTATTATTATTATTATTATTATTATTTTCAAAACTCTCATTTGACTAAAAAGTTGACTTTATTATTTGAAAAGTTAAATGTATGATTTATTTCTACTATATGTATTTTGTTTTAAAATTACGTTTCTTAAACACATAGAATTTGCAATGAAAAAAACTGTATTGTTTTTTTTAACTTTTCAAACCCTGCAAAGTATTATTTGTTATTATTCAGTTATATATATTTAATTGTTCTAAATATGTTTTTCTCTTAATCTCTGGTTCTCACTCTCTATTTTTTTTCTTCTCTGCTTCAAACTGTGTTTACCAGTAAATTGTTGCTGTCAATTTAAGTACATTTTAATTGAAGCAGTTTACAATAATTTATAATTAATATATCTTTTATATATATATATATTACAGCCTAACTTTTTTAACTGTGAAATATTTATGCATACACAGATGGGAAAGTTACTATTCAAAATTGTTGGTTTTGTTTTATAAAAGTATAAAGACGAACTTTATAAAGATAGAAGCAAATCTTTTACAACACCACCAAATAAAATTTAAGCCAGTTAAGCAGCCAATGAACTGCATAAATGTGAACTTCTAATATTTATTTCATTTATGTATATTATGCCAACTGAACAGTAGTAATATAAAACGAAAAAGTGTTTTTAAATAATGAAATATTATAATTTAATAAATAAAGAAGACGCTCTAAATCGCAAAAAATAGCCATGCTCTTTCAAGTTGAAATAATAAAACTAAACTGTCCTTCTTCACACTAGTACAGCACGAATACAGAAGTGCAGCAGATACTGTACAGTGCTACTTTCATGCTGAATTTTTGTCTACTACGTTCGTCTGATGAAACGTTGTGATTAACTATTTAAACCTAAAACAGATCTTAGGTACTTTCACAATTAAATGCATGTGATTAGAAAGTTTTTACATACATTACATATAACTCTGTTTCCTTTTTCATAATCAAACAAAAAACATTTACATACTAATTATATCGACTCCGGGTTTCAAAAACTATATTTAGGAATTTGTTAATAGAGTTTTAACCCATTTTATTCCATTGTCCTATTTAAAGGACAGCTGAAAAATAGCATATAGAAACCAGAATTTGCTTGGTACGAATATTTTGTCAGCTGGAATATATAATGGTATATATAAGCTTCTGCTAGCGTGTTATGTGTCTCCCCTCCTCCTCCTCCATCCGGAATCTTTGTTTAATCATTACATTAGGGGGCGTGGTTTATCTTCTCTTTGCGGTTGAAAATTCTTTCTGGAGAGCTATCACGTAAATAAGAACGTATTATACAGATAAAGCAAAACTTTATACTCGGAAAGCACTTTTCACTATTGAAGAGAACACTAAAACATATAAGTGCAAATTTCATCCTCCTAATTTCAATGTCCTGCTTACAAGGTGGACAAGATTTCTTATACAGCATATATATATATATATATATATATGTGTGTTACCGCTAAAGTGCAGAAATCAGTTAATCTGCAGATTAGCTAGGTAATCTGCACATGAACTAGGGCGATCCGTTAAAGTGAGAAAAAATTTTTCATTTCTCAAATTACCTAGGTAATTTGCGAATTACCTAGATAATCTGCACATTACCTACTAGGCACTCGTTAAAGTGAAAATAAGATCTCTGGTGTTGTAATTTTACAGCACGCTGTGTTGTAGTTGTATTTGTTTTTTTCATTCGGGAAAAGAAAAAATAGTTTTCTTTCCTTTTCTTTCTTTCTTTACTTATTTTAAGCTGTATATGTTTTAATTTTTATGTCTTTTAAAGTTATATTTGTTTTAATTTTTTTACTTATTTCATCTTTTTTATTCTGTCAATATAAGTTTGAAGATGTTATGCATTTTTAATATGAAATACATAATATCTTTAATAGCTTTCAATAAATTCTATTTTATAAATGAATGTTAGAATTGTAATACAGTAATGATTTCTTTTCAAAATAAAAATATTTAACCATTTAAAAAAAAAAAAAAAAGTTTTATGAACAACTTACATTGCTATTACTTTTTTTTTTTTTTTTTTTTTTTTTTTTTTTTTTAAGTTATGCACTAATTTTTAATTCGATAAAGAAATATTAAATTAGACAATTCAGAAGTATTATTTAAGAAGTACTTCAAATAATTAAAACTGCTTTAATAGTTTTTAGACCGCAGCAAATTAAAATGACTGTTTTCCAATGCTTTATTAAACTATATTTTGCAGCATACATATTACAACAACAAGTACAAGATTAGCAAATATATTAATTTTACAATTAAAAAAAAAAAAAACTTTATTAACACATTTTATGTGATAAACTACAACGAAATTATCTGAAAAAGCGAACAAAATAAAAATAAAAATGTAATCATGATATATAAAATATATAAAGGAAACTTGAAATTGAAAGAAACAACAACAAAATGTAATGAAATGCTAAAAAATGCATAAAAATTTCATATTAAGTATTTATTAAAGAAAGCCATAATACTGAATGCCATATTTTTCAGAGTAAAAAATTAAAACTTTTTTTTTTCAGTAAGTAATAGTAATTTAAATCAATTTTTAAATAAATTAGTTTTAAAAAGTTGTGTTTTAATAGTTTTATTTCGGGAGGAAATAATTACTGTGTTGTAAATTTTAATATTCATAATTCAAAATGAAGTTTCAGGAGATAGAGCGTTTAGATTAAGATTAGATTTCAATAATAAAATGCTTATCAAACTTATATTGACAGAATTAAAAGAGAGAAGAAATAAAATAAAAATTAAAACAATTATAACTTACTTGTTACTTTAAGTTTTGGGTTGGTCATGATAAGAAACCTATAATAACCATGTCTTCGATGCTCCAAGTTTTGCGTTTACCAATTATCATAGCGCGAGCGGAGCGGAAAGGATGAAAGTTTTGGTTTGTGTTTGAAGGTCATTCGCGTATCTGTATCACATGACTGTTTGACGTCATAGTGAATGTAAAAGAACTAAGGCTCGAAACAAACATTTGAACTTTAACGACACAGAAGCCGCTAATCTGCAGATTACCTAGTTAAAATGCGGAAAACTTTTGATTCCACACTTTAACGGGTCATTTTAGTTAATCTGCAGATTAGCTAGGTAATCTACACATTAACGGATTTCGAGCTTTAACGGTAACATATATATATATATATATATATATATATATATTTATATATATATATATATATTTTTTTTTTTTCAAATTTTGTTGTATTTAGTTTATTTAGGTTTAATTAACCATAAAAAATATATATTTTCTTGAATTTGAGCAAAATAAATAAATTAGAATAAAATGGGTTAACATAACAGAATTTTTACCTTATTACAAAATTTGAACCTAAATAGATTTTTCTGGGTACTGAACGCAATCTTGTCTTATATAATATTTGTTCTTAGTAAACATAATTTTAATTTAGTGTAATGCAAAATAATATATTATTTTGCTGACATATCATTCCTATTAATCATTAGTGAAGTTGCAGAATTTGGATATTTTCAATTTCAGAAAAGAATTTGCATACAACAAAGTTTATCACTATACTAATATAAAGGGTATAGTTCTTTGTAAAACTGCAGAAATGTTACGTAATTATCTCTCGAAAATGTTTTAAAATATAATAGATGGTCTTGCGTTACTGGGAATTTTTAATGTTTGAGAATGCTTCAAACGTTTCATGAGATATTTTTATGCATACTGAAAGCACATATTTCGATAAGCAACTTTAAACCTGATATTTACGTATACAAGTTTTCTTATATTTTTCACATACAGTCGAGGTATATACTCAACAAAATGTTGCTTATCTAATAATGCTATCGTAATGAACAATAGTTTATCACATAAAAATGAGTATTCATTCGATAATATTTCCATTAAGACTGTATGAAATTACGTTATATATAGCTGATCAAAAATTATTAAAAATAAAATTAAGGATTAAAACATTTTAACTTTCCGAACATACATATGTAAAGAAAGCATTATAACCATGTCAAAAATCGAACTTTGAGATTTTGATGTTTCTATACCTTTTAAGGTCCCCATAGTTCATTTTTATTATTTTGACGATGATGTATGTATGTATGTGTATGTGTGTGAGTGAGTGAATACGATAGCACCTAAACGCTTTGTTTGAATGATCTGAAAGTTGGTAGTATGTTATAGGTTACCATAGCACAAACACTATTGATTTTAGTGAATCTATCCCTTATAGTGCTTTTACAGGACGCAAAGAAAATCTTTTTATAATTATGGGCTATAGGCCCAATTTTTTTTGAGTGCGATAGCATCTAAACGCCTTATTTGTTTGAGCTGAAAATTTATACACTTGTTATAAATCACCATCGCCTGAACCGTATAGATTTCGATAAATCTAGTACTTATATATATATATATATATATATATATATACATGTATATATATATATATATATATATATATATATATATATATATATATATATATTTTACAGGGACACAAAGAACCATGCTTTACCATTGAGGTCTTTGGGCCCAATTTTTTTAAAGTCGATAGTGTCTAAACGGCTTATTCATCTGAACTAATTATTTATACACATACGCATACGTTATAAAACACAGTTGTAGGAACTGAATGGATTTTGGTGAATCTAGCATTTATAGTTTTTTTATTTTTATTTTTATTTTTATTTTTTTTGTACAGGGACACAAAGAAAATTCTTTATCATTATAGCCTATAGGCCAGAATCTTTTTTTATGTGCGATAGCGTTTAAATGACTCATTCGATTGAGCTGAAATTTTATACACATATTATAGGTGACAATTGCACGAATTACATAGATTTTTGTGAATATCGTAGCTAATATATATATATATATATATGTTTTACAGGGACACAAACAATTTTTTTTTATCATTATGGCCTATATGCCCAAATTTTATAAAGTGTGATAGCATATAAAAATGCCTTATTCGTCTGAGCTAAAAATTTATGCACATGTTATAAATCACCGTCGCACGAACTGTATATATTTCGATGAATCTAGCACTTTTAGTTTTTTTCACTGGGACACAAATAAATATTCTTTATCATTACGGTCTATGAAACCAATTTTTTTAAAGTGCGATAGCGTATTAATACCTTATTCGTCTGAGCTAAAAATTTATACACATATTGTATTTCCCCTTGCACTAACTGTGTATATTTCGATGAACCTAGTACTTCTATTTTATTTATTTATTTATTTATTTTTTACGGGCTTACAAAGAAATAGTCTTTATCATTATGACCTATAGCCCTAAACTTTTTAAAACGCGCATTGAGAAAAAAATATATACCGCCTTCCACTAGAATGAATAAGTGGCCATTTTCTAAATCATTTAACTAGAAATATAGATTTCCGAGCTATGCGCATAAGGCACGCCGATAAACTGAAGAGACAAAATTATCGAGAATTTCTAGTGTACACATTTCTAGATGGTGAAACAATATTCTGAATACTTTAAATATTCTGAATCATTTCTATTGCGAGATATTCTCGTTTGATTTTCTAGAATTTGGTAACAAACTAAGATTATAGTTGCTGATACCCGCTTCTTGTAGTCTCATTTATTTGCAGAGATCTTTAAATAACTTTGCCCTCGAGAATATAGGCAAACTCTCTAATAGGGGATTCTAGAACTCGCTTTTCAAGGGGACTAGAATTTATAAGGATGACATGGAACTATTTTTTCTAGAGCCACAATTTAGATTCTAGATGTCAGTTACGGGATTTTTTATCGGTGCGGTAGCTTCTAATCGCCTTATTCGATTAAACTGAAAATTTATACATGTGTTATAGATGACCGTCGCACGAATTGCACAGATTTTGGTTAAGCCAGCCCTTATAGATTTTTACAGGGACACGGCGAAATTTTTTTTATCATTATGATCAATGGGCTCAAGTTACTTTAAATGCAATAGCGTAAAACTAAACGATGGGGAAAAATTACTCAAACCTCTATTATAATTTTCGATTTTGTTTATTTAACGACTTGTCTTACTTTAATTTATTTATACAACCGTTAATTACTTATTGTTCGGCAAGTCGAGTGGAGTCACTCCAGATTATTTTATTCTTGAATGTAGAATTTTGGCTTTAAATTCAGATGATAAAACACTAAATCATTTAGAAGATTCTTTTAATGTTTAACGTGCCCATTATAAGCGTGCAAACTTATAAAAAAATATTTTTAATTTAGGTTTCTATATAGATATATTTTATAAATGTTTCATTTATTTTTACCTTGTTAAATATTTTAGTTGAATTAACATAAATTATTTAAATACTACGGATATTGCAGCCATACTACGGAAGCCATACTACGGATATTGCAGTAACATACTAATAATAGATTAAATAATAATAAATCTAGTTTTTTCTAACTCATTCATTCGTCAGCAACTATTTTTATTACTAAAGGTAACACTCATTATTTCATGGCGTTTTAAAATGGACGGACACTGCATGATAGAAAACAAAACCTAATTTCAGAATGCCTGTTATTTTCTGAAAAACTCAACTTTTATAAATTATAGATTTTTGAAAGGAAATATTTCATTAAAACCAATTTTTAAGAAATAAAATAGAGGATATGTTTTCTTCAATATTAATCCTTTTCTGATAGCTTATATATCAGAATTTTATTATGTTTTGTAACTTCTGAGAAAAACGTTTTGCCAGTCAAAAAAATTAAATAAACAAATGAACAAAAATTAATAAAAAAAAAAAAAAAAACTATGTGTATACAAGACATTTTTTGGTCCTTCATAATCATCTAGAGAATAAAATATATTAAGATATACCTATAAGAGAACACAAGAAAAATTTTAAAGATTAATGTTATATTCTAAATTTATAAATAAATCTTTAACAGTTAAAAAGAAAACAAAAAGTCTATATTTTCAATCTATTATTTCTTTCGAAGGTTAGTACTTAAAAAATATAGAGAAAATGCCACTGAAAATGTGCATTAAAAAATAGAAAAGTTAGATCAAATATCATTAGTTTTCACAGTAAAAGGAAGTGAGAAGGATCAAAACAGATTCGTACAGTAATTGGCAGAACAATGTAATTTGAGAGTAACTGGTAGTTTTTCCTTCCAAAAGCAATAAAAGTAACATAACACTTCTTTGTCTGGGATAGAGTTTCTAAGACTTATTCGATAAAATTTTCACAGAAAGGAAATAACTCTTCCAAAAAACGATAACTTACAATTTTTCAGACAAGAAAACAGGTTCACTTCGTCTTTCAATTTAGTTTTTCCAGGTGTAACTACTTGATGCTTGAAGAAAAATTTTATCGTTTCTTAAAAGAAACTTTACATCATAGTATTTTTGCTCCATTATTACAAAAAGGAAATACAGAATTCTTTTTTAGCCCCTTAGCAGTTTTCTCTGAACAGCGCTCGGGCACGACTTCTGGCACAGTTTGTACTTATTAACAGCAGTATTTTCAAAAAGTACTTGTTTTAATAATTTTAGATTAACATGTCGATTTGATTATCAAATAACATGAATATTACCTTGAAATAATAGTGATGCGAGTCGAAGTATAAAGAATTAAAAAAAGAATTGTTTTAAGTGTTTGAGTTGCATCATCGAGCATATTTGTTTTAGGGCATATATTTTTTTAGTTCTATTTATTTATTTTATTTTATTTTTGGTTACATTGTCTGTTTTATTACATGCAATATCTATAATTACCCCAAAATTTGGATGTATCGTTAAATTAACTTAATTATTCCTTTTATTTTAATTTTTAATCATCATCATCTTTAACACGGTTGAAGACTACAAGTCTCTTCCGGCCTCAATCGATCTTTTACGTGGCCTTCCTCTGTACTACCTCAGGCCTACCCTTAGCCTGCTACCTTAGCCTGCCCCTTAGCCTACCCCGTAGCCTGCATTTCAGAGCTGCCTTTGGTATATGGTCAGTACCCATTCGTTCTAAATGTTCTCTCCACATATTTCAGTAGTTTTAAATTTCAATACCAGTCCTATATAGTATTTTTTAAAGTCTCAACTCTTGAATACCTCATCACCTTTTCTACAGTAATGTATTACAACAACTGTGCCAATACCTTGGTTTTGGGAAATACGCACATGCATATAACATTTTTTCTTTCACAGCGATACATGTAAAAAATTGAATAT
The DNA here is from genome assembly GCA_963930645.1 of Salticus scenicus. Taxonomy (NCBI): domain Eukaryota; kingdom Metazoa; phylum Arthropoda; class Arachnida; order Araneae; family Salticidae; genus Salticus; species Salticus scenicus. The sequence continues at coordinate 59,723,156 of OZ005652.1, read as the reverse complement.
TGGCGGAGATTTCGGAACCTCCATATTAATTTAGAAAATAAAAACTCATCAAACCTCAGGAAATAGCTATTTTTGGTAACTTCTTACATCAAGAAAACGTTCATTCTGACCATAGCAGTAAACTTGCATACACACAAAATATGAATAAATAAAAATAAATTTATTTTGCAGGCGTGGATTTGCATATGTCTCGCTACATATTTCAGTTCCACTTCAGTTTTTAATACTCTGTCATTCTATGTATTTTAATAAACATAACGGGTTAGCATACATTTTTTTTTTTTTTGGAAGTGGGGGGGGGGGGGGGGGGGGGGTATTAGAAACATTCCGTATGTACCCAGACTAATTTTTGGAGTGATTTCAGGATCTATTATTTTCAATAAGTGTAGTGTATTATTATTATTAGATGTTGAAATATTTTATTAAATACAGATATTCAAGATAGAATATCTCTCCTAATTATATAGAATTAAAATCGAATCTTTTAAACACTGAAAAAAATTGTACTGTAAATCGAAATTCGAAATACTAGTTTAGTTTAAAATTTATTATATAGTGGAACCATATTTTTAAAAACCGATACTGGCTGCCTTGTTTGGTATATAAAAGAATAATTACTTGTTCATATTTTTTCAGTGTAAAAAAAAAAAAAAAAAAAAAAAAAAAAAAAGTGTATACATTATATCAAACAAATATTATTGTCTATAATATTTAAACCTCTTTTATGCATGTGATATGCATGTGCATAATCATAGCTATATATCTTTAACATGAAAAATCTCAATTAAACCTCTTTTATGAAAGTCAAATTAATTTATGCATTTATCAATTACCTACGCTATATGTAAATGTACCCATAATCATAGGTGTACAGCCCATCTTTAACAAGAAAAATCTATATGAAAAAATAGAGATTAAATTCTTATTCATAACAAAATGTAGCTAGCTCTATAACATACGTGCATTCAGAAGTATATAAATACACTGTGTCAGATATTATTATCTGAATAAGTGTAAATTATGTTTATATATTTCATAACAACAGTATTTTATTAAGCGGATCAAGATTCTTGACTCAAAAGCAATTTCACTTCTTATAAAATCAAGAATAATAATTTGGTCTAATATAATGTCTAATGGAATACTTAAATTAACCTACTTTCTCTCCCTTTTGTTTCATTATTGCCTTCATGTGCTTAACGTAAGTAATTGAATAAGGCATTTCTTGAGCCATTTCCGATTGGATTCATTTATTGAAAGAAGAATCTTCATTCATTTCAAATGCATTTGTTCATATATAAATATAAAAATACGTTTTAGTACAATTTGACAATTGTTTTCTTTATTTAAGGAAGAATATATGAATATTAAAGGAAATACTAATCTTTAAAAGAGAACATTTTTGAATAAAAGTAGATTAATACAGCGTAAACTGCTTTTGTTAATCTATTTATTTATTTATTTGTTTTGTGAGTTGCTAACTAATACGGATAATTATTTTTATCTCAAAATTTTACATTATTATCGGCATTTCAAAATAATTATGATGTTTACATTGAAACAAAAAGATTATCATCAAAATATTCAACGATAACTTAAATGTGTATACATTTAAAGTACAGCTTGTATTGGACATCTCTTAAATGGTTCTGTTCACTAAAAAAAAGACAAAGATCAACATTAATCAGAAATTCAGGACAAATCGTCATAATTCTATCTTTTTAAATGTAAATTTACTTTCGAAATCTTTAATGTCGAAAGTAAAATATCTAATTTATAATATCTTGTATTTCGGGATCATCTCTTTCTCTCTCTCTCTTTTTTTTTTTTTTTTTTTTTCTTAGTTACTTACACATATTACGTTATTATAATTTCTCGATATAAAGACACAGATAAAATAAAAATAAAAACAATGTTTTGCGGAAATTTTATTATCAGCCTTACATGATGTAATACTTTTGAAAATAACAGTATACAGTAGTAAACCTATTATATGTTTCTGGAATGTTAAAAAATAAAATAATAATAAAAAATAAAAAATAAAATAAAATAAAATAAAATATCTTAATCCATCTGAATAAGTTACCATTACAGCAATGATTTTAATTGAGAGACTAATAAGGTATGTTTTAAATTAGATTTGTCTGACATTTGTTACGACGGGAAAGTTTTCCGCTTGTTCTTACCGGCCTAATGGACGAGTTGGCTAGGAACTATCTTCTGAAAGAGAAGGATCTGAGTCAGAATCCCCCTGCTAATGCATTGACGTTTGTTAATTCATCATAATATATAATAAATTATGCATTACTGTGAATATACATGCAGTACGCTGTAAAACATAATACTTTCTTTTACAGAATAATGTGCTGGTAGCCATTTTTGCCACCACATTCTGTTGTTAAATAGAATAATTTACAGCAGATGCATCTGTATAGGAGAATCTTTTTATAGATGTTTATGCTGCAAATATAATAGGAGAATATGATAACACCCGGTTTTTATTGCACATTCTGCTATAAAAATAACGTATTTTTTTACAGTGTATAGGACATTCGAGACAAATTTCATCGTAACAAAACTTTCAAAGCTGTCAAACATATATCAAATGAAATAAATAAATATCGTTTATTCCAAAAACCTTTCTTTGTACTAAATATAAAGCTGAATAATAATAATACAAAAAAAAAAAAATCTATCATGATTCCTATAAGTGGCTTTTAGAATGATCAAAGCAAATTTGCGGTGGAGGATGACCATGCATTGAACAGAGTACTATAGAAGTTGCTTGAGTTTCATAGAATGATTGGAACATCGGTAAAGATGCGTCCAAATTTGAAAGAAATCGTACTTTCTGACAACAATTTAATCGAAACAGGTTAATAATAATTCAAAGTATTAAAACAGTTCCATGATTTGAGTTAGATCGCCCGTAATTTTTCAAGTGTAATAAAGCAATTTGTAGAAAAATGCTTAAGTGTTACGTATATCAGATATCCACTAAGAGACAAAAAAAAAAAAAAAACCACACTTGAATAATTTTATTTTTCCTTTTAAAAATGACCAATTTGATAATTAAAAAATACGGATGAAACAGATACTGCTTTTTCCAGATATCGCATATCCGTATTCATTAGGCAAAATAGTTCTAGATATTTGATATGCGGCAAAAACATCATCTTTTACATCACTACAGTTAATCCTCAAATTTGGTGGGTTTTGAAATGAAAATTTAAAGTATCCAAGTGAAGCCTTTTTTTTTTTTTTTTTTTTTTTTTTTTGTCCCTTAGTATAAATCTTAATCTTAAACGTTAGAGTAAATCTTAAATCTTAATTTACGCGCTCCAGTTTTAGTATTTTTAGGATAGTAAGTTCGTAACCCGTGCTCGCGATCCTTGTCATCATTGGATTCGATTAACTGCAGACAGTGCAGAAAATACTAGCTCACTAATACAAGTAGTATATGACACAGTATTCAAGTTTATTCTATATACCATATCGTTGAAGAAGCATGAACACATGTATTAACTTTTCACGAATTTTGAGCATATTTGCAAAATATTACTTTTTGTTGTCACTGGTGAACTTTTTTACTAATTTTCATGTTACAGGTCAAACTGGTATGCCATATTTTATTAAAAACATAAATAATGTCGTCTTACTTTTTCTAAAGTATGTATAAAAATGATTGTTTTATAAACAGGTAGATTCTTTCAAATAAATATTTGGTACAAGAATCAAACATAGAAAAAGTAAGCTTTTTTTTTTCAAATTTAAATATTTAATTTTAATTTTACTCTTATAAATTTGGTGAATTTAATATCCCATTTTTATCGAATTTGATAAAAAGAATTATATATATATGTACATACATACAACTCTATTATGAATAGAACATTACCTCACATTTTATTTATTTATTATTATTATTATTATTATTATTATTATTATTTTTTTTTTTTTTACTTTACTGAAAATTTACTGTCTATTAGCTTTTGATGCTACAAGAGATTTTAGTATAAACGCGTATAGAAGAAAAATTATTATATATTCTTCGAATGTTTAAGGCCATTTTATTTCCTCACACTAACTTATTATTCTGGTCCTAAAAGCTAGAGAGAAAATCTAATAAGGAATGCAACAATTTACATCGGTTGGACACTTCTTATCACGAAAACACTCCATAGATATTCCAAACATTCTTGTTTGTTGTGAATATATGAAGTTCAGTATTAACAATTTCATTCAAGACAACGATGTATTCCTCTTATTTTTTCTAAAATACACATAAAAAGATATATTTAATAATCATGAGAACTCTTTTATAGAGTTTATATATATATATATATATATATATATATATAATAAAGATGATCTAGAAAACAAATTTATAAAGATAAGCGGTATTTTTTTTTCTTCTTAATAAAAATACTAAATTAAATTTTATTTTCATCCTCATAAGTGAATTTATCTCTATTACAGGCGATATAAACTATAAAATTTCTCTCAAACCAATTTATTTTTAAGTACACTTATATGAGGAGCAAAATAGAAGAGAATATTAGAAAATTTTAATTTATAATAAAAATTTACTAATTATAAACTTTTATTTGTAACAGTTTATGGTGCAAAACTTAATATATATTCCTGGAACATTTAAAGCAGTCTTATTTCCTCATATTAAGTTATTAGTCTGGTCGTGAAATCAGCAGAAAGATGCCAATAGAAAATACACAAAGTTAAATCAGTTGGACATTTTCTTTAAACACAATAACATTAAGAAATATTTATTTTTCTTAAATGTATGGATCTGATTATTGGAAGTTTTCTTTTTTTTTTTTTTTGCAACAAGAATAACTCCATCTAATTTCTTCTAATGCATGCATGTGTACATATGTTTAATAACCAGAAAAGCTGTTTTAAATAGTTATTTTTTAAATGAATAAAACGTATAAATATTAAGCATTCCTGAATTTTTTTTAAATAGATATATGGAGTTAAATTTATTTATTTCTCTTAAACTTACTGCTATTAACTTCATTTAAACCAAAATTAACTAGAAGACATTTTTTAATGCATTTAATTTTATGTACGACCTTTTTAAATAGTTGATTTTTTTAACGAATAAAACGTACAATTATTAAGCAAATATGCACTTTAAAATTAGATATATTGAATTAAGTTGTATTTCCATGTCTTAAATTTAGTGCCGTTAACTCTATTTAAACCAATATTAGCTAAAAGACATTTTTTTAAATACATTTAATTTTATGTGAGACCATGCCTTGAATAATATACAGTTCTCGCCGCTTATTTAAATTACATTCGTTCAGAGTCAAAGTGATTTTATTAAACAGCTGATTTTTATATCCGGCGAACGTTCTTGCACTTAAAGAAAAGGTATTATTTACCTGAATTTGGAAAGAAACTTGAAAAGGTAACGAATAATGGAATTGGTAAATAATATTAATTATTTTTTGATAGATAATTAATTATTTGTTTGTTCGATATAAATAAATTAAACGCATTCCAAGTTCCGATGCACTTTCGTTTGAGAAAAATCATCTTAACCAAAATTTCACGTTGTTCTTATAAATTTAAAATCTTTTCGTTTAAACCTCATGAATTATAGTAATTTCAAAATAAGAACTAGAAATTGCCTTTTAATAATTAGAAATTAAAAAAATATATCATTTAAAATTAAATTTGTAACGTAACTGCGCTTTGAAGAATACGTTCCTTGAAATTGTTACGGAGTGTAATCTTCGACAATGAGCCATAACGGAGGGATTGTTGTGCTTTAATTTCTTCTCTTATTTAGCAAAAAAAAAAAAAAAATCACAATGTAAATAAACAAAATATTTTTAGTGTTCATAAATGATATTTTTGGCTGCTGAGGAGATATTTTTGAGTTTATTAACCGGCGATGCTGATTTTATTAAGCGGCGGCCTTAAAAATAATTTGTATTGATTTGATTCCGGTCCTGGTAATTTGATCAGATTAAGCGGCTGATTTTATAAACCAGTGAATTTATTAAGCGGTGGTTATTGTATTACCTTACGTCGTTTTCTTTTTTAACCCCTTAACGCGCGGCGTCCTCGCTGCAAGGACGCAAAATTTAAGATACAGCTGCAAAAATTCATCCCGGAAAATTTTTAGCAAAAATTTAAGTTTATAACATATCAGAAAAGGCCGTTTTCTTTTACGTTAAATTTTAAAATTTCTTTTAATTTAACTTAGCTCATGAATTCCGGTGGAAGTATAATTTAAATAATCTGAATTGTCTTGCGCCGCAAAGGGTTAAAGATACTTTCCAGAAAATTCACTTACTGCTTGCTATTTACGTTATAACAATTTTAGGAATAAAAATTGTATAACACCGAACTTATAATATATTTTAATCTTTTTTTATTTCCTCACATTAAGTTATTATTCCTTTCATAAAAAAAAGAGAGAAAATCGGATAAGGTATGCACTAGATTAGTTCTTGTCACAAGAAAAATCTTTAGTTGTTGACTATTTTTTTTTTTTTAATCTTAAATATATAAATTTTATTACTGAAATTACCATTAAAAACGAGGATGTTATCTCTTTCTTATTTCTTCAAATATACAGATGTAAAAAAGTAGCTTATAAATTGAAAAATCTTTTACATAATATATACATTTTTGTATTAAAACAAACATAGATAATACAAGAAGAAATATTATATGAAATTTTATTTTATACTTTAAGACGGTATCAGTAGCTTTATTTAAACTAGAAAACTTCTCCACACACTATAAAATTAATGAAAACACTATCGGTTTTGGAAGGACGTGGCCTACTGTCTTAGAGGCAAAAGCAATACATTTTGCTTTTGCCTCCAAGGCACACGTAATTTGCACGTAATTTGCACCTGAAGAAGAAATGCCACGTTCTTTCGAAACCAGTAGTGCTTTCATTAATTTCATGATGTGTGAAGAAGCTTTCCAGCTTAAATATTCATTATAAACCAGTTCTTTAATTTGGTATCATTAGCTTTATTTATGATATTCAATATAAATAAAAGTATTCAATTTATATGCATAACGCTTTATGAAAATATAAATTCCTCTAAAAATAAATGGAACTAAATTTTTTGAAAAGTCAAACAATTAATATATTTTTTAATTCAATGAAGCTTAAAAAAAAATTCTTTTTTATATCATCGTTACTTATTATATTAAATAAACATTATTCATTAAGTACATAATGTTTTGATGAAAAGGTAAATTTCTCTAAAAAAAGAAAAGTAACTAATTACAAAAAAAAATTAAAACTCTGCACATATTTGTACAATTTAATGAGCTATAATAAAAAAAAATTTTGTTTATATTAATTTCTATTAAAGCTTTAAAGAGCTTATGTCTTCAAATGTCGATCTTTTTTGTACACTTTATGTTTGTCTTTCCGGGACCCAGTTTAATAAGTATGTTCAGTTTACTAAGATAAATATGTACATTTTTATTACTGATATGATATAATGATTACATGTATGAAGTTTTGCTAGTGATAGTTATCTCAACTTGTATCACCTCGTATTTTAAACTAAAGATTAAAAGACAGACACAAAAGTCTCTAAAATAAAATCCATTATTTTATTAAAACTTAGAAGAGAGGTTGGAGGGATAGCTATTAGGTTTAAAATATTATTAATGCGTGAGCGTATGTCAAAAGATAGACCTGATACTCCTATGACGACGAAGAAAATAAAAATATATTTACTTTAATGTCAATAAGTGAAGTCTCCTTCCCGACTTCTACTTGACTCATCGTGCTTATATTTAGTGTAGAAGACAATCAAGAGACTTATATTAGAGAGACATCCAACTTTATTTTAACTATAGAGTGAAGAGGGGCGTGGGGGTAAGAAAGAACTCACTAATAAACTTAAACTAAGCAATTTTAAACTATCATAAAAGAAAATATAGCTCACCACTTGCATCTTACAAATACTAATAGTTGAGTTCGTCGAGGACTTTTGAGAGCGAAAAGAAGCACTTATATCATCAGCGTTAGCACGTCGAAACAGTTGTCGCCAACAGTACATTCATACACAGCTAAACCAATTCCACTACCCACACACAATACTTCTGTCTCCAACAACGCAACTGTTAACACAACACATCACGTATCCAGCGACACAATTCCAACTCCAACGACACAACTTCAACGACGCATTCCAATGACACAAAAGTGCTCCATTAATTGCTCTATTTAAAGTCCTCAAAAATAGAAATTACAATTCACTTCATTTTGCTAAACTACTTCTTTAAAGACTATTCGCATTCAATTTAAAACAACTTTCACAATCTACGTAGATCCTTTCAATCTATCCAATAACTAGACACTCTATGCTAACCCAAATTCTCCTCTGCCCGACACCTTCAACTAGCTATCTCACCCACAACATCGCTAAACTATGCTGGATCCAGCTAGAAACTTTTCCAATCTGAACCAACATTCTATTATAAATTGACGCTATCACTTTACGCTATTTTCAATACTGACTCCCCTCAGCGACCTTTACTTCATTAACTCGACGCCACTCCTACCTTACAAATAGCTAAAACAATACCACACTTTTTTCCCTTCCAATATTTATTTGCTTTTTAATTTTCAAATTGAGTGTTACTTATAACTTAGCATTTTCAATGTAAACTAACTGTCACAAAGTATTCTCATTCTCATCTTCATAATATTTGGCCGAAATCCATACCTTTACTCAAAATTCACAAAACACCTACAAAATGTACACCCCAAGCTCTTCCGTTACACAAACCATTTTCTTTCCAAGATTTTGTTGATAGATTTTGATAATTCTTTATCTTCCCATTTCTGCGTAAAAAAATCCGAATTGTAATGGAATTTTCCCGGACCATTTATAAGGTTAATTCCAAACAGTCTTAATTTGCCCACTGTGTTGCTCTAAATCAAAGTAAAAATCCATCATTCATCGGTAACATTTAACTTCCAAACCTGCAAAATCCAACCTTGCACTATAAGACCAATGATACAAAACTTCTCAACCTCCAAAATTCTGTGTGACATCGTCATTGAGATCTCGCGGTATTCCATTATCATTCATTAATATAATGATACAAGGAACATTAATTAATCGTTCATACGGACTCCCAAAAGAAATCATTTACATTATGATATTGGGTATTATTTATTAAATGCATTGTAATGATTCTGAAATAAAAATAACGAAATAAGATATATTGTTGCATTACATTATTATTTATTATTCATAAAAAGAAAAATTAAATAAATAAAAAAAAGATTATACGAATATTACATCTGCAAAACTTCACACAACAAATCATGACTACAGCTGTTAATTTAAGAATATTTTAGATTATTAACTGACCATATTATATTGTATGTTGCACCTGAAATTAATATATCGCATATAGGGTCTGCAAAAAAGTTCTTGTACACCACATTCTGCTGGATCTTTTAGCTTGATATAGATTTTCAACAGAATTATACATTTTTAAAATAAAAGCGTTAAACCACGTTTTGGGATGCTTACAGATAATACAACATGTGTATATTGAGTCGCACAAAAGAATTCAAAATCAATATTACGTTCGATGGACAGCCATTATTTGAAATGATTTTCATTGTTATTCAAAAGTATTGATAGCAGCTCTGCACTTATCAATTCCATTTTAATGTTTACGGTCGTTTTACATCATCACACTTGTTCTTTTCAGTACGGTTTTCTAACGAATAAATAAAGATGTGAAAATATTCCACATATTTATTTATTCTTCCCCAAAAGCATGCGTAAACGAAAAACAAAGTTTCAGTTTAAATTTCGAATAGTTTTTTTTTTTTTTTTTTTTTTAATCTTTTGAAGATTATTGCTATTATTAATTCAATTAAGAAATCAAATATTAAAATGGTGTTAGGTTAATTTAACACTATAAATTAAAAGATAAAATATTTAAATTTTAAAACATAAAAACATTTTAAATAAAATAATAAAAACATTTCGCATTTAAAACATTAATTATTTTGCAAGAACTAAGAAAAATACAAACTAATTTTATTAAATGTAAAGTAGGATAAAAGATTGGTAGAAACAAAATAAAATTTAGCTCTTGTAAAATGAATTAAAATATGAAAAAATATTCTATTTCTTTTATATTTTAATTTATAAATAACGATGCTGTTAAAAAAAGGCTAACTACGATATTGCCTACTGAAGTATTTTTTTAAACAAAAATTTACCTGATTTCTATTGTCATTCAAAAATATTGAAATTCATCTCATATACATGAACATAAAAAATTTTCTTCTAAATGATGCGTAAAATTATTCAAATAACTGTGGTAATTAATAAATTGCTCTAAGCATATTTTGATAAACAAGACAAATATTACAGCAATATATCGGGTATTACAATTTTATAAAATAACTCAGATAAAACTGTTCATAATATTCTTTTAAGTAATACAAAAATTTTGAATTTGTTTGTATTCAGCAGCTTATTTAAAGTGCAATTAGTACCAAATATGTTTAAAATAATATTAATAATAAATAAATAAATAAATAAAGGTAAATTAATAAACAAATGCAAGCTTCAACTGATAAATTTGTAAACAAAATGTAATTTAGGTGATAAACTATTGGAAAAACTATGTTAATTCTTTTAGAAACATTTCACTCGTCTTAAATGGTTTCATGCATATATTAAAATACTCGTCTTTTATTTATACTCCTCTTAATGGTCCTACTTTTGTACTACTTAAAGATTAAATTATAAGAAAGTATTTTATCCTAAATTGCAAATACTGATTTTTTTTTTTTTTTTTTTTTTTTTTATTCAAAATCATTATTTATAAATACTCAAAAGTATTAAATGCGTGAAAACTAAAATTCATATTAAGAATTATTATCTCAAGGAACTAAAAGAACGATGTTTCTATTATAGTATATATATATATATATATATATACTAGCTGACCCGACAAACGTTGTTTTGTCATATAAATTATTTCTAGAGAATATTTTGCTAGAAAAAAATAACTAACTTATTGTAAGTGTGTAAGGATGTGGTATATAAGTGAAACAGGCATGGAGCGCTGTGAACGGTGACTGTGAATTCCGATTATAACGTAAAAGACATAATTACCGAAATTTTCGCTACTTGCTTCTTGCTACTTGCTACTTGGTACTTTCTACTTGCTACTTGTTATTTAAAACCCCCGCTGAATGTCGACCAGCACAAAATTTTATTTTATATGGCAAATATTTCAATTTATGAGAGAATCTCTGATAGCAACGAATTTCACATAAAAATTCCGTCTTTTTTGAATAAAAGCTGTAACAATCTGGACCGATTTGATGAAAATTTTTATCAAAAAGTTATTACAATATCTAACATCATTACATGTACATTTATCACAATTCAATCAATCGATGCATGTGAGTATGTGTATAGTATGAGCGAAGTGAAATGTAGAGTTCGTATTAAATAAAAACTTAAAATCGTTTTAATTAAAGGTGAAAAAGTTGAAACTCAATTTATTTTATAACAGGTATATTTTTTTAATCTACAAAAACTTAATTTATCATTATGCCATTGGATGTACAGTATTTTTGGTTAATCCTTGAGCAGTATACACAAACAAATGCGAAGGTTTTCCAACCCTGGAACACGCAACATATAAGTGGCCGTGAGAAAAGCACGGATTTTCTATATCTAAGCCACAAATTGGGACCCCTTTGGTGACTTTAAATATTTTAAGCCATTTTTGCGATGAATTGAAATAACTATCTCAATTGTGGAACTAAAGATCTTGGCGAGAAGCGTCCGAGCTACTTCGGTACTAAATTTCAAATTTTGCCAAAGGGATCCGATACTAAAGGTGCTCCATACAAAAAATAAATAAATAAAATATCAGTGACATACACACGCACAAAAGTATGGGACCCCATTGGTGACTTTAAATATTTTAAGCCATTTTTGCGATGAATTGAAATGGCTATCTCAGTTGTAGAACTAAAGATCTTGGCGAGAAGCGTCCAAAAAACTTCGGCGCCAAATTTCAAATTTTGCCAAAGGGATCCGATACTAAAAGTGTTCCATACAAAAAATAAATAAATAAAATATAATAAATTAGCTACACAAATAAATTTGTAGGTTAGGGTGGTTGTTAATCAACGCGCGTGTAAATTTGATAGAAAATTATATAAAATACTTACTCCAATTCCGCACTAAATTTGCAAAATGTATAGTTTTTTATGCACACTTCAAAACTCTTCAAACACTAATTACATCTTGATGTAATATTTTAATTAGGACACAATTTTTTGTATAACAATAATAACACGAAGTTACAAAATATTTTCCTGAATTTGATCGCAGCACCAACTGTCGGGACAAACTGGAATTACAATAGAATATACGCAAGCGAAGTGTGACGTCCCTGACAGTCAGTGGATGCAAGAAAAAGATTTCCTATGTTAATCTCCCATTGGATTTTTTATAAAAAATTATTAAAAATCGAGGAAAATTATTTCTCGATTTTAATCCCCGTATTTGGGTATAGATATGTATTAGTTATCGTATGAATGTGTTAGATTGAGTTATTTTGCTCTCAAATTGACAAAATTTTAATTTTAAATTTCAAAACTCTGTCTTCCTTGGCGTTTTTTATATTTGGCGATCAAAAACGTAATACGAAAATATACATGCCAGATGTATATTTTCGTAATATGTATTGTACGAAATTGTTTCATATTATTCATTACTCTCTTAATATAAGTTGTTGAAATAACCATTATTTTTGAAAGAAATTAAATATGTTCGCCAGATGATATGGCGAAATTTTTTTTTCTGCATAGGATGACAGAGTTTTGAGATTAAAAATTCAAATTTTATCAATTTTACAGCAAAAACAACTCAATCTAACGCATGCACATGATAACTAATACATGCCTATACCCAAATATGGAGATTAAAATCGGTAAATAATTTTCCTCGATTTTTAGTAATTTTTTACAAAAAATCCATGGCGATTAACATAGGAAATATTTTTCTTGCATCCACAGACGGCCAGTGACGTCATCACTTCGCTTGCGTATTATTGAATATTCGATACTACGATCGTAGCACAGTCTGCCGGATCCAATGTGAAACATTCCAAAATCAACAACAATTTATAAGTGATAAATTAATTAAATAAACAATTTAAATTGGACTGAATTGTAAATCTAAACCATTCTCGAATCCACCTGAAGACACACAAAAAATTTCATTAAACTCGGTCCAGCCAGTTTAGGAGGGGTTCAGTGACAGACACACGCACAAAAGAAATATATATATATAAAGATAAATACAAAGGCACAGCTTTAGTATAGACCTCCCCCCCCCCCTTGTCGACTTTAAATATTTTTGGCCATTTTTGCGATGAATAACCATGGCTATCTCAATTGCGTAACTGACGATCTTGGTGAGAAACGTCCGTACTACTTCGGTGCCAAATTTCAAATTTTTCCAAACTAAAGCTGTTCTATACAAAAAAAAAAAAAAAAAAACTGTTTTTTAATATATACAAAATAAAAATAAAAAATTCTAATAAATTCGAAATTATTACTATTTACAATTAAGGTGAAAACATAAAAGAACCTTTATAAGTTACATATAAAGTATCAATTAAAACGAAAAATTTTGTTTTACTGTAGAAAAGAAAAGTACTACTAAATTAAATAAAAATTTTAAGCTAATACCAAGTATCTCTATGAAAATATTTATTTACACGCGAATCTTTTCATAGTATATTATTTTTTTTTTTCAATTTTTTATTGTTTATCACGCGAAATTAAAAATATTTTATTTCCGGAAAAAAATAAATAAACGTGAATTTTGTTTATTTTGGCATCAAATATATTTTTCTTTTTAATCATTTTAAAGTTAAAATGGAGTTTTTATTTAATATCTTTTGATCCAATTATCCGATTGAACTGAATTGTAAATCTAAACCATTCTCGAATCCACCTGAAGACACACAAAAAATTTCATTAAACTCGGTCCAGCCGTTTAGGAGGAGTTCAGTGACATACACACGCACAAAAGAAATATATATATATAAAGATATATATATATATAATGATATATATATATATATATATATATATATATATATATATATATATATATATCCTTTAAAATTAAGACTTCTGACACTGAAAATAAAATTTTGGTTTGGTATGACACTCTACACATTTAAAAACTACAATTTAAAAAAAATTACAGTAAAATTATTTATTTACTTATTTATATTAAAAAAAAAAAAAAAACAGTGATGTTGAAATGTATAATTTTAAGTACCTTAAATGGTTAAAAATATTTTAACGGATTACTTGCAGAAGTATATTAATGATCTATAATAATTTCTCAAAGTAGAAGCATTGGTTTTAATTTTTAGTTTTTCTTGAAAAATATGTCATAAAAATAAAAGGGAAAGGGAAAAGGTAGAATACAAGCTGATAATCTTAATTTTTTTTTGTTTTGAAATGAAAACTATTGTAAATTTACAGATGCATTCAATAAATATTACGATAAATGCCGTTTTTTACACGTTAAAGAATATTACACTGAGACAGGCTTCTTAAGTAGATTTCGAAGTACTGCGGACACCTATGTTTAAATGGAGACTCAAATCCGCCACGTATAATTTGGTGGCCAGAACGCTATTCCTTGAATCTGTAAATTGACACTGAAATTTAGGAAAATACAAATATGAACATAATATATTATTTTTATATTTGAGGAAATATAAAATATTTTAATTCAAATTTTAACAACAGTTGAATGATTTTAAGGGTTGTAACTTGTTTCGATTTGGGAGAGATGAATTTGTTTGATAACTGTTAAGTTTTAATCGTAGTACATATACTAAAATAATGTATTATTTTAATATAACCAATTTAAATGTATCACATTACAACTATAAAACTCTTTATAAAGTCTAAAAAATTTCACAAAAACATTCTCAGTTTATACATTAAAACATTTCAGCTAGTTATATATTTCTTCTAAGCTTACAACTGTTTATTGTTGAGTCTTCATCAGAATTATGGGTATAGTAAAATTTTTGTTCTAGAAATAAATTTCAGATATACGTGTAATGGTCAACATTTTCGAAAAAAGAAAAAAAAAAAAAAATAGATACACGTGATTATTTTCTAGGACATTAGAGTAAAAATTTTATAATGTTTAGAAGATCAAGAGTGTATTTAAGGAAAATTCAAACACATTATCATCGTCTGAGAAGTGGCCGTCATTTTTAGAGAATGAAAACTTATTTTGTAATTTCGAGTGCTACAAATTCAGAACTCGATCATAGAGAAATAGAATTATACACAAACATGCTCAAGAATATATAGAAATGTTACTATTTTTGTAAGTTTTTGCAAGTAAGTTTTTCTGGTACAGCAAAATGGAAAACACCAAAATATGTTTCCAATAATTAAAAGGCTTTAAGAATTTATCTGATACTTTCCAAATGGCTAAGCTACGAGCAAAAACTAAAACAAATTCCCTAAGAAAATTATTCATTCGCATGTTGGAAAGATTATTTGGTATTTAAAATTATTAAATCAAGCTGCAGCGATATTTTCACTAGGTATAATTTATTTTAAAAAAATTGAAATAAAATATAAAATAGTTTTTTGTAATCACTGAATTAAAAATATGTCCTGTTATTTATAATAAATTTCCATTCATATTCACTGTAACCGATATATATATATATATATATATATATATATTACAGCAAATTAAAATACAGTTCCGCATCTAAAAATTAACACTATCTCTTACAAACACAACTTTATAATTACTATAAGAATTATTCTAACAATGAATCTTGTATTATACTTGAGAGTTGTCTTAACAAAGTGTGTTTTCGACTGCTTCTTTTCATCATTAAAACTACTCCATTCATTGTGGTTCATTAATAACAAAAACTTCTTCAGAAAGAGAAGATTAATACCATTTCAAAAATTGTAGTTTTATCCTGCCTTGTTATATCTGTCAACATAGCTTTCTTTGTATGATTGTCTACATTGTATGATTGTATATTGAAAAGTATCTTCATCATTACTAAATTTCTGCATATAACTTAGAATAAAGATTCGTTCTGATGTTTCAATTATTATTTGCTCATTACTTCTCGCAGTATGCCAAAATAAAATAAGAAGAAGAAAAAGAAGAAAATAGACACTGTTCTAACATGATTAAAGTTACACTTCTCGGCATGCAAATTGCCCCTAACACCATTTTCGCAAATTCTTATGTAAAATGACCTCCTGAAACCAAATAGGACGGCCATTTTGCCCTATCACCCACCGTTTTTTGAGAACGCCCCCTTATTTTTACCACTTTTCGGTAATTTTATGACTATAAATTTGATTTATAGAAGAGAAAAGAAATATTTTAACTGTTAAATATCTTCAGAGGGCCTAAAGAGATGAAAATTTGTATAACATGAACATTTGCAGCAAGGGGAAGATTTAGGGGGAGGGGGGAGATTTGCCACTGAAATTATAAGTTACATTTATTATATTTTATTAGTCAATTATTATAATCACTTATTACACATTATATGTATATACATATATATATATATATATATATTTAAGAGTTAAAATAATTATTTTCCATTCTCCAAATCAAATTCATGGCCATAAAATTACCGAAGAGTCATAAAAATTGGCATAGGAGGTGACGCCCCGAGAAAACGGTAGGTGATGGGGCAAAATGAGGATCATATTTGGATTCAGAAGTTCATTTTACATAATAATCAGCATAAATGGTATAGGGGCGCGATTTTTTTTTTTTTTTTTTTTTGCAACGTACTGTTATCTAATCTTTAATCATAATAAAATGAAAATTCTTTTATTTTACTCTTTAACACTTTTGCCGTGACGAACGTGTTATCTCGTCTTTCAAGATTATACATTATGTCCTACGGACGAGGTAACTCGTCCTCTATACAATGTTTATCTAAATAGTTTTTGCGTGTTCACTGTCTTATTTACTAAATGAACTTCTTTTAATTAATTATTTATTTTCTTAATTAATTAACTTACTTGTTTACTAGGATAAATGTATATCATTGCCTCGAAGAATGTGTTAAAGCATGGTGGTTTATACCATATACCACATATTTTTAATAAGTTACACCAGGAAAAATTTTTTACAAAATTTTGATTTTAAGACTAAGCGGTAAAAATTCATTTTTTTCTTTTCAGAATGCTTCACATTTTCTAAAAATTTAATTCACATAAATTACGTATTTTTGAAAGAAAAATTTTGTTTCAACCTATTTTGGTAAATTATCGAGATAATAGTTTCAATGTCTTGATCAATATTCCTGCATTTCTGATAACTTTCACAGTAAAATTTAAAGATGTTATAATTTATAACTCCATTCATATTAGTAAAAAAAAAATGTTAAATAAAAATATCTCCGTAAATTAAAAACAATTTTTGTTTGCTCATAAACTTCTAAAATACTAAATATTGAAAAAAAAAAAAAATGAACTAAGTTTACACAAAAGTTAAACAATTTACAATTTCATAAATATATATTTTTTCTGAGTGAATCTTTAAAATAAAAAAAAATTGAACTCCTTTATTTACAATCAGTTATTTTTTTAGGAAATTAGTTCTATAGAAAGATGGGTAAAATTGCAATGAAGTTGTGCATTAAAAATTAGAAACTTTAGATCAAATATCATTAATTTCTCACAGCAAAAGGAAGTGACAAGAATCGAAAAAAACCGTACAGCAATTGTTAGAACAATGCAATTTGAGAATAACTAGTTCTTTTCTCTCACCTAAGGGAAAAAAAGTAAAATAGCACTTCTTTGTCTGGGATAGAGTTTCTAAGAATTATTTGATAAAATTTCAACAGAAAGGAAATAACTTTTCTAAAAAACAATAGCTTTCCGTTTTATAGACTAGAAAGCAGGTTTACAAATCTTCTATTTTCAATATATTTTTTACAAGTGTAACTACTTAATGCTAACAATAAAAATATAATGTGTTTTTAAAGGAAACTTTTCAGCAAAAATATTGACATTTTTGGCTTATATTTCTTATTATAAAAGAGTAATCCGCATCTGCTCTTAAAATTGTGGTCTTTAAAAAGTGTTTTATCGTAAAACTTATAGATTTTTATTTTTTATTTATTTTTTTTTTTTCAATTCCTACTATTAGTTCAAACTCTCCCACTTATACAAATCTTGAAATCGATTTTTGACTACCTTCCCGACTAGCTAGAAATTTGAAACTTTGAGAATTGCTCAGAACACGGTGACAATACAATACTTCGAAGTCCGATTTTCGAATTTTTTATTAGTTTTCTTATAATTAATTAAAATATGAAAATAATAATATCCTAATAGCGTTACAATAGCCATTAAAATATTAGCTATAATTTAATTGTTTCAAAAAAAAAAAAAAAAAAATCTCGAGGGCATTTTCTTTCGACATAAAAATAAATACATTTAATTAAACGTGACCATTAAAAATTATAAAAAATTAAATTCTGCATCTCACAAAAATTGACGTCATTATCACTTTAAAAATTTTATATACATTGATAAGAGCTCTATGATTCATCAGAAAATTTAAAACATGGTATATAAAAAGTTTTTATTTATCTTATAATTATTTTTATTTCATTTTTCACACGCGCTTTTTATTTCCAGATTCAAAATTATTAAAAAGAAAACTTTTTCGATAGTGTTTGTAAGTAGGAATTGACGTAAAAAATTTTCTTTTTGTATTACTTGTTTTACTTGTGGATATACTGTCTTGTTTTCATCTGTGCTATATCTCAAATGACCATGAAATTTGGATGTGTTTTTAAACTTACTTAATTATTTTTCTTTTTATACATTTTATTAATAGTTATGCATAATATTTTATAGTTGCAACTTGAATATATAATCACCAGTCCTAGTGAAATGACTTGTATTTGAACGAAATGTGTTTACAACAACCGTGTCAATATTTTGGTTTGGAGAATTAGACACACTCATATACTTTTTTTCACAAAGATGTATAAAAATGCCACTATTTTTAGTTTAGCATGAAACCATGTTATATCAAAATAGTTATTTATGAATTTTGGCAGAGAGTTTAGTTACTTTTTTCTCAAATTAAAGAATAAACCTTATCAGATCTCAGTAAATAGCCATTTTTTGTAAATCCATACGACAAAAAAATTTAATTATAACAATAACAATTAACTTACAAAAAAATATGAATTTACTTAGCAAGCGCGAATTTTTTTATATTTTGGCCTAAATTTTTCTTTGACTGCTTCAGTTTTTAATATAACAGTCAATCTATAAATTATAATAGATATAATATGCTAGTACGAATACTTTTTTATTACTATATCACACTTTATTTCTTACTAGTGGGAAAGTAAAATAGTATACAATATGTACACAGGTAAATACTCATAAATAATTTCATAATTCGTTATACTGAATACGTGTAGTGTGTTATTAAAAGTCAATTACTGTTATCATACCAAAATATTATATTTAATACAGATATTCAGGTTAAATTATCTCTCTTACTTATATATTATTGTAATCAAATGTGCTAAGCCTTCGAAAAATTGGAATGTTAGTCTGAATTTCAAATATCAGCTTAAAATATCAAATACCAAGAAGCCATATTTTAAAAAATCGATACCATCTACCTGGTTTAGTATGTAAAATAATAATTATGTGTTCAGATATTTTACAGGGTTAAAAATGCTTGTTTCTACATTATATAGACCTAATATTATTATCAATACTATTTCAACCTTATTTATATTAGTCAAATCAATTTATTCATTTATCAGTTATCTGTGTTTTATAAAAATGCATCATCAAGAGTAGGCATGTATGCCATTGTTTTTATAAAAAAACCTATCTGAAAAACAGATGTTAAATTTTTATTTATAACAAAATGTAGCTAAATCCATAACATACGTGACTATTCATATACATTTAAAAATATGTAAATGTAATATACAATCTTTCTATTACCAGAATATATATAAATTAAATTTTCCATAACAACAAGCTAGCTGGGATTTTTTATTGAAAGGCGTTCTCATATCTTATAAAAGTATTAATGATAATGAACTAATTTAACTTATTATCTTATGAATGTTTAAATTAGCTTTCCTTCTAAAAATGTTACCTTTATAACTTTAACACAAAGAACCTAATAAGCAGTCCAGGAACACTGTCAGATTGGATGCATTTTATCAAGAAAAGATTCTTTATTTAATCAAAAATTATTGATAACGATCTATGTATTATTTATATAGATGACAAATGAAATTATCCATAACATTTAACTTTTTTGAGTAGGAGTACTTGAAACAACATAAACAACTTCAACAACAATCTCAAAACTTTTGTAACGTCATCGAAATTCTAAAATAATTATGATATTTAAACTAAAATAATATGATGTCGTCTAAATATAGTGTCATATTAAAATGAAACCTATAACTTAAATGTGGATAGATTTAAATTGTGATCGTACTTATTTAAGTTAAATTTATCTAAACTAATTTAGCACGGAGTATTGAAAAACTTTTTTTGTAAATTTAATCCAACCCCTATGATAAAATATTAATTACAGGAAAATTGTATATTTTCAATATTAAAGTTTATGTTATGCTAAAAAATGGGCTTCAAAATGTTAAGTTAAAATTCATTTTAATCAATTTGAATTTTTTTCTAAAGCAGTGGGTCTTAATCGGTTTTCTTGGAACATACAAAAATTGTTCCGGAAATTGATTAGTATTTATTCATATATGAACTGGTGTGTTCCTTTTAATTTATTATGAAATTAAAAAAAGTTATATAATGTTTTATTTTAAGCTATAACGCGCAAATCTCAAATGTATTTTAAGTATTTCGCAGTTGATATAGGTTGTTAATATATGATCATTATAAAAGTGTTTATTTGAAATAATCTTCTTAAATTACTTTAGTGTGAAGAAGACAGACAAAAAGTTTTTCAATAGGATTATGAAGGAAAAATCGTTTTGTTTCAGAATTTCTTCTGTCGCCAATGAGCGATAAATAGCCAAACAACGGACATTTTCATTATTTATTTACAGATGGTATATGTAAATTGCAATGAAACATTTTTATAAGCATACATAACTTTATAAGAAGAGTTTTCTGTAACTTTTCCAAAATTTTCTGAGTATACACGAATAAAGACTTTCTTTCTTAAACAGTCTTATTTACCGTATACAGTATATGTCATAATTAACAGACAATTTGTGACAGATCGTGCTAATTCTATCTTTTTGACTGCTAATTTACTACACAGTATCTAGCGTATAATACCTAATATCTGATAATCATCTATTTATTTATTTATTTATTTTTACTATAAATGCACATTAAGTACTTAACCTTAATTTTTGCATATAAAGACATATAAAATAATAAAACTTCTGAAAAAATACAAATATATAGTAGTAAATTTAATACATTTTCTGTGAATGTGTAAAGCTACCTTATTTCCTTATTATTATTTCAATAATGAATTCAATAGAAAAACTGATATCTGCTAAATTAGATCGATTGGATACGTCTTATCACGAAAAGATTTCCTTCTCATTCCAAAAATCTTTGTCGTAAATGCATCACACTGAAAATTGAAAACAGAATTTTAAGTTCACTATAAAAGACTTGTAGTAGGATAGGCGCTATTTTACGACGGATAAAACTAGATTTTTAACTGAATAATATACCCTTCATTTGTATTTCATAGAATGACAAAAGAAAAACATCAGTAAAATTGGCAATAAAATTCAATAAGAACATTTAAGGTCAAATCAGGAGAGATAGCGCACGTGGCGTATCTGTGGAAAAAGTAGAGGGGAGCACTGGGACCCCATGTAGTTGAACAACATCAATCGTGGAGAGCCGCCTTGAATTTACATGTTGTTTGTTTCAAGCTTCTAAGCTAAAACGCGGTTATTTTGTCTTGTTCTCAAAAATGATTGCTTGAATTTTTATAACTCTTCCTAGGAATTTTTATAAAATGATAGTATTAGAAAATGTTTTTAAATTAAAAGATTTCTCATGGGCTACTTTATACATGTTACTTGCTGCAGGTGGTTGCACGAAAGCTGCACCATTAAAAACTATATGTGCAACGATTGTGGACAACGATAGATTAGGTCAGCAAAGAAGAAACCATTGAAACTGAAAAGTTATTTAAAACTGTACTAAATTTAAGACTTAATAATTAACTACACTTAAAAAGATATATTTTATATACAGTAAAATGCTTTCAAATACATATTTTGTATAACAATAAAACATAGAAAATAAAGCATGTCTTTATTTTTCAAATATAAATATTAGATTATTATTTTTTTTTTATTATTATTTTTATTTATTATTTTTTATTATTATTATTATTTTTTTTTTTCATTTTCATAAATTCGGTGAATTTAAATTTGTTAAAGACAAAATTATCTGCCAAATTTCGACCAAGCCAGTTTATTTTTTAAGCACATATATGTGATAAATAAACAAATGCCTTAGAACAATATTAATTTCTAATGATAGTTCCCTGAAAATTTGCTAACTATTAGATTTTTCTGCCATAACAATTTTGAGAATAACAGGCGTATAATATCAAACTTAACAATATTCCTAGAATGATTAAAGGCTATCTTATTTCCTAATAAATACTAAATTATTATTCCTGTCGTGGTATCAATAAAGAAAACCTAATAAGGAATGCAATAAATTAGGTCAGTTAGACTCCTCTTATCACGAAAAGACTCCGTAGTTATTTGAGCAATCTTTGTTTGTCGTAAATATATGAAGCTCAGCAATGAATGATTCATCAACGACAAGAATAACTCCGCTTTATTTATCCTAATGCATGCATATTTTTAGAACCAGGAAAAATTCTTTTAAATATCCATTTTGTACCTAAATTAAAAATACAAAAACCAAGCAACCATTTATTTTTTAAACAGAAATATTTTATTGTCACTCTTATTGTTTTAGTGTTGTTAGCTTTATTTAACAAAAATTTATTTTGTTTTAAATAAAGCTATAATATGAAAACTCCGTAATTATTCGAGAAATCTTTGTTTGTCGTAAATATATGAAGCTGAGCAATGAATGATTCGTCAAAGACAAGAATAACTCCGCCTTATTTCTCCTAATGCAATCATATCTTTTAGAACCAGGAAAAATTCTTTTAATATCCATTTTGTATCTGAATTAAAAATACAAAAACCAAGCAATCATTTATTTTTTAACAGAAATATTTTATTGCCACTCTTATTATTTTAGAGTTGATAGCTTTATTTAAACAAAATAAATTAAAAAAATTAATATATTAAACCAGTTTTTTTTTTTTTTTTTTTTTTTGAGTACGCTTATAGCAGGAGTAGAATATTATTTAACAACATTTTTCCTGAAAATTTACACAGGGTCAAATTTTTATGTGAAAAATGTTTCAGATTAACAGCATGTAGTAGCAAACTTAATACATTTTTCTCAAATTAATTAAGCTGTTTTATTTATTTACACTAAGTTATTATTCCTGTCGTGGAATAAATAGAAAAAATCTAATAAGGCATTCACTAAATTAGACCAATTAGATATTTCTTATCACGAGAAGACTCCACCGTAGTCATCCGAGAAATCTTTGTTTGTCGCAAATATAGGGAACTGAATACTGAAAGTTCCATTAATGTTAAGGACAATTTTATCTAATATCATTTAAAATACACATAGGAAGACACGTTTAATAAATATAAAAATCCATTTAAAGGGTCATTTTTAATAAGAATCAAACATAGAAATATAAACTTTTTTTTTTTTTTTTAATAGAAAAATCCAATTATGTTTTACTCTCACTCTCATAAATTCGATTAATTTATCTTTATTGGAGGAAAAACGAATTACAAAATTTCTTTTAAACCAGTTTAACGATAAATACATTAGAAAATTTTGATTTTTTTTTTTTTTTTAAGTCCTGAAAATTTATTTACTATTATCCTTTTTTTTTATATATATATATAACAGTTTTCAGAATAACAGCATATAACTGCAAACTATTTTCCTGAAATATGTAAAGCTATCCTGTATCCTCATAATAATTTATTATTCTCGTCGTTAAATCAATAGAACTAATAAGGCGTGCACAAAATAAGATCGGTTGGATATTTCTTTTCCATGACAAGACTCCATAGTTATTCTAGAAAACTACGTTTATCGTAAATATATAAAACGGAGTAAGGAAACTCTCATTAATGAGAAGAAAGGCTCAATATTATTCCTTCCATGAGTGTATAAGTTTAATGATCAGAAAAACTTTTTTTTTAAAGATATTTTGTATATCAATCAAACATACAAAAATTAAGCATTCCTTTATCTTTTAAACAGAAATATTAAATTATAATGTTTTCCCACTCTCATAAAATTGGCTCCTGTAGCCTTATTTAAGCCAAAAATTAACTACAAGACTTTTATTAAATAAAATTATTTTTTTCATTTTACCTTTTATAAAATCTTATGAAATTTTAATTTAAGGATATTTTCCTGAAAAAGTACTAACAAACAACTTTTTGTACTAAAACAATTTTCAAAATAATAGCCTATGGTATAAAACTTAATGTGTATTTCTGGAATGTTTAAGGCTATTTTTTTTCCCCGTCACATTAAATTATTATACTCTTCGTGAAATCAATAAGGAAAACCTAATAAGGAATGCACTAAATTAAATCGGCTGGACACCTCTTATCACAAGAAGATGCCATTGTCATTCAAGGAATTCTTAGTTATCGTATATAGGGAAATATTCGAAGTTTTAATAAAGACAAGGATAACAGTATATTTATAATAATCTTTTAAGTGAAAGTTACTGAACTTAAATACATAATGTTTAAAAAAAAAAAAATCTTAAGAAATATACGCAATGAAGCTGCAATGTAATGAAAAATTTTTCATATATTTCTATAATTCAATAAATTAAAAAAAATAATATAAGTGTTACATTTATCAATTTTCAGTATGTAAAAAAAAAAAAAAAAAAAAAAAATACGCCTTCACCTGTCGTTTTGTGTTGTACACTTGATTTTTTATCTGTCTGCTTGTCCATGGCCTACCTTTAATAACTATGTTTAAGTTACCAAAATATTGCATGAATTATTGATACTGAATGTTTGTAATAAAATAGCACAAGTAGCATTCACAAATCTTTTATATAAACACAAAAACAGAAAAAAAATTACGTTGTGGTCATGGGTACATTTTCAGAAACACAGTAATGATGTCTAAAAGAGAAGGAATTTAATGTACATACCATAGTAGTATTTTAATATAACTGTTATTTACTATTTTTGAAAAATATTAATCTTACATAAACTCTTCATTTGCAAAGCCTCACAAAAAAGAAATTTAATGTATTATAATCAATATGAAATAACGGACAGAACTGTTAATATAAAGATTTTATGAGTTTTTAACAAAACAAAACATTTACTTTCTTCTATATTCAATAGAAGGAAGTGTTGGTTTTGTAAATATTTTCCGCTTCCGTTTTCGATGGATTTGCACGTTTTGCTATGTCTAGAACACGATTTAAACATTTATAGAAAATATCTGTTTGTGTATGTGCATATGAGTGGAGACAAAAATTTTGTTGCGACTGCTTCTCAAAAACTACTACACAGAATTTCATACAAATTTATATGCAATTGCACCTTGACATAAATTTGTGCCTATCAACTTTTGGTTAAGATCGTCTGGCAGGTGGCGTTACCATCCAACACTTTCTAAGTTTTTAATATGGCTGTATAGGGCAAAAATTTCGTTAAATACGCACAATGAGAAATATTTTTAACGAATTATTGTGAAATTAAAAATAGTTTTTTTTATTAGTTATAGTCAACTAGAAAATGGACACATAGGAGGAACGCTTAGCAGTAAACTTTCAATATAAATATCATTTAAAAGAACTCATTAATATCTGTTAAATAAATGGTAGAAACATCGATTCATAAAATTTTAAAACAAAGTTATCGATGTTTTTCATTTTTAACAAAAAAAAAAAAAAAAAAGACAGTTTTTTTTTTTTTTTTTTTTTTTTTAAGATGCCATTTTGTAGACGCAAAATTGGCTTCCTTTCTGTACCTAGCATCATGCTTCTCTGAGATTAAATACGTCTGTATTCTTCATGAAAGGTAAATTTAAATGAATAATAACTTTATCAAATTATTTGCACTGAGTGTATTCGTATACACTGTGAAAAAGCTCTGCAACTGACATCTAGAATTTAGATTGTAGCTCTAGTAAAAGTAGTTCCATGTCATCCTTATAAATTCTAGTCCCCTTTGAAAGCAAGTACTAGAAACCCCTATCAGAATTCAAGAGCATTTGACTATATTATAGAGATCAAACTTATTTAAAAACCTCAGCAAATAAATGTCAATACAAAAGGCATGTTTCAAAAACTATAAACTTGGTTTACGACCCAAATCTATCATGCGAGAATTTCACGCAGTACAAAGGATTCGGAATATTTAGAATATTGTTTCCCATCTAGAAATGTGTAGACTAGAAATTCTCGATCATTTCGTCTATTCAGTTTATTGGCGTGCCTTATGCACATAGCTCGAAAATCTATATTTCTAGTTAAGGGATTTAGAAAATAACCACTTATTCGCTCTATATGAAGGCAGTGTATATATAATATATATATATATATATATATATATATATATATATATATATTTTTTTTTTTCTCAGTGAAGATAAATTTTAATTAATAATAATTTTACTAAATTATACGCATTTGTATTCGTATAGAAAAATTTAGAAGAAAGTTTCGTGATCGCTACAACATACTAGTTTATAGTATATCGCGTCTAAACTTTGCATATGATATATAGAGCCATATTAATTTTAATAAATCGCATTCTAATAGATTTTATGGCTCGATGTACATTTTCAATATGGTTATCTATTTGCAATTCAATACTGTTTCAATACGTTTTCGGAGCATAAAAATAATATAAAATGCATGTATATTGTATCAAATAAAGCATTATGATTATACATGGACAGTTATCACTTAAAAATTGCTTCAATGACTTTCAAATTATTTTATTATTTACAGTAATCAAAATTTTCCTTTATTTACATATGATGAATTTAAAGAATAAATATTAAAATTTGTGTAACAATAAAAATAAGAAATATTTTTTAATAATTTAGAAAACTTCAATATCACCTCGTATATTGCGAAATAATTTTAAACATTGCGAGATATAGTTACGAGAGGGGAGTTACCGTTTTCTTCAAAACAAAAATGAATTATTTTATTAATATTACAGTGTCGGGACATTTAATTTCGATATAGAAAATGAAATACATTTAGATTTCTATTTTTTTTTTTTTAGCAATATGTAACAGTTTTCTTTGTCCTTTTGCATATCATTCTGCATTGCTAATTAATCTTTCTTTTCATTTAACTTTCAAATTTAATGACATTATTTGCTATTTTTCATCATTGAAATGAACCGAAAAATTTATTTCAACACTGAATTTTATAAAATTTTCATACAAATACCAATAAAAATATAGTTAAAAAAAGAAACAAAAAATCAATTAAAAACTAAGAAATAAATATACTTCGTTTTCTAAACTTTAAATACATTTGAGGTACTTTGCACACATTAAGTATTCCCTGTGTATTTAATGGACTCCTTTCAACAAGATAATGTACTTTTTGTAATTTGCATACAAATAAGAGAATCAATCTTTTTTTTTTTTTTTAACGTGATATTCAAAAACAAATTATTCATTCTGTGAACAGAGCCATTGGATATATTTTCATTTACATATAATTTTGCTAAGTAGTTTGCATTCAGAAAAAAAAATTACTAATTTTATTTCAGCATAGCTTTGATACAAAAAAATTTAAAACAGGTTTTAATTTATTTTTCGTCGAGGGAAAAAAAAATCATCCTTATATAACGTGTAACTATGATCCTTGTTTTTACAAATAACAATAACAATAATAATAATAAATAAATAAATAAATAAATAAAATAAAAATAACTTGGTTTCTTCAGCGTTTTAATTTATGAAAAAGTTCTTAGGTGGAAGATGTTTGATTGTTCTTTTCATTCTTCATTCACGTAAATCTCCTTTAATTTTTTTTTTCTTTGAAATTACTGTTAATAATCTTTCAAATGCCCATATTCTATCTGACATTAGTTTTGCAAGGTCTGTCTACTTTTATACTATTACCAGAATTGCTAAATTTCCTAATTTTGTTTCGTAGCATTATCACACCCTGCCCTTCTTTTACATGCCACACTACAAGTTGAGTGTTTCCCCATTATGTAAGCACGATTTAAAAAAAAAGAAAATTACTTTTCAGAAACTTTGGTGTAAATAGAAGTCATGTTGTAACAAAGCCACTGAATGAACTAGGAATGTTGCAGCTTTGATATTAGTAGTAATTATAAATTGTTGATTTAATCATCAGTTGGTTATAAATTTAGCACATTAATAGCGTACAATTCTCCCACATTTATAAAACATATTACACTTAATTTGTAATGTTATCTACAAATGGAAATAATAATACTTCCTTTATATATACACATATTTAATTTTGTAGTTTTTTTATACAGCTAGTATACGAAGGTCTTATTCTAAGTTATAGGGTAGGTGCTCCAGTGATTGACATGCTCCAGTAATTGACATCAATCCCGAAATAATCAATAAATAAGAAAAATTATAGAATCATATATTTTACATATAATAATTTTAACATTTTATGTCAAACACTGGAGCATAGAGTGCTAACAACTGGCAAAATGAATAATTAGTAGTGTCAAACACTGGAACATAGGGTGCGAATTACTAATAAAATAAAATAACGCAGTGTCATTTACTGGAACATTGAGTGGGTGTGAAATAAAAATTCATAAAAAAAATAATTATTATAAAATGTATATATTTTAACATATATGTGGTTCTGAATGGCTTTCATGTCATATGTACTAACTTAAGATTTCTAAAAATATTTTCTGATGACTAGAACATTAAAAACACCAGAGATTGTTCTAAAAGTGTCAATTACTGGTGCACTTACCCTACTCTTACTTATTTGAATAGTCTGTTAAAAGTTTACTGGTTAATTAGCTTTTAGAAGGTTTTTGCAGATCTCTTTTATTCACTTTTAATCATATATAAATATTCTTTAAAATTTTAAAATGGCATCACGTGTTAAATATCTTATGTATCTATAAATTTATCTCTCAAGCAATCAATGATTTATATGTATTTAATATTCAACGGCAATTAACCAATTTTTATATCAGGAATTCATTTTTAATCTGTCGATTTAACATATTTTTCTCGTGACTTGGAAAATGATAAGAAATGAGTTACATCATATGAAAGCACTTAAACATACTACACTGAGAAAAAAACTTAGGATCTCAAAATGCGATATCATTAATAATATCAGAGATTAAAATTGAATTTCAAACACATTTTGTTTACACGGAGAAAAAAAATATACCGCTTTCATCTAGAATGAATAAGTGGTCATTTTCTAAATCCCTTAACCAGAAGTATAGATTCCCGAGCTATGCGCATAAGGCACGCCACTAAACTGAATAGACGAAATGATCGAGAATTTCCAGTCTAAATATTTCTATATGGTGACAATATTCTGAATATTCCGGATCTTTTGTATTGCGAGAAATTCTCGCTTGATTTTCTAGAATTGGGTAATAAACCCAGATTATAGTTGCTGAAACCCACTTCTTGCATTCGCATTTATTTGCAGAGATTTTTAAATAACTTTGCCCTCGAGTATCTAGGCAAACACTCTAGAATTCTAATAGGGGTTTCTAGAACTCGCTTTCAAAGGGGACTAGAATTTATAAGGATGACATGGAACTAATTTTTCTTGAGCCACAATTTAGATCCTAGATGTCAGTTACAGAATTTTATCTCAGTGTATGCTGATAATAATTCGCATGACTTTTTCATATTAATTTTTAAAGAACATTTTACATTATATTAAATTTATCTTAATTTTAGAGCTGTTTGTTAGTAAATAAACAAAAGTAAGGAAAAATATTTTCATATATTTTATATAAAGATATAAAAATGAAAGTTACACTTTAAATTCAAAATAGATTTTATTTATGTTCTTAATTTAAATTTCGAAAAATTATGCTAATAAGAAATGTATTATATAAGAAAATAAGAAATTTGGGTTAGACGATTTTTTAGAAGATAAATGACATATTTTAAAAAATAAAAATGTATCTCATTTAATATATATATATATATATATATACATATATATATATATATATATATATATACATATATATATATATATATATATATATATATATATATATATATATATATAATTTTATGTAGCTAAGAAAAATATTAACTATTATAATCAGTGCAAATTAGTATGAATATTAATTGTAACCAAATGAACTTTCAATAATTTAAAAAATATTTTCATATAACTACATTGTTAAAAGTGCAAAATGTATTATTTTTAAATATTAAAATCGCTCGGAATATTTTTGTTCAATAAAACTTTTACAATTTCCAATCTTATTGAAAAAATATTAAATTTGGTTTCATATACATGATAATAAACAAATCAGCTAATTAATGAGAAAGAAATTTTTAAAGAAAGGTGGTATATTCAAAATTCTATATGCATATTTAGACAAGCAGTTCAAATACAAACAAGTTTCAAACATAACCACTTTATAAAATAATTCATACAAAAATATTTATAATACTTTTTAATGCAAATCACGAATTGAAAATTATTTTATCCAGAAATAGTTTACATAAAGTATTTTTTGAAAGAATAGCATTTAAAAAATAAGGTAAACAAATAAAAATTTGTGTATTAAATATGTAAAGAAAAATGTAATTTAATAGATTACACAGCAGATTAAACTATGTTAGTACTTGTAGAAACTTTGTCTGCTTCTTAAATGGTTTTATACCATAATAAAATGCTCGTCTTATAAATTATCCTCCCCTAATGGTTGTACTTACGTCTTAAATACAGACTAACTTCTAAGAAAATATTTTATCAACACAATTTTCAATTTTCATGTTAAATTCTTTAAACCTTGTGAAACAAGATGCTAAAGTATTCATTTTGTACACGGAGAAGAAATTTCCTTTAATACTAAATAGCAATGTGTGTTAAGAATATATTGAAAATTAAAAAGTTATGGATATACGTTTTAATTATTTAGGATGTGACATATCTTCTAACTACAACAATGATATACAAAACAAGCTAAATAAGTTCCAATACATCTGCGGGACTATATAAGAAGAACATTAAGAAATACAAGAAAAGATACCAGAATAAAAAATTTCAAGACAATGGCGATACCAACTCTTCTATATGGAAGCGAGACATGGACGCTCAAAAAGAGTGATGAAAGAGAAATACAATCTTCAAAGATGAAATTTCTAAGGAGTGTGAAAGGTTGTTCTATAATAGATAAAATAAGAAATGATGACATCAGGAAGGAACTAAAAACTAAGCCAATAATGCATACTATAATAAAGTATAGAAATAAGTGGAGAGAACATTTAGAACGAATGCCAAATGACCGTATACCAAGGGCAGCTCTAAAATACAGGCCAAGGGGGAGAAGAGATAGAGGAAGACCCCGTAAAAGATGGATTGAGGCCGGAACAGGCTTATAGCCTTCAACCGTGTTGGACATGATAATGATGATGATGATGGATATACAATGATTTTAATAGATTGAAAATGCATAGTTATTTATAAGTCTTCCTTCAAAATCATTGTTGATTCGTGAATTAGTAAAATGATATAAACATTAATTTTATACAAATTCATTAAGCTTTTTATTTTGCTAGTAATGTTCTTGATACTGAAAAAAAAAAATGGAAGTATAAACATTATATATTTCATAAAAGGATAGAAAATTTCACATTTTAATGTTTTACAAATTTTAGAATTATAAGAATGAGGAATTTACACGTTTTCTGATTTTATTCTTATATAATAGAAAATGAGAAGGTAAGAAAATAAATACATACATTTTCTTTATTTGAAATCTAATTACTGATTTATAACAATTTTAACATCGCACTATCTACTCTATCGAGAAAACGCAGTATAATATATCGTGACGTCACTCTTTATGACAACAAACGGGTGTAATCTTTGTTTACATTTGATTTCGTGCTTTGCTTTGCTTCGCGAATGAGTGAAATAGGTTCTGTATATTATAATAATGACGGATATTGAAAAATAGTAGTAAAAGTATTGTATTGTTCCACTCTGTACTAAAACAACGGCTGATGCTTCTCAAAAGCTATTCTTTAGCGTTCCACGGGATCTTATCAAACGAAAACCTTGAACAATCGCCATGAAAAGAAAACAATTGAAAATAATGATAATGGAAAATGATGATAATGATATTAAATGATTATAAGATGAAAAAGAAATGCTTAGAAATCACATAAACAATTGATAATTACAAAAGTTAAACGAATTGGTGCTTGCTAACTAGACTAACATAATGTAAACAGTGAAGCATCATAAAGTGTGACGTCAGGCAGCATTTTGAAGTCGTGATTTTTGGTTATTTTTAAAATTATTTTTTAAAATTAATGAGAACTTTTTTTGCATTTTTAATAAACTTTTTGACATTTATGGGCCTAAAACAACCAGAAAAATAGGATTTTGTTCAAATCCCCCATGTGTGCAAATTCTTCATTGTTATTTGTATTGGTACGTGAGAAATAACGAAATGTTTTATTATGTTCTAGGACCAATAATTTAAATATATACAGAGGTGGAGGGGATATTAGAGATACTTTTGTATATATACTTTTTTTTTTTCACGAATTTTGTATAAACTTCAGGGATATTATTAACATGTTATGCCTCATTTATTTCAGCGAAAGTTTTGTTCCGAGAGAAAAATGAAGACTACTGATAAAATATAGGAAAAAATATAGTGTTTGGAATAGGAAAAAATAGTGCTTAGTACCGCTCTTTTAAAACTAATTCTTGACATGCATGGGATTATGGTACTTCTTCTAATTATCTTCATTTTACAATACCATATAGTACATTTATTCATGTAAACGTATATATATATATGTATATATATATAATATTTTTAACATGCAAGGTTTTTAAAGCAATGCAATGTCATTTTTCAAAAACATGATATATTACAGAAGCAAAGCATACGCCAACACTCTAATTAATACTCCGAAGTGTATTGTCAGTAGCCCTTTTTCTCACATCAGTTTTTTTTTTTTTTTTTTTGAAGAGTATTTTGTTTCTTATTTAATCGCGATTAGATTTCCAGAATATTAATTATAAAAAAAGTATTGTGGAGAAAGGTCGGTTATTAAAAATTCTATGGAATTTTAATTAGAATATTGGCAACTATGTACAGAACTGACAACATGCTGGAATCAGAACAAAAAAGTAATTAATTAAACACCTGAATATATAGGATAAATTGGGCGAAGAAATTCTTATTTAATATTTCTGTAAAATCCCCTCTTGGTTATATTTATTATTTATCGATCACTTGTAAAATTTTGTACTTTTGAGCATATATTAAAAATATATTTAGCTTCAAAAATATTTTTTAAACGTTCAAAAATTTTAATTACATAATTAAAGAGAATTGTGAAAAACTCAAGCTTGATTTTCTTCAATGTAAAGTTGAATTAAATATTGGAGGTAATGGAATCATTTTTCAAATCTTAAAAAAAAATAGAAAATTGTTTAAAATAAGATAATTATCCTTATTAGGAAGAATGGTATTGTTTAAACAGGATGCCACAAATGACTTTCTTTATTATCTTCTTACCACTATTTCTATAACATAAATTTTATAATAAATTTATGCAGTCAAATTTCAAATTGACCGGCGAAAATATATTATAAAATTTATTTTTTGGAAAGAGTGGTATGAAAAAGTATCACCTGCACCAGCCCTGTTAAACACTTAAACTATATCATTAAATTAACTAAAATAGTTTTATTATCAAAAATTTAATGATATCCAGTATTACTCAACAAACATTGAATTTGGTCTCATGTACATGAATTCAAATTAATTTTATGAAAATTTAAAATCATAATAATGAAATTTCTATATAAACATTTTTATAGGCATAAACATTATGCGGAAAAGATTCAGATTATACTATTTTACAAAATAATTCATGTGAAAGATAAGTTTTCAAATCTAATACAAACTCCTGTTAATAAACTTGTAAGGAAAGCTTAATTTAACACGTAAACATCATAGAAAACTATGTTAATGCTTGTAGCAACTTTTCCTACGCATTACATAATTGCATGCATATGATAAAGTGTTTGTCTTATCAATTTTTCTCCCCGTAATGGTTCCACTTATGTCGTAAAGAAAAACTATTTTCAAAGAAGATAGTTTATAAACAAAATTATAGTGTTAAATTGTTTAAATGTTAATAAATAAAATATTACAATAATCATTTTGTACACCGGGGTGTAATAGAGTATTTATGTAATAAGCAAAACGTAAAAATATATTCTATACAAGACTTAAAAACTATAAGTAAAAGTATATTAAAAACTAAACAGTGCAGATAGAATAAGACTGGTTTTAATTATATGAAAATTAAAGATCTTTATATAAATCCATTGTTTATTCATACAGCAGGGCTGATACAAGCGACTTTTTTTGTTATTATTTTCGTACCATTATTTTCATAAAATAAAACTTATGATAAATTTATGCAGACAAACTGTAGATTTACATGCGTACCCAGCTGAAAATGAACGGCAGTAAATCTACAAAAAAACTGCAGTGAATTGGCCAATTCCACTGAGGTTTTTTTTAAGTTGGTGCGACTACTGCATTTCTCCTCCATAGAAGACTTTTACTTAGTTCACAATTTTAAATAATTCATTTTAAAATGTAGAAAAGTCTCATTATTTTTTTTTTATTTATTATTATAAAGTAACTTCAAATAAACTACAATATTTTTGAAGATAATAGCTCACAATGGTTTTGAACTAATTCACTGAAAAATTACTTGACATGTACTGCAAACTAACTGAAGTATTTTTACAGTCGAGATTGAACTACAGAAAATCTACTGTTGACTGTAGAAAAACTTCAAAAATACTTCAGCTCTAAAAAAAAAAAAAAAAAAAAAAAAAAAAAAAAAAAATGCAGTGGAATTGGCCAAATCACTGCAGTTTTTTGTAGATTTACTGCAGTTCATTTTTAGCTGGGTAAATATATTATAAATTTTATTTTTTAGAAATAGTGGTATGTAAAGAATAAAAGAAAGTCGACAGTGGCGCACGTGTTGCAGTAATAAAATAAATAAAATTAATTCTATGTAGATTGATGCTAGTTTATCTTTCTAGTAAAATAAAGAAGCTAGAAGATAAACATAACATATATCATGAGAACTTGCACAAAATATTGTAATTTAAATTTTATTGAACTTGAGGTTTCTAAGTGACGTTTTTTGTAGAGGTATTTAAGAGATGATATAGCTTGTCAAATGTAGATTACATTCCAAGACTAGTAATTATACTACATTTACGCTGTGAGCAATATATTAGAAGAAAAATCAAAATATGTGATTTTTTTTTAATAGATATTAAGATAAAAACATAAGGAAAATAAAATATTTATTCTTTTATATATAATATATATATATATATATATATATATATATATATATATACGAAAACAAAACTCAAATAGAGTTAATTTATACTAAATTTTCTCTCATTTTGATTTAAATTTATGTTAATTTTATGATTTAAAATAATCCCTTGTACTATTATTATTATTATTTATTTATTCATTTATTTACTTTTTTTTTTTTTTTTTGAGTTACTATGACCATGTCGTTACTAAAAGAAAAAAAAAAAAAAAAAAAAACAGTTTAATTATTCTGATCATACGAATTAAGCCTACCATTTGCTGTAGTAAATCGTGAAAAAGCACATGGGATTTTATTAATTATCTAAATTGATTAAATTTCTAAAACTTAAGTTCCATTAAATGCAAAGAAAGAATCTGACTCAAAGAAAGACATTTTCAGCTTAAATCGAAGCAATAATTCCTATTTGATAAGGTAACTTATTAAGGAAAATAAATAAAATCCAAAGAAAATAACCCATCCGGTAAATTACTATAGGAGATTGAAGGAGAAAGCGTTTTAAAGTGATAAAGTAGAAGATATTTTGCATGTAATGGTTCTTTTTAAAATGGGTCGCAGAGATCCTATAATTTTAAGCTCGTTTTATTATTCAAAAAAAAATTTTAGAACAAACTTCATGATTTAATTTTTTTAATTAATGGTGAAAAGGTTAATAAAATCCACGTAAAAATATAGGAACGCAGTAATCCATGTTTTAATAATAATAGGAAAAACAAATCGCAGATATGCTTGCAAAATAAATAAATTAATAAATGAATAAATGCTATATTTGTGACTTTTTATTAATACAAATTTGGTAAGATAACAAATCGCAGATATGCTTGCAAAATAAATAAATTAATAAATGAATAAATGCTATATTTGTGACTTTTTATTAATCTAACTTAATATTAGACTAATTGTGACTTTTATTATCTAATACTTTTAGGTGCGAATACTTTTTTTTTTTTTTCGACGCACTAACTGAACATATGCTGCTGAGGAAATCGATTTGAAGTTCTTCAAAAGAAAAAATTAAAGATTAATTTAAAGGTTAAAAGGGAGAAGACTAAAAGTCTGTGAGTAGTATTCTGCAACATGAAAGAGTAACGAAGTGTTAAAAAAAAAAAAAAAAAAATGCTTTTATATTTATTAAAGAGAAAAAGAAAAAGAAACCTTCCTAGCAAGTAAAATGATTTCTACACTGCAACAAATAGTATCTGTATTGTGATGTGCGAGTGTTGATGCGAGTGTTGATACTTGAAACAGAAATTTTCTCTTATGAATTTAACCGTTTAATTATTATTATAAACACTAGATATGAATATGTACATTTGAGGTTCTATATATACAGCTGAATACATATATGCGCATGTTATTGAAACGATAAAATAAAATAATTAACTCTTGAACTCGGATGCACCAATCGCATCCTACTTCACGGACCGAAAGCTAAAGCTCCACTAACTGTCAAAACACCTTCTCCTGCTCTCAGCAGCATGGAAGGTTGGCTGAGTGAGTAACGATGAACAGAGGAGGGTTTAGTTGCATAACATATAGGTTTATGATTCGTAATTATTCATTTACAAAACTATAATGCTCTTTAAAATTCATTTCTATTTGCAGTTTAATGCATTCGAAATATTCCTTATAAATTTTACTTATTTGCAAAAATAAGACCTTAGCATGTAATAAACTTTCAATACTTTTCTATTTTTTATTCTGACATATTACAAATAAGAAATATTTTTCCATCTGAAAAATTAATTTTGTACTTTTCAAACATTATTAATTTGATAATTAGTATACAAATTACTTTGACACTGAATCTTCATTATACTTTAGAACTGTCATAACACGATGCGTTCTCAATTACTTCTTCCTATCATTAAAACAACTTCATATATCCTGGTTTGTTAGTAACAAAAGCTCTTTTCCGAAAGAAAAGATTAATAACATTTCCAAGGATATACTTTATCCTACCTTGTTACATGTATCAGCGTAGTTTCCTTTGTATGATTGTCTTGAAGTATCTTCATCATTAGTAAGTTTCTACATAACTTAAAACAAAGATTCGTTCTTCGCGTATTTCAGATATCATTAGCTCATTACTTTCCACAGTACGTCAAAATAAAAAAATATAAAAGACAGGCATTCGAAGAATATGTTCAAAGTTGTTTCATCTTTGATTATATTAATTTATGGAATGTAAATTTGAATTTTAAAATTTCTTAAAAGGATTACTTGAGGAATATATACTGCAAATTATCATGTTTCACATCCGTATAATATTAACCTTTTATAATAAAGAGAAGATTTAAAAATAGATATATAACTTTAAAATGGAATTACACACACTCCTGTCCTTAATTAAAATGACTTGCACGTGCCTAAAAGTACATTTTACTACTTATTAAACTATGCGTGTTTTAATAATTTTCTTCATTTATAAGAGAAAATGTTTACAAGAATGTTTATAAGAGAAAATGTTTACATCTTCAGAGGAACGCCTTAAGGCGTGGCTCGATTTTTTTTTTTTTTTTTTTTAATGCCGCTATAGAAGCAGCATTAGTTTGCTGAGGAGCAAAAATGTAACAGGGTGTCGACAATCGTAATTTTTCTCCTACTACTTACATCAATATTTTTCGTTCGAAATTTTTACTAGTATATATGCACAACTGATTAAGTAAAAAATATTGTATAAACATACTGGTGGAAAAATCAGGGGGAAAATGTCGACTGTCGACACCCTGTATAATTATGCATTGAGAGATAAACCCCATTAATACTATATTTGAACTTCCTGATTAAAAACTAGCTAAATATGTTTAATTCTGTAATTTTAAATTATAAGTGTATTGTGGAAAAAACAAGTGTTCAGTGAGCAGAAAAACCCGTAACATCCTATATATATCTAACTACTTTCCTATATTTTAAAATCGCATTTTCAACAATGTATTCAAGCAAAAAACTCCTTGAAAAAAAATGTACTCGCTTAAAACGGAAGATTGAAAATAACTCAACTTGAGTGAATTTTCACTCATTTGCCTAGAAGAAATGCGCCCTCTCATCTTGAGTTAAATTCGGTGAATTGAATGAGTTAACATAATGCACTCAAACTTGATCCTTGTCGAAATAAATCCTTGTCGAATCCTGTTATTAGTCAGTCTAAGAACATGATTTGATAAGGATTTATTTAACAAAACCGTATGAAGTGTACTTTTTCCACATAGGAATTTTTGCTGGTGTTCGAACACTTTTGTTACCGACTGTAATTTTGAAAACATCTCGTCGTTACCTTTAAAACAAATTTTTGAGCCATAGATCTGTGATAACTTAAAACCTTTTATTTAATTTTTTTCATTAAAGAAAATGGCATTGACTTCAGATGTTGGCACAATATTACTGCCTCCCAACATGTATTGATATAGCACTCTCAGATGAAAATCGTCTACATTCATCAAAGAAAATAATTTTAATAAACAATTTTTACTGAGTAAACTTATATAGAAGAATATAGAAGAATTTTTTTTATAGTGGTGACAACATGCCAATTCAGTTATATGCTATTTTAAAAAATCGCATTTATTTAATGGAAAACTTAAGTTTCGATTTTGAGACTTAGAACTGTGTTGAAAATGTTAATACACTTTTAAATGAGCAATTTTTTTTTTATTTATGACCAATCGACAAAGCATGTCAAACTTCCCAATGTTTTATTTCGAAAGTAACTTTCTCCCTTTAATTAACGTGAAAGATTTATTTCAAAGATAATAGGGCTTGCTTTACAAACAAATATTTTTTATCAACCTTTTTTATGAAATGTTTAACAATCATATTTTAAATAACAATAACAATGTACAAATAAATTGACAGATAAATATTAATATTTTAAAATATAATGAAAAACCGATAAGGCTAAAAAAAAAAAAAAAAAAAAAAAACTATCGTTTTTATTTATATTCTAAGCCGACATATTAAGAAAATGTGTTATTTAAATTTAAATATTTTCTCATTAAAAAGAATTGTATAAAATTTTAAATTTTAAGAAGATATTAAAAATTAATAACTTCCGATTAAATAACTGTAGATAAAAAATGTATCACCAAAACTTTACATAAAATTGGAACTCACGAGATTTACTCGTCTAGATGCATGACATTTTAATGATAAGGATATATTCTGAAACTTATTAGATGGAAAAACTTTAACAAGCAAAGATATAGATTTTTAAATTGATCCTGACATTAAAAAAATAACCATCAAGAAAAACTTAAAATTTTCAATACTTTCCTTATAAAAATATTTGCACTTTGTCTGAATATACTTGCTGAAAAAAAAATTACGTGCAAAAATATTTAATATCTGTAGAACATTATATATATATATATATATATATATATATATATACATACATATAATCAGTGGCGTATGCAAGAGAGGGGGGGGGTTTAAACCCCCAAAGAACCAAAAACATGACAAAATGTATGATAAGAAAAATTAGGCAGTTTCCTTACATTTTTTTTCACATTTCAGGCGGAAAAAATGTATGGCAAGCATAGAATATTTTTTTTCTACGAAGTGGTTTAAAATTATGACTAACTTTCTTTTTAATTACTCTGCGATAAACACTCCTGAAAATAACTAAACCATTTCATTTGCGCGGCGCGAAACATGTTTCCCCTGAAAACAATTCTCTGAAAGGATTTCACCTTTACGAGTTCATACTCAAGGGCAAGAGGGGTCGACTATATGGGGAAGGGGTGACCATTGACCTTGAAGGAGTGACCAAAACAATACCCCAACAGTAGAAAACATTTTAAATGAACTAGCGAAAACTTCTCGTCGATTAGACTTCGCTGTGTAAATAAGAAAATTCAATGAAATATTTAGCGTAACTATGTATTGAATTTTATGTTTTGTGAAGCAGTTTGTACAGGCTCTACGTTATTCGCCGCTAATTAAAAATTTTTTAGTTTGATCTTCTAAATGGTGAGTTTGTTTTACTATTTTTCATTTTGTTACTCGTATTTTCGGCAAGTAATTATGATATTTTAAAAGATTGTTAAACTTAATTAAAAATAAACTTAATTAAACTTAATTAAACTTAATTAAAAATTCGGAAGGACGAACCCCCCCTTTGGAAAAATCCTGGATACGCCACTGCATATAATATATATATTTAAATGTCTTTTTTAATTAGTAAAAAAAATATATAGAACAAAGGAATTTAATTTCGACAAACTTATGTGCACGTTGTAACATAAATTTTTATTAAACAAAGTTAATTTTAGATACGAGTTTTCTTTTATTTTTA
Organism: Salticus scenicus; assembly: GCA_963930645.1. Lineage (NCBI taxonomy): Eukaryota > Metazoa > Arthropoda > Arachnida > Araneae > Salticidae > Salticus > Salticus scenicus. The sequence continues at coordinate 59,681,991 of OZ005652.1, read as the reverse complement.
GTGATACATTTGATAATTCTTTATTATTAATTATATCAAAAACACTTTAAACACACGTAGAATTTTATTTTACGTGTGTTTAAAGTGTTTTTAATATAATTTACAAATGACACGTATTCAATTTAACTCTTTTTTTAAAGATAATTTATAATATTTTTTATTATTTGTTTAAATTATTTTACATTAAAAATAAAAACATTAACATGCTCGAATAGTAAAAGTTTACGGTAGAATACCATGTACATAAAACGGTAGAAAAAATTATTCAGTGAAGAAATGTCATTTAATCCTAGTAAACCCTTTGTAATCGCGATTGCTAAGAATTTAATGTACTAATTTCTTAGAAAATGTTCTATATGGGTATCTTTTTAAGGAGTCTTACACCGTATTTACGTGAAATTCTCAGAAAACCATGAAAAGATTCGAGTAGTCGGACCAAAAGAAGCTACCTTGGTTCGAACACGGCATCTCCCGTCTGCCAGCTGGGAGAGAAGCCCGCTTGTTCCACTGATGAGGCAAATCCAAATATAATATATATATTCTCATAATTTCTAAAATAGTATTATTAAATAATGAAAGAATAATTTCTACTAATTTCAACTTAATCACATTAATATGTAACTTTCTTTTCGACGTTATTATTGTTCCTAATTTCTACAAACCACTTTTAAATCGATCTATTAAAAAACAAAATTTAAATATATGTGATAAAATTTTAAGCATAGGTAAAAATGTAGTACGGAACAGAAAATGTTTTGCAAAGAATTTTTACGTAATAATAATAATAATAATAAACTGGAAAATATATGATGCATTTCTCAACTTTTTTTTTTTTTTTTAATAAAAAACCTCTTTTGTGTCTACGAGAGCAAATTGTCTTTTTATTATTAATATTATTATTAATATTGTTATTATTATTTAAAAATAAAATAAAATAAATAAATTATTTACTCCATGTCATGCTTATCTTGAACTTAAATACCTAGGATAGAAATTTCTTTTCATTTAAAATTTAAAGCAGTAATATTTCATTTCACAGTATATAATTGAATCGAAAAATCAATAACCATTAGTTTTCAAACATTGGCATTTACGTATGCAAAAAAATTTAATTTATCACTTCATTTTATGAAAATATATAATTTCAATTTGAATATAAAATGAAAAAAAAAATTGTATATTATTCCCTATATTATATTATACAATATTTTTAAGCAAATAAGATATGTTTTTTCAAACTATGAAGCTTTGTGTAGATATTATTAAAAATGAATTCGGTAACACTTTTAAAATTGAATCGAATGTAGCGTTTAGGCGATATCGCACTTTAAATAATATGAGGCCGCAGGCCATCATGATATGGAATTTTTGTTTGTGACCCTATAAAAAAACATAAATGCTAGATTCACTAAAATCAATAGAGTTCGAGCGATAGTGGCCCATCTACATGCATAAATTTTCTGTTCATTCTAATAAGGTGTTTAGACCCTATTGCATTTTAAATAATTTGAACCCATAGGCCATAATGATAAAAAATTTCTTTTGTGACCCTGTAAAAAAAAACTATAAGCGCTAGATTCACCAAAATCTATACAGATCTTGTGACGGTAACCTGTAATATGTATATAATTTTTCAGTTCAATCGAATGAGGCATTTAGACACTATCGCAGTTTAAAGATTTCGAAACCATAGGCCATAATAATAAAGAAATTTTTCTTTATGTTCCTGTAAAAATGCATTAGTAGTACATTCACCAAAATCAATAGGGTTTGTGCTATGGTGGCCCACAACATGCGTACCGATTTTCAGCTCATTTAAAAATAGCGTTTTCACTAACACACATACACGCACACATTCACGCACACCGTAAAAATATGTCAGCAAAAAAATAGCAAAATTTAACTCAAGGGAAGTCAAAACATTTAGATACACCAAAATGTCAAAGACAACTTTTTTTTTTCATGATTACAATACTTTACTTATATGTTTTCTGGTTTTCATGTAAGTTTATTATCAGTTATTTTTGTTTCGTATTTTCAATATTTTGTATGAATAAAAATATATTTTGATTTCTTATATATATATATATATATATATAAAAGAGCAGAGTATGTGTGTGTGTCTGTCTGTGTGTGTGTGTGTGTGTCCGCTATAGAATCCTAGGCCGTTTCACCGAGCGGGACCAAATTCGGCACGGTTAATGTTTACGACCCGAGAAAGACAACGCCGCAAAAATGAAAGTTGTAACTTAATTAGTTTTGGAGATATTAATTAAAATGTCCACTCATGTCTAATCTGAAAGCGATCTCAATGACTGAGAATTCACCGCCATTGGCATTATGCCAGACGAATGTCTCCAAAGAAAAAGGAAATGATTGTAACCGATCAAGATGTCACGTGTTTTGTATTGGGGGGAAAATTGCAATTTCAAATTTTTTTCAAATTTCCATTCACGTTACATTTGAATTAATATTCGGCCTAGACAGCATATTATAAAGCTACTGTTCAATTTTCATGAAAATATGTGGATAAACAAAAAAATTAGATTAAATTTTGTTTTATATTTTCCACTATTTTAAATTGAGATATGCCGTTGAAATTTCGTAATATTTGGTTTAAACGCCCGAAATTTTTGCTTTAAAATATAGCTAATAGAAATGTCTAAAAATCGGTTTCTGGAATTTTTGAAATTCGGTCCCCAAGGGGGCGGGGGGGGGGGGCAAAACGTGATTTTACACGCGTAAAAAGTGATTTCGCATAATCCTATATATCTCAAACAAAAAAAAAAAAAATAGATATACGTGATATTTTTGCTCTAAAATATAGCTAATGCAACTATCTAAAAACCAATTTCTGGAATTTTAGAAATTCAGCCCCCAGGTGGGGCAGCAAGGGGGGGGGGCTATGGAGCAAAAACAAATAGAAGTACAGTTAGGCCGTTCAAAATTGGTACAGATAGGTTTTAAAGGCCTGCAAGTTGAATGGGGATATTTTCGATTGTGTAAAGTTATTAGGAGGGACAAGAAGGGAGGGAAGGGGGGGGGGAATAAAAATAGTGTCAGATCATTCAAAATTGGTACGTAGAGGTTTTCGATACTTACAAATCGATTGCGGATATTTTTGAATTTGTAAAATTATTAGGAGGGGCGGGTAGGGGGTGGGGCGGTAAGGGAGGGCTATGGGGCAAAAACAAATAGAAATACAGATAGGCCGTTCAAAATTGGTACAGATAGGTTTAAGAGGCCTGCAAGTCGAATGGGGATATTTTCGATTGTGTAAAGTTATTACGAGGGGCGAGAAGGGGGGGAGGGGAGGGGGGGGGGGAATAAAAATAGTGTCAGATCGTTCAAAATTTGTACATAGAGGTTTTCGATACTTACAAATCGATTGCGGATGATTTTGAATTTGTAAAATTATTAGGAGGGGCGGGTAGGGGGTGGGGCGGTAAGGGGGGGGCTATGGGGCAAAAACAAATAGAAATACAGTTATTCCGTTCAAAATTTGTACAGATAGGTTTAAGAGGCCTGCAAGTCGAATGGGGATATTTTTGATTGTGTAAAGTTATTAGGAGGGTCGAGAAGGGGGGGAAAGGAGGGGGGGCAAAAAAATAAAAATAGTGTCATATCGTTCAAAATTGGTACATAGAGGTTTTCGAAACTTACAAATCGATTGCGGATGATTTTGAATTTGTAAAATTATTAGGAGGGGCGGGTAGGGGGTGGGGCGGTAAGTGGGGGGGGCTATGGGGTAAAAAAAATAGAAATACAGTTAGGCCGTTCAAAATTGGTACAGATAGGTTTAAGAGGCCTGCAAGTCGAATGGGGATATTTTCGATTGTGTAAAGTTATTAGGAGGGGCGAGAAGGGGGGAAAGGAGGGGGGGGCAAAAAAATAAAAATAGTGTCATATCGTTCAAAATTGGTACATAGAGGTTTTCGTTACTTACAACTCGATTGCGGATGATTTTGAATTTGTAAAATTATTAGGGGGGGGCGGGTAGGAGGGGGGGGGCGGTAAGGGGAGGGGCTATGGGGTAAAAACAAATAGAAATACAGTTAGGCCGTTCAAAATTGGTACAGATAGGTTTAAGAGGCCTGCAAGTCGAATGGGGATATTTTCGAAAGTGTAAAGTTATTAGGAGAGGCGAGAAGGGGGGAGGGGAGAGGGGGGGGCAAAAAAATAAAAATACAGTTAGATCGTTCAAAATTGGTATATAGAGGTTTTCGATACTTACAAATCGATTGCGGATATTTTCGAATTCGTAAAATCATTAGGAGGGGCGGTAATGGGGGGCTATGGGCAAAAACAAATAGAAATACAGTTAGGCCATTGAAAATTGGTACAGATAGGTTTTAGAGGCCTGCAAATCGAATGGGGATATTTTTGAAAGTGTAAAGTTATTAGAAGGGCCGGGGAGGGAGGGGACAGAGGGGCAAAAAAAATAGAGTTAGATCATTCAAATTTGGTACATCGAGGTTTTCGATACCTACAAATCGATTGCGGATATTTTTGAATTTTTAAAATTATTGGAAGGGGCGGGAAAGGGGGGAGGGAGCGGAAGGGTAAAAAAATAAAAATAGAGATAGATCGTTCAAAACTGGTGCATAAAGGTTTTTGTTACTTACAAATCGATTGCGGATATTTTCGAATTTGTGAAATTATTAGGGCGCTCATATATATGCATTCGCGCGTGCGCATCGCGCACGGGTCTACGCTGCCGAAGACAGTGGGAACCCGGTGCGACATTTTTCCCGATCAGAGTTTTTTTTCCTTTTTTTTTTTTTTTTTTTTTTTCACATGATAAAAATTAATGCAATTTTGAGAATTCATTAATTATAATGATTCATTTAAAAATAGTGACCAGCGAAGCGGGCGTAGCCTGCTAGTATAATATATATGGGTTATTTCTATATATTGGTTGTATATCTATATATTGTTTGCATTTCTATAGCTAAAAAAAAAAAAAATAAATATTATATCATTAAAAAAATAGATATTTCTTTATAAACAAAATATTCTAATAAATAATGAACATCTGCAAAAACTTTAAGGAAAAAAGCATCCAGAAAAATTTCAATCATTTTGTGATAGGAGTGAGTTAATAGTATTTGAAATGAGAAAAGCAGATAAGTTCCACTCCGTTAACAAGTCTCATGTTTTTAATGATGAAAACTTTAAAAAGCGTCGTCTTACACAGAAGTTTATAAATTGATTTTACAAATCAATTTAAAACAGACATAAAGAAAGAAATTGTGGAAATTTTCAGAATCTTTCCACGTGAAAAAAAAAAAAAAAAAAAATAATAATAATAATAATAATAATAAATAATAATAATAATAATAATAAATAAGTCATTTTACAGAAATTTGTGTTGTTATTATTATTATTATTATTTTAAAACTATAATAATTATTAAATACTTGAAGCATGTAATAACTTATAACGAACACATATAAAAGTGGCTGGAAAAAATTCTCAATATCTATATTCGTTTTAAAACTATAGTTTAATTGTCGAAGAATATCAGAATTATTTTTTAATTATTGTATTTCTTGAAATGTAGAAAATATCTACGTTCTTGAAATCAACCAGAAACTTTATTTATTATTATTATTTTTTTAACTGAAACGAGACCCACTAGGGGCCGATAGGTGCTGTTTTCAAAGCTATAGGAAGGGAAGTGCCGGATTTGATTGCAGATCGCGCATGTCGACTTAGCAGTTCAGAGTTTTCCGTTTTTTTTTTTTTTTTTTTTTTTTTTTTTTTTCCCGAAAATTGCTTGAATACAGACCGAAGCCTCTTAGGAAGACTCCTATGGGGGGTGTACCTCCTTAGACCTAGGTGCCTGGTGTAGACAGCTGGATTTAACGCAAACACCATCTTTATCTAAAACGTTTTTTAATGGTGCTTCGTACGCAACTGAAAAAAAAAAAGAACTAATAAAACATATAAAAAAAAGTCATAGTAAGTCAGCTGTATTAAATTAACAAATTTTAAATCCAGACAAACAATAAAAACCAAATAAATACAATTATATATATATATATATATATATATATATATATATGTATGTATATATTGTATATATATATATATATATATATATATATATATATATATATATATATATATATATATTGATTTAAAATAATTTCCGAATTCATTTAATATTTCTAAATAATAAACACATTAACGAAATATTTCAACGCTTAAATTAAATTTCTTTGAATAGTTCATCATACAATATTTAACATATATTTGTAAATTAAATGGTGTGAATAAAATTACTTATAAACAATTCTGTAAAATCCTACATTCAATTATGTGTATATTCTCCAATTTCGCTCAACATTTCCTATAATGAATAAAATAAATAACTAAAGTAAGCTTTATTGTCTCAAGTAAATATCATATTTATCTTATGTGATATCATTGAAGTCTAGAAATAAGAATTAAATTATTAAATTAATTTGTTTTAGAGAAGGTAGAAGTCATCGTAGTATTCATTGATTAAATACATTTACTTAAAAATAAATCGGATAATATTTCAATATAAAATTAAGAAATAGATAAATTATGAATTCATTACATATATTTTCGAAGATTTATCAATAACTTTTACGTACTTGTAACGTGTAAGTTGATGATAATTGAACACACTAGCATGCACATTCTAATTTCTGTTAAACATTTGTAAAAAGTTAAAATAATATATTTAAAAAAATAAATTGACAAGCATATATTTTTCAAATATATTGAGAATCATGTACTCCACAAACTAATTATAACTTTTCACAATATTAATTCAGAAGTAAAAAGGTATCGCGTTTCTCAAATGGAAATATTTTCACAGTAAAGAAAAATTAATAGAAAAATTAATAAGTCTGGGTAAATTAAAAACTAAATTACGCAAAGCTCAATTATTAGAGGGAAGATAATATGTAATAGCACTTGAAATAAGAGAAAAGGAGAAATTTCATCATTTTGAGGATACGTCATGCATTTTGATAATAGACAGATATTCCGTCAATTATTAAATAGTAAAACTTTTAAAAGTAAAGAACTAAGTTTTTAAATTTATCTTAATAGTAAATAATAAAACCGTATAATAAATTTGTTAAATTTCCCAATATTTCCCTTGTACAAAATTTTTGAAACATTGTTTGGATACACGCGCTGGGGAAAAAATTTAATCAGGCAAAATGTTTAACATTTCTTTAAAACTTTATAAGGGATGAAATTCCCCGTTTTCATAAATACACTGACAAGGAAACATTCAAAAGGTGTCGTCTTCAATATATATATATATATATATATGATTCTACTCTTCCTAAAACACCAGAAAGTGAAAAAATTATCAGCTGAAATGAATTAAAGCGACCACAAAATTTATCAAAATTAAGCATATTTGTTGATTTCACATTGTTAGGCGATGGATTTTGAGTACTTGGCGGAGAAATAAAACACGGTTCTGTTCGTACACGGCAATCTCGGTGCTAGCGAACTGAACGCCTAACAGCGCTAAATCGCCAAATATGCTTAATTTTGATAATTTTTCGTGGTCGCTGTAATTCATTTCAGCAGATTATTTTTTCACTTCTTGGTGTTTTATGAAGAATAGAATCATTTTTTTTTTTTTTTTTTTTTTCAATATTTTTTGAAGACGACACCTTTTGAATGTTTCTTGTGAGTAATAATAAGAACAAAATTTATGAAGCAATATATCAATGAGTTATACTAATTTAAATTTTACTTGAAGCAAAACTATTTTATATAAGAGTTTTTCTTTAGTTTTGTAAGTTTTAACTCATTATTTTTACGTGATATAAATAACATGTGCAAATAAAAGTAAAGATATCAGCTGTTTTCCTCTTGCAGTGATACTATGTATCGAGAACAAAAACATAATTTTAAAAAGAAAACATACAAATTTATTCTTTGTGCAATATATCGGTATATTAGCTGATTGGAGCTAATATGTTTTTGTAATGTCTAGTATGCTAATTACAATAGACTTATCTCAAAGGACAAATGGTATATAACTTTAACTTAAACAAATACATTTGTGTGCATAGAACTGTTTGAATAACTTAGTTTTATGTCATGTTTAAACCGTATGCTTAATGCGATAAACTTAATTATTCAGAAAAAGTTTTTAACACTATTATAGAATACAATAAAATGTTTATTACTATTATTGAAGAAAATGATAATGAAGCATAAAGGTTGCGTTTCAAACTTTCATTATTATTATTATTATTATATCAACTGCTTGAAAATACTCTACATCTACGAGAGCTAATGACATTTTTTCATTCTTTTATTATAGTGATACAATATCCATTTTGTGCTTAAAAAAAAAAAAAAAAAAAAGACAGATTAAAATAAAAATTTTTCCATGCCACACTTTTTTTTATTGATAACTTGCACCTTGTAAATTTCTATCAATTAAATATAATTTCTATTAAGGCAAAGCTAGGAGAGATCGCGCACATAGGGGATCGGCGGGAAGGCGTACAGTGGGCGCTCTGAAACACCAGGTAGTTACAACATAGATAGTGGAGTGCCAACTTAAATGTGCATATTCATTGCTTGAACAGTCTAAGATTACCAAAACTAAATTACCAAAAGCATGACATTCTCCAGTCTTGCTTTTGCCTCCAAGGCAGTAGCACGTGTTTTTTTGCACCTGATGAAGGAAGGCTACGTCCTTTCGAAACCGGTTGTGCTGCTTAAAATTTATGGTGTGTGAAGAAGTCTTATTGTCTATTTATCAGTCTAAGATTAAATGTGATTATTTTGTCTCGTTTTCAAAAATGTTTGCTTAAATTTTCAAAACCCTTTCTAGAATTTCTATAGAATGGTAGTACTACAAAATATTTTTAAGTTAAACGATTTCCCATGGACTCATTCATAAATTTTACTTGTGGCAGGTGGTTGCATGAAAGTTGCATCATTTATAACAACGAGTACAACGATTATAGGCAACGCCAGGTTAGATCAACAAACAAGAAACCATTCAAATTGAAAAGGAACTTTATCAATCTTAAGTTAAACGTATTATCTAGAAACTAAATGTTTTCTAGTCTTGCTTTTTTATCTGAATCTTTAATTTATTTATTTTAAATAAAAAATTTTAATCCTTTTCAATTGTTTTTTCATTTTCTGTTTTTTTTTTTTTTTTTTTTTTTTTTTTTTAATTATTAAATTGAAATATCTACATGCAATATAAAAATATTTGTTTACATAACCCTTATACCAATGTCATTTAAGTGCAATTATCATTGTTAACAATTTAATTGTAGTTAAAATTAAGCGCAATCTCTCCTACACAATAAGGAGAGATTGTGTAAAATAGCTTTCTTGGTTTTATTACAGCTGTTGCCTTAAATCATAGTATAACAATAATATTGTAATGGAAATGCGTAGCAGAAGGATCACGTCAAAGGTATGCACCAACAGTTTAGCAAAAAATTAAAATTTAACGTTTTGTTGAAATGTGCGCAGACTCTCCTTGCTTTACAGTCGGTAACAAAAGTGTCCGAACACTAGCAAAAGTTCCTATGTAAAAAAAATGCGCTTAAAACTGTTTAGTTAAATTAATCCTTATCGAATCGTGTTCTTACAATGACTAAGAACAGGATTCGACAAGGATTTATTTAACAAAACCGTATGGAGTGTACTTTTTTTACATAGGAATTTTTGCTAGTGTTCGGACACTTTTGTTACCGACTGTACCTTATACTTCATTTCAGATGATGCTACTGAATACAGAAATATCTTTGTTTTAATTGATGTGAAAAACTGTTTTAATTCAATAAATTCTCATTATTTAAAGAAGCGATTTTAAAACTGAATTTAAAAAACTTAATTATTGTTTTTAACTCTTATGTTTAATAATAAATAAATAAATAAGAAAAAAAAAACAGTTTTAACTTCAGAAATAAGGCTGAAATATTTTCATTAAGAAAAAAAATTTTTAAAGTGTAAAAATTACAGAAGATATTATTAAATAAAAATTCAGTGACTTTTCCAAAGAAAAAATTGCAATTTTAGAGAACTTGCAGTCTACATAAAATATTACAACTGTTTCCTTGAAGATGATGTAAGATGACAATTATTAAAGCTAAAAATTTTCAGAACATCATACAAATGAATTAAGTTGATAAAAATTTATCTTCAGCGTAAATTAATTTAAGTGATCTCACAAAAAATACATTAATTATAAAATGCTACGTAGTATACATATTTAAAATAAACCATATATAATGCATATATAAAAATTATTGCATAATGTACAAAATTAAAAATAAATTATTTTAGTTATATAATGTCATACGCGAGGGAAAAAAAACATTAGAAGATGTGGGGATATAAGTTTTTTTTCTTTGAAAAAAAAGTTATTGCGCATGATGGAGTCTTCAAAAAGTTTTAGAGGAATTTATAAAGAAAAAAAAAATTATTTTATGGCAAAAATGGAAATGGTATTTTAAATAAGAAAACAGATAATTTCTACTTCATGCGATATTTTAATGGTGAAAATTTTAAAAAGTGCCGTCCTATGGATACGTTTGTAAATCGATTTGACAAATTAATATGAAACAGATATATGTATATAAAAATAAATTAAAGTTTCAGATACTTTTCACACGAAAAACTGCCCTATGTATTTTACGAAAGTTTCAAAAAAATTATTTAAACTCTTTTTTTTTTTTTAAATACTCGATCAGAACTTTGAATTTATGATAATGACAAAATTTTAAATATCTATCTCCACTTTTAACCGAAGTTTTAATAACTATATGCTGAAAAAGAAATTGCAATTTTATAAGTACAAACAAATTATTTTCACGAAATAGCTCTGAAAGTTTTAATTTATACATATTTATACTTCTGAAAGATTCATACATTTTATTAGCAGCTGAAATAATTTATTGGACTATAGATAAGAATCACATTTCATCTAAATTCCTTTAAAGAATTATAAACAGAGGTTAAAATCCATTTAATAAATATAACTCAGTACTTTTTTGAGAATGGAGCAGAGAAAATTAAGTTGGTTTTAGATGAGGTAATTTTCGTAGTTTGAAAATTATTTATGACTTCAGTGAGCGTTTCTATCTGTCCGCATTCTATAATTTGTAAATATGTTTCAATTGCCATAAAACTGATATGTGGTACTTGTGATTACTATAAAATGCTCTCCAATAAAAAACATAAGTATCTATGCTGCTTTTTTTGTACAAGGACTCTCAAAACGTTTCTACTAACTATCGGCTTAACTGAAAGTAATTTCTTTCAATATTCTTTTAATAGCTTTAGGGGGGGGGGGGTGTAAATTAACATACATTATTCAAATGTAAATTATCATGTTTCCTATAGAATAGAGTGTGATTAGTTTTATTGATTTGTTTACAAAACAAAACCTATTTCTTTAGCCACATAATGGTATACATGTGGCAATCGCTCGAAGGTTATTTCAAACATTTTAGAGTTTTTCTTTATTTTTCTATTCCGTATTTTTAGCACATGATATTGGACATATATTATTTTTAGATAGTGTACAGGGCTACTCAAAATAAGTTTTTTATATTTTTTTTCTTTGAGAATAATTGTATAAAAATAGTTCTTGGGGAATTCTTATTTAGATTTAGATTTAAAATACTTTAAAACACGTAAAATTAAGCTTTATTTAAAAGGTTTTAAAACATTATCCGAAGCTTTTTGCTTTGAAATACCAAAGCATTAGCAGGGATTTTTGTAATAAAAATCCGTGTTTTAACTTAAATAGCCGTAAAGTTAATTAAAAATCGTGTTTTAACTTAACTCTTTTTTAAGAGATAATTTATCTTATTCATAGATTGAACAAATGGTTAAAATACGGCTATTTATTTTTGTGTATAGGGACTCATAAAGGAATTCGGATACACTACGTATATTAAAAGTTAATATTTTTAAATTACGCAAAATAATAATATATATATGATTTAGATGAGCTTAAGAATGTTTCACATACATTAAGACTCAATTAAAATAAAAAATTCGTTTTTAGGACCACACAAAATATTCATATATATTTTAGTATAAAAATAAAAATTGCTTATATATATATTTTTTTTAATTTTTAAATTCTAGCATTCTATGAGTGACGCATTCTGTTTTAATTAATAAATGTGTTACAGAAAAATTATTTATTTTATGATTTCTTTATAAAACTGTAAGTATAGTTTTTGTGACTTTCTTTAAACTTATTTAAAACAAATTATATAAATATGCAGTGATATAAATATGAATTATGTGGAAAAACTCACAAATGTTCCGAGATATTTTAGTCTAAGATAGGCTTGTATTTAGAATATTGTTATTATTTTTATGCTACGCAGAGCATGACAATTTTAACCTTAATAATTTTGAAATATGATTTAGAAGTAGAAAAACTTGTTTCCTATAGAATACGCTATAATTAGCTTTCTTGACTGATTTACAGAGTAATACAAATATATATATATATGTATTTTACTATAGAAGGGGAAATTGCTCGAACTGTATTTTGAGTCATGTTTTGCATTCTAAACACATGAAACAAAATTAAAATGCTAAATGCTAAAGAGCATAACAAGTAAGCACAATTGATATGTGTTTTATAATCTACGTGAAAAGCATTAATTTCTTCTTGTTTATTTCACACTGACGATGATGTTGTGTGAAAGAAAATATCCTTTCCCTTTCATTTCAATGTTTGTTTGTTTTACAGAAAATAAATGTTTACCAAGTGAACTTCCCTTAACAGAAGAAAAAAGGTAACATAGTTATCAAACAGCAAATGTTTACTTGCTCATAAAAGAGAACAATCATGAGCACAAACAAACATTCGATGTACTATCACGGATTTTTATGTCTTGCTTAAAGAAATTTCTAGAAAAGTTTGTTTTAAACAAAACAAAAATAACCAGTTATCGTAAAATAATCACAGCTCAATCAAAATAACAGTTTAACACAAGAAACAGCTTAGAATAAAAGTAAGAAATTTTTCAAAAGATTTCACGACAGACATTGTAATTAACCGGTAACTTTATACAAACTAATTTGAATATGTACGCAATTCTAAATATTCATTAAATTTAAGTACTTAGTCTTCATAATTAATTGTTTAAAAATTCTGACATAAAGTGACAGTATTTCTTCTTTACTATCAATTGAAAGGATGTATATTGGAATTTAAAAATAATTCGAAAAAGCAGAAGCACCTAAAATCTACCTGCAGTAAGAAAGCGATTTAATTTGTTTAGCGATGACAACTTTAACCCTTTGCGGCGCAAGACAATTCGGATCATTTAAATTATACTGCCACCGGAAATCATGAACTAAATTAAACTAAAAGAAATTTTAAATTTTATAGTTAAAAAAACCGGCCTTTTCTAATATGTTATAAACGTAAATTTTTGCTAAAAGATTTCCGGGATGAATTTTAGCAGCTGGATCTTAAATTTTGCGTCCTCGCAGCGAGGACAGCGCGCGTTAAGGGGTTAAGAGCGGAATATTTTAATTTCAAAATTTTCATTGTTGCTCTTAACCCATTAAGCATTGCTGTATGAATCCTATCGAAAAGTTGAAAATTTTCATATGTTTTGGGTTTCAATATGCATCTCTAATCAAATGTAGTTTAAATAGTTTTTTAAAAAATTACTTTGTTAGAAAATATGATAGAATTCCGAAATAGGAGACTTGGCACCTACTTGGGTAACACAGAGTAGATAAACTGTGCAAAATCATTTTAAATTAGTTTTCTTGATCCCTGTTTATTATAATTTAAGAGAAAAGATCTTTTTTTGTTTCATAATGAATGTTCATAAAAATTCACCAAAAGTAACTCATTCGAATGAGTTACTTTTGGTGATTCACTTTTTCTCATGCAGTAAAAACAGGTAATTGCGTTTGAATAATAAAAAAAGATAGAATTCACATTGAAAATTTTTTTTTTAATTCGAACGAAATTAGGTTCTTCATTATTCAATGACAAAATAATATATTTATCTTAAGTACTCGTAGAGAAAAAAAATTCTTAATCTAGTTTTCTCAAAATAAGACACATAATGGGTAAATTTTGCTAAAAATTTAAACTTTTTCTATGAGTTTTCTATACAATAAAATTATTTATAGGTTGCCACCAAGTAGCTAGCGCTCATACTTTAATCGATGACGAATTTCAAATATTGATAGATTCGTTTTGTAAATCATCAAATTTGTTAACCACACAATATATTTATAAAATAAAGAGATGTTGTTTAATTTTTATTTTTTATCATTATTTCAAGTGACTTTATTTTGTTTTATATACCTAGATGCCCAAGATTTACCGGGAATCGTTATAAGTATCACATGCAAAGTAAATGGAGTAATTTATTTTCGGAAATTATCATCATAAAGCTTACGTTGATTAAACTTTTATCGTTATATAGTCTTACTTAAATGAAGGTCAATAAGAAAATAAGTTAAAACGGTTTATGTTTAAAAAAAATACCTTATTCGGGAATTTCGCGGAATTTTTTATAATTATTTCCCAGAGATTCCAGTTTGAATGAACCCCAAGCGAAGAGCATTTTACAACTAAATGTTAATTATTAGGAAGATGGTGATAATTTAAATCCGAGTGTTAACTCAAAATGTTCCTAATTCGAATTACTTATCAAACTCGTTCGAAAAATTTCCATGAAAATGAAGTTTCTTCCAAATTTTTAACCAGGCAAAGCGCAGGTTACCAGTAAACGCTAATCTTCTTGAAGATGGAGGTAATTAAAATTGAATTTTAATTTTAAAAAAGCTATTAACTTTAATTTTTATCAAAATTTGTTGAGTTGTTTTCAAGAAAAAAAAATAAAGATGAGAGTAATTAAAATTGAACTAATACTTCAAAAAACCATTAACTTTAAATTTTTATCAAAATCTATCTACTTAGTTGTATCCAATAAAAATCCAGTTCCCGTTACATTTTGTCCCGGGTGTGACACCTATTCCAAGAAAACACTGATTTTACTAAAGATGAACACGAGTCATATTTTTTTAATCCCCAAAAAAGCCCTGAACATCTAACCTTTGCCAAATTCGTTAGGGCTGTTTCTGAGAAACCCTATAAATACACACACAAACCAGTCGCATTAATTTGACCATTGCCAACTTTCATCATCAACCTGAAATAACTAATCGCAGAAGGAATATGGAAATACAAACAGTGAAGATAATATGAAGGATATCGGAGGAAAGCAGAAATCATTACAATCATTGGTGAAATGCAGAAAAGGAACGATTTGTCCAACGTCCAAAAGGATAATTGGCTTCCGAAAGAAGGATGAAAGTATTTTCTAAACGGATAATTTTGTAAAATGTTACCGTTCCGTTGTGGTAAAAGTATACCGTGCATAGCAAAAAGGCAATATCAAAAATCAGTATTGTGGCTCACCACGAGACATTGATGTCAGAAGCGAAAGACGGCTCAGGAGATGCGTTCGGGCGAACAGACCTGCAACCGTTGGTAAAATGATCAATCAAATGAACATATACGCTACTAAAAGTGTCTCCTCAATGATAGTTCAATGAATGTTGCTACATATAAGACTTTACAGCAAACGCCTGGTTAAGTAAAGCAGATGACTAGTGGACAGCTGCTCTTCAGAGATGAAGGTCGGTATTTGCACGTCACTACTGCAACTATACGTCCATTCAGAGGTAACATGTGACTTTTTCAGATAAATCACGTTTCATACTCCATCATACAAATGGACGTTGTTGTACATGGCGTAAAAGGTCTGAAAGCAAACATCCTGAAAGAAATACTGGAAAAGTCAAAGTTCGAGGTGGGAGCGTTATGTTCTAGGAAATATTTTCGTGGCAATCCCTTGGTCCGCTGATCATTGTGGAAAGCAAGGTGGATCGTCGTGCAGACCATGTCCACTGCTACATACAGATTATTTTTTCTCGGTATGAGGTCATCTACCAGCAAAGCAACGTGACGTGTGATACATCTCTTAGTGTAAGTGCACGGTTCGAAGAACACCAGGATTAGAATACTGTGACAGATTAATGTGACTGGATTATACATACATATATGTATATATATAACATGCCACCTCATTAACTCGTTTTATATAAGGTGCAAGAGATAAGTATATCTCGAAAATGTTGAACTGTATCATAAGATAAGAAGTTTTGAAAAAAAAGGCAATTTTTAACAATAATTTGCATGAAATAGTATGGAGGATTTTTCTGATAAATAAATAACGTATTTTGTTTAATTATTGATACTCTCGATGCTTATATAATTAAACTTTTAAATTCAATCTATGTAAAGAAAATTTTATGCATATTATTGTACACAATTTGCGCGATTTAGGAAATATTCAGAATATGAATATTGGAAATGTTCAAAGATTAATATTTTCCTTTGTACATTATTATTTTTTCTTTTAAAGCAAATAAAGTAATAAAAATGTTATTTTTGTGTATGTCTGCATTTAGTGATAGGAGTTATGATAAAAATGTCTTTTTGTGGTGTGTGTATTTGAATAAATTTCAAATCATGAAATTTGACATTTTTCATTTATAAACACTTTATATTTTCATCTCAAATAATCCGAATTTTACACTTACTGTAATTCTATGTGACATTAAAAGCACCGTAATTTTTATTTCAATATTTAACTTTATTCAAAAATTACATGTTAGCCAAATAAAACATCATAAACAACAAAACCAAACAATAGTGCATTAAAATTATCAGACATTGTAACCCCTCTTAGTCGTGGAAAAGAACACGTAGATTTAAAAAAAAAATCCCACTACTATTATAATTTTTTATGTTTTGCTCGAAGGCATTTCTCGAAAAAAATAAGAAAAAATCTGGAGTGACTCTACTCGACTTTCAGAACGTAATTAACGGTTGTATAAATAAGTTAAAGTAAGAAAAGTGATTAAATAAACAAAAGAGAAAAATATAATACGGTGTATGAGTACTTTTTTCTATACAGTATATTGTTTAAGTTAACGCTATTGCCCTTCAAATAATTTGAGCCGATAGATCATACTGATAAGGAAATTTTTGTTGTGTCCCTGTAAAAATCTATAAATGCTAGCCTCACTAAAATCTATACAGTTCGTGCGATGGCGACATATAAAAATTACTTAAACTTTCAGCTCAATCCGATGAAACGTTTAGACGCTATCGCAGTTCAGATATTTTGAGCCAATAAGCTACAATGATAAAGAATTTTTTTATATCCCTGTAAAAAGACTATAAGTGCTAGATTTTCCAAAATTCATACAGCTCGTGTTAAAATTATCTATAGCATGTATATAAAATTTCATCTGAACAGGATATAGCGTTTAGACGCTATCACACTTTAACGAATTTGAGCCCATAAGGCATAATGATAAAGAATTTTGCATTGTGTCCCTGTAGTAAAACATTATACGTGCTAGAAGCACCAAAATCTATAGAATTCGTGCAACAATGACCTATAACATGTAGAAATTTCAGCTCTATCGAATAATGCGTTTAGACTAAGTCGCACTTTAAAAAAATTGGGCCCACAGAGCATCATAAAGAAATGTTCCTGGTGTTCCTGTAAAACTCTATAAATGCTAGACTCACGTTAATTTATACAGTACGTGCAACCATGACCTATAACATGTACATAAATTTTCAGTTCAATCGAATGAGGTGTTTAGACGCAATCGCATTTTAAATAATTAGATCTCATAAGCTACAATGATAAAACATTTTTCGTTGTATTCCTCTAAAAAACCTACTAGCTCAAAAAGTGCAAAATTCCCATAGTTAGTGTGACTTTAAATTATAACATGTATATATATATTTAGTTCAAACCGATATGGCACTTAGACGCTATCGCACTTTAAAGAATTTGAGCCCGTAGGGCATAATGATAAAAAAATTTCGTTGTGTCCCTGTAAAAGCGAGATTCCCCAAAATTTATGCACTTCGTGCAACAGTGACTTATAACATTTGTATAAATTTCCAATTCAATTGAATGAGGTATTTAGACGCTATCGCGGTTTAAAAAACTAGGGTCCTTATAGACCATTATGATAAAGTATTTTTCTTTGTGTCCCTATAAAAAAATAATAATATAAATAAATATAAAAGCTAGATTTACTAAAATTTATACAGTTTGTGCAACAGTGACTCATAACATGTGTGTACATTTTCAGCTCAGTCTTATAAGCTATTTAGACGCTATCACACTTTAAACAATTTGGGCCCATAAACCATAATGATGAAGATATATATATATATATATATATATATATATATATATATATATATATATATATATTGTGTGTGTGTGTGTGTGTGTGTGTTCCTGTAAAAATACTATAAGTCACTATTCACCAAAATCAATAAGGTTTGTGCTATAGTGATCTATATACGTACTGAATTTCAATTCATTCGAGCGAAGCGTTTAGACGCTATCGCGTTCACTCCCATACTTACATACACGCATACATACATGCATACATCATCGTAAAAATATTAAATATAAATTCAGGGGACCTCATAACCTGCAGAAACACCAAAATCTCAAACTCGGATTTTTCACATGATTACAATACTTTCCTCACTATAGTGTTCGGGAAGTAAAAATAAAAATCAATGCAACTAGTTATTTCAAAATAATTACATTACAATCAAAATAACAACTTAACACAAGAAAAGATATATGTAGAATATAATTAAGAAAATTTTAATTTTCATTGAATGCATTGTAATTAAGCTGTAGCTTCAAATAAACGGTTTTGAATATTTAACAGCAGTAACTATTCGTTTACTTTAAATAATTAATTTTTAGAAATAAATGATTAAAATGTCTCAGCATAAAACAAATACCCTTCTTCTGTATCACAAACTTAATAGTTAAATGTTTGTATTTAAAAAAAAATTAAAAAGGCAGAAACATTTAAAATTTAATTGCTAGAACACCAAAAATAACACAAAAGCCATTTCAACTAAGGCTTATTTTTCAAAAGTACATGAGAGTTTTGTCAGTTAGAAAATAAATTAATTTCCTTTAAGTTGACAACTTTAAGAATGAAAATTTTTAATTTGAATAATTCCATATTTGATTTTGATTTTAGTAAATATTTAAGTAGTTTAAAATTATTATTATTTTCTTTTTCATCAGCATTGTGTATTCTTTACATTATTCAAATAAATTATTTCAATTTCGTCGCCACGTAAGGGAGGCACTACTTCATTCAATCTATGAGGAAATTCAAATATTGTGCAATTCATCTTTTGCAAAATCAAATTTACAATGCATAGAATATTTCTTTTAAGTTTAAGTAATGTGTTTTATTATTTTATAATCATTTGAAGTGGGTTTGTATTATTTTATTTGACATGCCTGAATCATTCATCTTTGTCACGAGAAAAGCTGCAAAAAAATTCAAACAAATTTAAGGAATATTGTCTAAAAAGAACAGCATAGATGATTAATCAGATGAATAAATTATAAGTTCTACTTTTATTTCAATTGAATTGAATGCATATTATTTACTGATTAAATAAACCTGTGTTAAGAAACCTTTATTTATAATTTTATTTTGCTCAGAAAATATTGAGATAAAAATATGTTTTATAGTGAAATTTTTCGAAAATGAATATCATCTGTTAAGAAATAATAATAATAACAATACACTTCTTATTTTCTTCTAAGTTTATATATCGCGATATCAATTATAGAATTTCTTTATTGCATTTTGTAACATTTTATGGCGTTTTAATAGATTAAAAAGCATGAAATTAGATTTTATTCTTTATTTAAAAAGCACTTATCATTTCAACTACATAGTCTAGAAATTTTGTAAAATTCAGAGAGTTGAGCATTAAATAATACGGCCAGCTTCCTTTTTCAATAATAAGTTCAATATCCGTATTTGTAATGAATCATTTTAAAATAAAGAATTTTGACCGTCTATTAAAAGTCACTTCATTTCTTCAAGAATAAGACCATGATAGATTTACGGGCATGAAATTAAGGGCATGACAGACAGTGACTGAAACACTTTTGCCGATCACTGACCGTAATACTGACCGCAATTGCAATTAAAAATAAAATTCTAGTATGCAATTTTTTTTTACAGTGTAACATTAAATGAGCCTTAATTTTTCTTTTGGGTTTATTTTTAAGAAAGGAATTTTAACCAAATAGAATTTCAAAAAAAAAAAAGAAAATGAAACAAAAATACAACAAAGGTATAAGATAATGAGATTTTTAGTTAATTGTGAAAAAGAACATTTAGATGCACAAACAAACACTATCTCTACTATTTCAATTTTTTTTTCTTGCTCGAAGGCAATTTTAGGATATTATTTTTAAAAAACCATACATCAAATGATGCAACCAGTTAATTAAAAATAATTACAATGCTATCAAAATAACAAACTATCGAAAATAAATGACATAGATTTCGAAAATTTATTAAAAATATATCACAGCACATGCATGGTAATTAACTAGTAACTTGAAACAAACTAATTTGATATTTATGTAGATGTAAATATACATTAAATTTACGTAATTAGTCTTTATAGTTAATTATTTAAAAATTCCTAAAAGAAAATGATAGTGTTTCACTTTTTTTATTACCAACTCATTAGGACAAATGTTTGAATTAAAAAAATTAAAAAAAAAGAAGAAGAAGAAGAAGCACATTTTAGTTCTAATAACACGTGAATTAATGTAAAAAATTTCAAAAAACTTAATTTTGAAAAGATCGGGAGATATTTATCAGTTAGAGAGAGAATTAGTTTGGTTTAAGTTGCCAATTTTTAGAAAGAAATCTTTTAATTTAAATAACACTGCGTTGCGAAAAAAAAAATCGAGCCCTGATACCATTCTTGCTGATTCTTATGTAAAATGACCTCCTGAATCTGATTATGTTCCCCATTTTGCCCAATCACCCACCGTTTTCTCGGAACGTTACGCCCTCCCCCAATTTTTATCACTGTTCGGTAATTTTATGGCCCTGAATTTGATTTGGAAAATAAAAAAGAATTATTTTAACACTTAAAAACATAAAAAATATAATGTTTAATAAATAATAATAATAATAATTGATTAAAAAAATATAATAAATGCAATGAATGATTTCAGTGGCAATCCCCTCCCCTACATTTCCCCCTTGCTGCAAATATTCATGTTTTAGAATTTTCTAACTCTTTAGCCCCTCAGAAGATATTTAACAGTTAAAATAATGCTTTTCCCTCCCTACATATCAAATTTATAGCCATAAAGTTACCGAAAAGTGATTAAAATAGAATGGCGTCCCTAAAAACGGTGGGTGGTAGGGCAAAACGGGCGTCATATTCGGTTTCAGGGAGTCATTTTACATAAGAATTTGCAAAAATGGTGTTGGGGCTAATTTTCATGCCGAGCCGTGCAATTCAATCTTTGTTTTTAATATGTATCAATATTTAAAGAGATTTTGAGTGCTCATAGTCGCTATTTCGCAGGTACGTCGAACGTTGCGAAGTTTTGAGAATAATTTCTTAATTCCATTGGTTCTGTCAGTTGAAGCAATGTATTAGTTGGAACTGGATCATTTTAATTAAGGTTGTGATGTTGGTTACCATGGAGTTGCACAGAAATGGTGAAATTTACGTGTATGGTTGGATCGAAAGGTATTTTTAGGAACACAATTTTTAAAATCACACAATTAACTGATTGGAAGAAAACCATATTTATTGAAATTTTAATTTTCCGACTGAGTGAAAATAATGCCTGGACCGGAAGTCGAACCCCGGATCTTTGACTTACAAGGTCAAGGCTCTACCAATTGAGCTATCCAGGCCGACAACCGGTCAGCATTACTCACTCAGACAACCTTTAGGCAGAAACATCTGGTATATCATGTAGATAGCTCGACAGTCAAAGATCCGAGGTTCGACTCCCGGTCCAGGCATTATTTTCACTCAGTCGGAAAAAAAATTTCAATATTTTTAGGAAGTTTGTTACAGCAGATATTTAAAGCGACACGTCAATAACGTGCTATTGAAGTAGGGAGAGTTTCAAGAACAGAAAAGATTAGTTCCAGAGAGTTTGACTAGAGCCTTTCCATAGCGAACTGCAGTATGATTCATGAGAGAAATATGGAAGGATGTTAGTGGCCACTTGGAATTACTTCAAGGAGAGAAGCCTTAAGTTATAAATATTCACTATTAATAAATTATAAATATTCATATTTTATTCATATACACGTTTCACACTTATTATTATTATTATTACAAACAGAAATGCTCAGTATTTAATATCGTGAGTAGTAATATTCCCCCATTTGAAATTTAAAATGAAATTTAAAGTCTGACATTTTTCCGTCTTTACTGTTTTACCTCTCATACGTTCAGCACTAAGGTATTAAAGCAAGATATGTTCATCGCAAGTTTAAAATTAATTTTCTTTTGATTTGTGTTATCTTATTTACAATAAATTTAGGCTCCAGATGCATTCTATATTCTTATATATATATATATAAAACCTCTTTAACGATGATACACCCTGACTTCTGTCCGTGACGAAAATGAAATATTAAGCGATACATCTTCTGAGTAACCAAATATGTAAAACATAAAATTTTTATCATACGGTTTTTATCTATATAATAAACTTTACAACATGCATAATTTTTAATATGTATAGTTAATACGTATCTGTTTGATCTAAATATTTAAACTTATACAATACCTTTTAAAAGATTTGAGTTCACTCTGGAGTATGCTGTCTTGACGTATTTTCTAAAACCCGTTAGGATTACATTTTTTACTTTCATTACCCTACTACCGTATGTAATGGAAGTATTGTATTCGGTCCAAAAATTCGATATCGAGTTTTAAACTGATTTACACGTTTTAAGGCCTCCTCAGTCCAAAAAAGTAGTTTTTGGCAATTGGTCAGTGTGTGTATGTGTGTGTTTGTGTATGTATGTGTGGAATCTTCTGGCTATTATAAAAGGCTATTATGAGAAAATCACGTTGGCAATTTAAACGTGATTTTCCCAACGTGATTTTCTCATAAAGTGTAAAAAATTGCATGTTGGTCCTGCTTCATTCACTGTCAAGACTCTAGTTAATTCTATTAAAGGAAGAAAAATTGCTTTGTCAACAAGTTTTCGTTTTATCTCTGCAGCTATATCACTTAGTTATGGCAACCTGCGCTCTTCACATAAATCTTTACATTCAAATCTTCAATCACTTCTTTACCAAGTTGATAACGATGATAAACTTCATGTTAGGGGAAGCCGGGGTAATAAGAGACAGGGGTTATAAGAGACGCAGTCAAAAAACCCACCAAAAAATATACTTAGACAACTTTAAAAATATGTAATATTAAGTATCATGAGTATTCTTTACTACAATACACTTATTGAGAAGTTTATGACACATTTTGAATTCTTTTTATGCGACGGAAAAAAACCTTCACTTTGAACTTACCCTGAAAGTTCGTGACTTTTTCTAAATTTTTCTTTATTATTATTATTATTTTTTTTTTTTTTTGTAGGTAAGATGTTTGGGATTTATTAATGTGTAACCTTTTGACCAAGACTATGACTTTGATGTACAATTTTTTTAAACCTTGAAAGCATTCTTTATTTACATGTTCTAAGCATGTTTCTTATTACCCCATTTTTATTTTTTGTGGGGGTAATAAGAGACATGAGTCTCTTATTACCCCACTGTTAATTACTGTGCCCCCCCACCCCCCATTGTAGTTTCTGTTAATTGTGCCTGACTAGTTTACGAAGAGTTTACCAAGTGTTAGGCCCAGTCTAAGTTTACCAAGAGAACATTTTTTTTTTTTCACTTTAAATCAAAAAGCAATTTTACTGATTTGGCTAGACCATATTTAATTGTTATGATTATTTAAATTTATGTTTAGAATGTGTATAAGTTAGTATTTAGTCTTTAATACTTCATTACATAATAAATAAGTTCATTTATAATTACTAGAAAAATCTTTTATAACATTTTGTTCGCTTGTATACACTTCAAAGATACGTCTTTTTTGCCTACACTTTAGAAAATGGGTAAAATATTTTCTGCCCATTTTAAAAATTATATTGATGTTTTTGGTTAATCCCTAGGTTATATTGATTATGTAGAACTGTCATTAAGTACAATATTATATTATTTAGGACCTAATATTAAAATAAATGAGTTTCACAAACACATTTATTTTCGAGAAAACATATTTTTTGGATGGATGTAAATAATAAAAATTAAAAACTATTGGCTGATTCAGAATTGTTTCCAGATGTCTTTTATTATCCCACATGATTTTACATTGTTATATATGGACAGTTACAAGCCTGGTCTCTTATTACCCCACGTGGGGTTATTAGAGACAAGGATTTAATGAAAATTTAAAAAAAAAATTAACAAAAATTTAAGTTCAAAAATCATCTAAAAAATCAAGAGGAGTCCATTTAATGAAATTAATACGAGACATTTATTTCAAGTTATTTAGATTAATAGTATAGATTTTATTAATATTTTTTGTCTCTTATTACCCCTTTTGTCTCTTATTACCCCGGCTTCCCCTATTGCATTTTTGTCATCACAAAGTTCTATGTTTCGATTTAAACTCGTACGTAAGTTCCGTTTAAAATTTGACCGCTTGCTGACTCATACTACTGATACTGATACACGTGGATCGTCTTCTGTGACTTCCAACTGACTGTTAATAAGTCTGCTCGCACCTTCTCTCAGAGTGAATTAGATGTGTTGAATCGTGGACTTAACTTTGCTTTAGGCAGAAGCTCTGTGGATACTTTTAAACTTTTAGCCTCCGTCGAGCCTGCAATTTCAAAGCTTAATTGTAAAGAACAGCACTCTATCTGTAATAGTATTTCAAGAGTATTGTTAAAAAATAAACTTAGTTTTCCTTCAAATTATAATTCTGATATACAAGTTTTGAAAAACTTATCGAGCGACTCTTCTATTGTCATTACAGGTGCTGATAAAGGCCGCATTATTGTGATTCTTGACAAGTCTGTTTATGTTGAAAAAGTATATGAACTCTTAAACGATAATTCCACTTATGAACTCTTAGACAAAGACTTAACCCCCTCATTCCAACGTAAACTTAATTCGCTCATTAGTGAACTTGAAAAGTCTAAATCCATTAATCGTGCTCTCTCATCTAAGTTAAAATGTTATACTGGTTCTGCACCTATCTTTTATGGTTTACCGAAAATCCATAAACCTAACATCCCCCTTCGTCCCATTGTTGATTATACTAAGTCTCCACTTTACAATCTTTCACGTTTTCTATCAAATTTATTAAAACCCCTCATTACTTCTTTTAATTACAGTTTAAATTATGATTTTCAGTTCTTAGATGCTTTAAAATTAATTCAAGTCCCCTGTAGTTGTATTATGATATCATTAGATGTTGTATCTCTCTTTACTTCTATTCCTATATCATTTGCATGTGATATTATTCAAGATATTTATCCTAATTTCAATGTTGACACTAATTTGAATTTAAATACTGTACTTGATCTTACGACTTTTTATTTATCTTCTAATTGTTTTATTTTTAATAATTCTTACTATCGTCAAATTAACGGAACTGTCATGGGTGCCCCTATATCTGTCGTTATAGCTGAAATTGTAATGCAACACTTAGAAAACAAAATTAATTCCCAGTTACATGATAAAAAACTTTCCTGGAAAAGGTATGTGGATGATATTTTTATAATTACTAAGCAACTTTATGTTAACGATATTTTAGGTTTTGCTAACTCTTTATGTCCTGCTATCCAGTTTACTCTTGAAACTGAAATTAATAATGAACTACCCTTTCTTGACATCCTTATAATGCATAAAACAGTCAATGATTTTTTACATTTTTCAACTTCGGTTTATAGAAAACCCACCTTCTCTGGTCAATATCTTAACTTCAATTCAGCTAATCATTTATGGCATAAACTTGATGTCATTCGTACTCTTTTACATCGTGCAAAGCATTATTGTAGTAATTCCGAATTATTATCATAAATATTGAACTATCCAAATTTTTTCCGATTTAAAAAATAATGGTTACCTCCCTCGTTTTATTAAAAGAATTTATAAAGAAGAGTTCTATTTTTCATATAAATCAGTTTATCCTAATGTTAAAAATTCCACTTATCGTACTATTTATTATCTCTTATTATAAAGGTATTTCTGAAAATATCTCTAAATTACTTAGAGCATTTAATATCTCTACTATCTTTAAACCTCCACTCCGTATTAGTAATTTTCTCTCAAACTTTAAACCCGCTGTTCCCCCTCTTAAACGTCTAGGTGCAATCTATAGTATCCCTTGTAAAAATTGTAATTCTACATATATCGGGGAAACTGGCAGAACAGGTGAAATTAGATTAAAGGAACATAAACGCTCATGTAAAACAGGAGATTTAAGATCAAAACTCGTAATGCATTCTCTCAACAGTGATCATATTCCGGATTTTGAAAACTTTAAAATTTTAGCTTCTAATGTAAATATATATGAACCCGTATTTTTCTAGAGGGCGCTTTTACTAAAATACAACATTCTGCCTTGAACGAGGCTAAAACTATTCCTCCTGAATATTTAATCTTGCTATGGTGTATTATGAATTTTTGTAAATGTTGTGCTCGTATGTTTGACATTGAGGAGGACTAGTGTTCTAGCCGAAACAGCTGTCTTGTGTTTCAATTAAAATATATTTTTAAAGTTTTAAATTTTGTATTCTTTATCTCATTTTAAATATTACATTGGTTTTAATATATTAATGAGAAGTATAAATTATGTTTAATTTTATTAAAATAAATATATTAATTAATTAATAAAAACCATAACCGTTGCCAACAATCAAACAGCTAGAGAAGGAGTAACTTTATGTAAAACGCATTGCTTTCTGTTTAATTATTGTGAATTTTCGAGAAATATTATTTAAACCTATTAAATGTGTTCGTACAAATAATCATATAAGGCAGCATGTCAACTGCTGTTATAGCCCTTGTTAAAATGTTAAGGTAATATTATACAGGCACTTATTTATGCTACATGGACAAAAAATACATTGCGTTAAAATCCAATTAAATTAGTTTACTTAGAAAATTTTATTCATGAATTCATCAACCGTGAATATTTATTTAAATCAAATTGGAGTGTAAAGGTTGATATTTTTATTTATTACCAACTATGCGAAAAATACCAGAGCCGGGTATCGAACCCGGCGACGAACCCGTTAAGCGGAGGTGCCCGGGTTGATGAATTCATGAATAAAAATTTCTAAATTGAAATTTCGTGGTCTATGGAGCTGTGCTACGATTATTATTGTCTCGCCTGATACATCTGCGTTTGCAGACTCGGTGAGTTTGCCAACGAATATTATGCAAGAAGTGCCTAGCTGGTTGTCAGCCAGGGTAGCTCAGTGGTAGAGCATCCGTGCGTTAAGCGGAGGTGCCCGGGTTCGATACCCGGCTCTGGTATTTTTCGCATAGTTGTAATAAATAAAAATATCAACCTTTACACTCCAATTTGATTTAAATTAGTTTACATATTTAATTTTGGTGTTGTTTAAAAAATATCGTAATGAAATATATCACGTAAATTTAAACAGAGAGGAAACCGAAAAGTTACCGATGAAGAAAATATATTATCAGGGACAGGAAAAGATAAAAGGGAACAATACCCGTCAAACATCAGTGTAAAATACATTCATTGTAACATCATTGTAAAGTAGTGTATTTAAATACATGACATTATATCATAATTAAAAATTTTCTCTCAAAAACTGAAAATGTCTATTAAGTTAAAAGCTTTTATCTTTTTATTTTAGATTCACTGTTTTGTTTTATTATTTTTATTTAGAAAGGATGATTAAAAAATTTTTTTAATATATATATATATATATATATATATTTAACAAATCTTTTTTACGACATGGGTACTTCATTTTAAAGGAATCTTTTGTGCAAATTTAACAAAATAAATTTTGCTAGTATTATGTAAATATTGAGCACATAAAACTTTTTTTCTCTTTTATCTTTCCAGTTTATTCGATTTTAGAAAAAAAAAAAAAAAAAAAAAAATGCGAGATTTAGTTTAAAAAGCGCCATTAAATAAATCCTTCTCAAGTTTTCGGTGTATTACATTGTTTAATCTTTTCCAACAGAGAAATTTCTCCAAACTAAGCAAACAAAATCAATAAAAAGTAAAGAACAGAGATATTATGTAAAGATATCCTGATATTTTCTTTTAAAAAGAATTTATCAGTGTTTTAATTTTCGCTTCCTAAAGTATATAAAACACGTTTTTCTTAAACTAGCCCATTGAATGTCATTGTTGTAATTTTTGTAGCGAAATATTAATACAGATATATATTCTGGAACTATTCTATCAGAATTATAACTCCTATACTGGTGTATCCTTTATAGTCACACACTGAGAAAAAAAATATACCGTCTTCATCTAGAATGAATAAGTGGTCATTTTCTAAATCCCTTAACTAGAAATATAGAATTCCGAGCTATGCGCATAAGGCACGCCAATAAACTGAATAGACGAAATGATCGAGAATTTCTAGTCTACACATTTCTAGATGGTGAAACACTGTTCTGAATATTCTGAATCTTTTGTGTTGCGAGAAATTCTTGCTTGATTTTCTAGAACTGGGTCATAAACCAAGATTATAGCTGCTGAAACTCTCCTTTTTTATTCGCATTTATTTGCAGAGATTTTTAAATAACTTTCCCTCGAGAATATAGGCAAACGCTCTAGAATTCTAATAGGGGTTTCTAGAACTCGCTTTCAAGGTAGACTAGAATTTATAAGGATGACATGGAACTATTTTTTTTAGAGCCACAATTTAGATTCTAGATGTCAGTTACAGAAATTTTTTCTTAGTGCACTTCGGAGTTAACCACAAAGTACGCCGCTATAACCCTTTCCGACTCGAAACATTTTTACTTTAAAACATTACATTCTTCTGTTTTTGCAAACTGAAAGACAAATATGGACTATATATAACCGACATTTATTGACTGAAAATTGTACTTTATACTTTCTGCTAATTAGCTCGATCGTTCATTTCCTGATTTTATTACATACGACTGTTCCAGATGCAAAAATGTAAGTGGATGTCGTGGATGTCTAACCCGCACTATCGTACAGCCTAGCTCGGAAAGGGATACAGCTGTATATTCTGTAGAGTTAACAGTGAACTGTTTTTAGTAAAATACATAAAACTCTTTTGTTCATAACAAGTTTTCTGTTTGTTTTCGTATGCCAGAGTTTTATCCGCACTATTGGGAATAACTGAGATCATCAGCAATTTCATGAAGATAGTTGTAAGAGGATAAAATCGTCTTATCAATTGCAATTTTTCAGCGCCTGTTTAGTCTCAGCGGTTACCCCTTTTCGAAGTAGTATCATCTCTGTTTGTTTACAACTGACATCAGTAAAATAACAATATAAGCAAACATCATATATTAAACAATACATATTATTATTTATTATTTATAGTTGAAATAATTTACCACGATCCTTCATCATACGGAATGAGAAGAAATATGTAGAATGGCAATTTTAAAAGTTTAATGCAATTTTTTCCGCTTAATAAACAACAGTAATAAACTTGTTCGATCAGAAATAATTGCTATGTTTGTTTGTAATTTAAGGAGCTTTTTTTATGAAGTTCTGTTTTCTTCTTCAATATAAAATACTTTTCCGAAGAATCTTCAGCCATACACTGTTAAAAATTTTCTTGTAGGTTGAACCAAAACATGGTACATTTTTGCTGCCACCATGCGATGGTGAAACCTTTTACCATTATTTGGTGCTTTACTAAACCAAGGCTTGGTACTTCAATAGCTACATCCATAAGACGGAGAAATTTTTTACCATAATTTGGTGCTTTTTTTAAACAAGAAACGCCAAATCATAGTAGCAGGTTTCACCATCGCATGGTGGCAGCAAAAATGTACCATGTTTTGGTTCAACCTAGCAAACTGAAGCTACTGTAGTACCAACATTTGGTTCAACCTTGAACTGAAATTTTTAACAGTGTAGAAGATTTATATAAAAATTAACTCTTTTAAAATTATTCAGTATAATCATTATTGATTCTATTATCAATAAATCTATAATGATATTTTTAACTTCTTCAATGGGACATGTAACTATGAGTAGTTTAAAAGAATTAAAATATTGACAGACATTTTTTTTTTTTTTTCCATTTACTAAATATCATTTTACCCCAAAGACGTTATTTGTACTTTTTTGAATAGTTGTACAGCACTTCAATCCGTATTATTAGGGTACCTATTATACTGAACCCACCAATGTCTGAGAGCGACTCTCGAATCTGGTAAAAAAGAAGTGCCGGGTTAAAAACCACGTCACACACATACGCTTGTCTGTTTAGATTTTTTTTTTTTTTTTTTTTTTTTTTGTAGATTTCTCCGAAACTTGCATGAATACCGTTGAAATACCTTATACCCATTTTTAGGTCACTAATACAGGCAACTGGTCTTAAATCCTGCACTAACAGCACAGCGCCATATTATACTACACAATGTAAAAACATTCACTTCTATTTATTTTAAAATTTATTTTAAATTACAAAGTCACTTCATAACCTTTTAAATTTTTAAATAAATGTACTATTTCTGAGATTAAAGAACTGCCAATGCTTATTGAAAAAAAAAAAAAAAAAAAAAAAAAAAAACATGTACATAAAAGAAAATTTATATTCGCTTCGTATTAATGTTCTAAACATCGTCTTTTACTCTTCGATTTTTTTACGCAAATATTTTTTTTTTTTTCAATGTAAAACATTCCTTTAAAAAATAAAATTGCTAAGCATGAAGTATATATTTTTTTTTAAATCAGGGAAATACGAATTTCATAGAAAGTTAAAGATTAGAGAAAAAAGAATGTATAGATGGATAAATCATGTTTTAAATCGAAAAAAATGTAGTCCCTACTTTGAAGATATAAAGATATAGGTCATTTTTGCTATTTATTTCAAACGAATTCATACGGTTGTTAAAGTAAATTTAAAGCTTAAAATTTCAGCAGAGTAGAAGTGTGGTATATGGTACTAATATTCTTTAGCAGCTAAATATAAATTTTGTTATTTTTCCTTAACACTAAATTAGAATGCAATAATGTACTAAACATTTACATTGTTTGTGGATTAACTTTAACAAATTAAATTTTATTTAATTATTTTTATTAATCTGCTGTATTAGATTATATTAAATTCAATAAGATAAACCCATAAAATTAAAATTTGATTGAACAAAACGCTGAAATATATTTCATTATTTTCGACTAATAAATAATTACAGCCTTTTATGAGATTTATTTTTATAAAAGAATATAATATACAGTGAAATCTCAATGTGTGGGATACGTGCCATAGAAAGTTGTACTTTCAGAGAGATGACTTATTAATAGAGGTTGCTCAGAAAATCTTAATTGAAAAAATCTGATGTGGGCACCACATGACTTCCTTATACATATTTAGGAATACATATAATAATAAAAAATATTGACATTTTCGAGTGTGGTAAGTGTTTCGTAAATATAAACAGGCATATTTTAATCCCTAAATATAGGTAGCACGGACCCGAAACGTTTGGCTAAAAGTATTTTAAAAATATATTTTCACCGTGTTCTGAACTATTGTGAAAGTTTCAAATGTCTAGCTTGTCGGGAAGTTAGTTAAAAATCGATTGCAATATTTGTACTGGTAACGATGCCGAAGGCAGCAGGGACCCGAAACAGTTGGCTAAAAGTATTTTAAAAATGCATTTTCACCGTGTTCTGAACTATTCTGAGAGTTTCAAATGTCTAGCTAGTCAGCAAGTTAGTTAAATAAGTTTTCTGTTGAATCAAATAAACACTGCCGAAGGCAGCAGCGACTCGAAACAGTTGGCTGAAATTTTTTTTTAAATGCATTGTCACCGTCTTCTGAGCTTTTCTGAAAGTTTCAAATGTCTAAGTACTCGGGAAGTTACTTAAAATTAAATTGCAACATTTGTACTGGTAACGCTGTCGAAGGCAGCAGTGACCGAAACAATGTGAAATACAAAATCCATCTCGCAAATCGGAATTACTATACTTCCTTATACTTGGTATAAGGAAGTAAAAACATATTGTAAGTTAAATGGTTTTAATTATTCGAATTTACTTTATTTATCTAAATATCTTTCGAAAGATCATTAAGTTGTGGAATTAAGTTTTGGAATTTGAAAGCTTTTTAAAATATTCTTGTGTTCCAAGAATTTTTATTTGGTAAAGAAATCTCTATTAATCCATATTTTTTTTACAAATTATACGCATTGAGAAAAAAAAAAAAGTCCCATCACTTCACTTCTTTTCTTTACATTCAGATTATTATCACGCACATGCAGATTTATATCAGTTATACGGTAATTATTAGTCAGTTCAAGTCAAGGGAATATATGAATTTCTTTTCTCGCAAAATGTAACCCTTAACAGAGGTACGTAGTTACACATGAATCTATCATAGAATTTAAATAGTATTTAGCCACGTGAAGGAAACTGAATAATGAAGATAAGTCAGATTGGTTTAATGTAACAAAACCCTTAACCCTAACTTTATATTAAAATAATAGGAACAATAGGAGAATCCCTGTTCATATATACAAGAATAATTCGTTTAATACAAAGAAGCATACCTGGAGAGTATTGACCTTCATCATAAGACTTTCAAAAATATATCAAAAATATATCAGACTTTCAAAAATATATCAAATGATGTTGAACATAAATTTGTTTAGTGAAAATAGTATAAATAATTTATTAGCGCGTAAATAATACTTATCACTTGTATGTCTGTATTTTGTGATATTAATTATTATTGTTTATTATAGTGTTTTAATAGATTTGAATGCATAAGAAATCCTTCGTGGCCGAATAGTTATGCTGCTATTTCGCTAATCGCTTGTAGGAGCAAAAGAATGCGTTCGATTCTTGCGCTGTCACTGGCATCGTTCCGATTCTTCGTGCTCTAATCCTATGAAGCGCTATCTGTACTTATATTGACAAAGATTTACACGCGTACCTCGAGTTAAGCATATTCTTTAACAGCATGTCTTGCGACCATGAAAGCTTCTGCGCACACTGAGAAAAAATTCTGTAACTGACATCTAGAAATTGTGGCTCCAGAAAATATAGTTCCATGTCATCCTTATAAATTCTAGTCCCCTTTGAAAGCGAGTTCTAGAAACCCCTATTAGAATTATGGAGATTTCGTCTATATTATCGAGGTCAAACCAGTTTGAAAATATCTCCAAACAAATGCGAACATAAGAGGCGGGTTTCAGCAACTATAATCTTAGTTTATGACCCAATTCTAGATAATCAAGCGAGAATTTCTCGCCACACAAAAGATTCAGAATATCGTTTCACCATCTAGAAATGTGTAGACTAGAAATTCTCGATCATTTCGTCTATTCAGTTTATTGGCGTGCCATTATGCGCATAGCTCGGAAATCTATATTTCTAGTTCCGGGATTTAGAAAATGGCCACTTATTCATTCTGGATGAAGGCGGTATATTTTTTTTCTCAATGCAAGTGCTCACTAAACTAGTCCAGCATTTAAATAATGGTGATAACCTTTGTGGATGAGAGACAAAAGCGATAAGGGAACACCAAATGACTGGATGTTTACTAAACTTATCGGTCAGCTTGGCACACTTCAAAGCCTTTGGAATCGTCCTCAAAGATAGGCCCGAGAAACGCGGTTACACTATACCAGCCGTGTTTATATGTAAACAGTGAACAACAACGACAACAAAAATTGTATTAAACTTGAGCTCATATTTCGTTTACAGGCAATTTTTCTTTCCATCAAAACCAAACAGAATTTAATTCTTAAAATACAGTTACGTGACATTAAATGCATCGACAATTTTATTTATTTTTAAATTTATTCAAAAGCAAATGTTAGCAATAAAAAATTCTCTAAATAGTACAAAAAACAAACATTAAATTAAATTATAAGCCAATGAAAGCTCTTTTATTCGAGAAAAAGAATCTTCAAATGCACAAATAAATGTTATATCAACTATCATAAAGTTTTATGTCTTACTTGAGTGCATTTCTAAAAGCATTTATTTAAAACAAAACTGAATTCACTGAATGCATCTACTTAATGCAAAATAATTTCAAGAAAATCAAAATAACTACATAATACAACCAAAGGACGTAGAATAAATAATATTAAGACATTTTCTAAAGAATTCATCAAAATGCGTTGTATTTAATTATCTTGACACAAATTAATTTGAATATGTATGCAGTCGTAAATATTCATTAAATTAAAATAATTAGTCTTCATAGACAGTTGTTTAAAAATATTATCCATTTAATAGATAATGATTGAATAAAAAAAATAATACAAAAGAGAGGAAGCCCATCAAACTTGATTGCTAGGACACTAAAAATAATGTAAAAGCCTTTTCGAACAAAATTATTTTTCTAAAGAAAATGAGACTTTTGTAAATTAGAAAGCTAATTAATTTCTTTTAAGATGACGGCTTTAAGAAAGGAATCTTTTGATTTGAATAATTTTGTCTATGCGTTAAGTTTAATAAATATTTAAACAGTTTAAAATTAATTTTCTTATTATTTGCATAATCTGATTTATAGTGATTGTAGCCTTCAGCAACGCTCTTTATTATTTACAATATTTATAAAAATATGTTTAAGGATGGCACATACTGTACTTTACACGTGATCAAAATTCAAATATTCTAATACTTGTCTTCTGCATATTCAAATAGATAATGTATACTACATATTTAAAAGATTAAACTATGAGATTATTGTAAGTATTATTTGAATTCTATTTGCGTTTTTTTATTATTATTATTATTTTTTTTTTCATTATTTAAAGTCTAGGAAGCATTTATTTTTATCAGAAAATGGGCAGCATTGAAAAAAAGAAAAAAATTCAAACAAATTTGGAGACTAGTTTGCTAAACAGAAATAGTATGGATGATTTATTAGTGAATACATCAAAAGTTTTACTTTCATTACTGATATTTTTGGTGCTTCTATTATTATGAAAATAAATGTGTGTAAAAAAAAAAAAAAAAAAAAAAAAAAATACATTTGGTATATTTTGCATTTATTCCTTCAGAAAATATTCAGTTAAACTTATACTGGATATTGGAAATAACATTACACTTTAGACTGTAAAAGTGTGTTAAAAAGAATTATTTGCGTTCAAATTAACAATTGTAACAATAAAATAGCTTTTTTATCTTATTTTTAATTATGGTATTCATTAAATAAATATAGATTTTTTTTTTTAATTTTTTAAAAGATCTGAAAGCATGATTTTATTTTTTAGCACTTTTATTTATTTTGTTCATACAAACGTCGTATGTGTCTCGTCTTTTATAATTCTGTATTTATCAACATTTCTTCTTTAAAAAGCAGAAGAATATAAAATCAAGTATCTTCAAATAAGGTGTTACGCTTTGCCAAACGCCCTAGAGTGTTGTGCTCTTAAAGCTGTATTTAACCATATTTCTTAAGCTTAATTATTTCTAATTTTCTTCTGTTTTAGAGATCTCATTTCTTCAGTAGTATTACTGTAAAAAGAATATTTTTCTGAATTTATATTTTTCATATAAATAGTTTTTATTTGATGTATCACAAAGTATTATACAATAAATTTAATAATTTAACCTCTATGTCCTTTTTTTTTTTTTTTTTTTTTTTGATGAATCGGCTTGTTTGTCTTATACTATTAAGTGAGCAATATTTGTATATATATATGTGTGTGTATATTTCACTGTTATCTCGATTGATCCATTTTATATAATTTTACAATAACAATTTACAATTTCTGATATATTTCACAGATGAAGGATACAACAAACATGCATGTAGAACTAAAACCCGGGATGTGAGGATCCAGAGGGCTGCTACGTACCGACTGTGCTATTACTCCGACTCTACTTTTAGTTAGTTAAAACTATACTTTTTTTTTTTTTTTTTAAATAGATGTAAACAAAAAAAAAAATCATGCATATCAATTCATCAAAATAGTTAATGGTAATTTACTGGGGTAGGGGTACACTGAGAAAAAATTCTGAAACTGACATCTAGAATCTAAACTGTGGCTCTAGAAAAAATTATTCCATGTCATCCTTATAAATTCTAGTCCCCTTTGAAAGCGAGTTCTAGAAACCATTATTAGAATTCTAGAGCATTTGCCTATATTACAGAAGTCGAACTTATTTAAAAATCTCCGTAAATAAATGCCGATACAAGAGGCGGGTTTCAACAACTATAATCTTGGTTTATGATCCAGTTCTAGAAAATCAAACGAGAATTTCTCACTATACAAAAGATTCAGAATATCGTTTCCCCATTTAGAAATATGTAGACTAGAAATTCTCGATCATTCTCAAAATTCTCGATCCAATTCTAGAAAATCAAACGAAATTTTCTCGCAATACAAAGGGTTCATAATATTGAGAATATTGAGAATATTTTTTCACTATCTAGGAATGTATTGACAAGGAATTCTCGACCATTTCGTCTATTCAGCTTATTGGCGTACCTTATACGCATAGATCAGAAATCTATATTTCCAGTTAAGGGATTTAGAAAATGACCACTTATTCGTTTTACATAAAGGCGGTATATCTTTTTTTCTCAGTGTAGCAGTGACACTAGTGCATCGCTGGTATAAAGAAGTCGATAAAAGATTAAAACCTTTAAATTAAATATAAAAGATTATTTTTTTAAACCGTCTTATATTTCTTCTATGATTATTGATAAGTTCTTGAGATAATATTTAAATTAATTATAGCATAGGTGAAAATCATGAAACATCGCGTCAGAAGCTGCGACACCATGATATAAAATACTTTCTGGAACATAAACGACTTCATGCCATGTCTAGTGCTAGAAAGTGTGATTAAAGTAAAACATATATTTAATGCTTCTGGGTATCTTTGATATTCCTTCCATAAATTAGATTTCATAAAATCTATATATATAAAAGAGCAGAGTCTGTCTGTGTGTGTGTGTGTCTGTCTGTCTGTCTGTCCGCTATAGAAACCTAGGCCGTTTCACCGAGCGGGACCAAATTTGGCACGGTTAATGTTTACGACCCGAGAAAGACAACGCCGCAAGCGATTTTACAAAATTCGCCCACCAAGAGGGGGGAGGGGGGCAAAATGTAATTTCACAAAATCTTTCATTTCTCAAACAAAAAAACAGATATCCGTAAAAGTTTTGCTTTAAAATATAGCTAATAAAAATGTCTAAAAATTGGTTTCTGGAATTTTTGAAATTCGGTCCCCAAGGGGGGCGGCGGGGGCAAAACGTGATTTCACATGCGTAAAACGTGATTTCGCATAATCCTATATATCTCAAACAAAAAAAAAAAATAGATATACGTGAAATTTTTGCTCTAAAATATAGCTAATGCAACTATCTAAAAACCAATTTCTGGAATTTTAGAAATTCAGCCCCCAGGTGGGGCAGCGAGGGGGGGGGCTATGGAGCAAAAACAAATACAGTTAGGCTGTTCAAAATTGGTACAGGTAGGTTTTAAAGGCCTGCAAGTCGAATGGGGATATTTTCGATTGTGTAAAGTTATTAGGAGAGGCAAGAAAGGGGGAGGGGAGGGGGGGCAAAAAAATAAAAATAGTGTCAGATCGTTCAAAATTGGTACATAGAGGTTTTCGATACTTACAAATCGATTGCGGATATTTTTGAATTTGTAAAATTATTAGGAGGGGCGGGTACGGGGTGGGGCGGTAAGGGGGGCTATGGGGCAAAAACAAATAGAAATACAATTAGGCCGTTCAAAATTGGTACAGATAGGTTTAAGACGCCTGCAAGTCGAATGGGGATATTTTCGATTGTGTAAAGTTATTAGGAGGGGCGAGAAAGGGGGGGAAGGGAGGGGGGGCAAAAAAATAAAAATAGTGTCAGATCGTTCAAAATTGGTACATAGAGGTTTTCGATACTTACAAATCGATTGCGGATGATTTGAATTTGTAAAATTATTAGGAGGGGCGGGTAGGGGGTGGGGCGGTAAGGGGGGGGCTATGGGCAAAAACAAATAGAAATACAGTTAGGCCGTTCAAAATTGGTACAGATAGGTTTAAGAGGCCTGCAAGTCGAATGGGGATATTTTCGAAAGTGTAAAGTTATTAGGAGGGGCGAGAAGGGGGGAGGGGAGAGGGGGGCAAAAAATAAAAATACAGTTAGATCGCTCAAAATTGGTATATAGAGGTTTTCGATATTTACAAATCGATTGCGGATATTTTCGAATTTGTAAAATTATTAGGAGGGGCGGTAAAGGGGTGGAGCGGTAAGGTGGGGGCTATCGGCAAAAACAAATAGAAATACAGATAGGCCGTTCAAAATTGGTACAGATAGGTTTTTGAAGGCCTGCAAGTCGAATGGGGATATTTTCAAAAGTGTAAAGTTATTAGGAGGGGCAAGAAGGGGGAGGGGGAGGGGAGAGGGGGGGGCAAAAAAATAAATATAGAGTTAGATCGTTCAAAATTGGTTTAAAGAGGTTTTCGATACTTACAAATCAATTGCGGATATTTTCGAATTTGTAAAATTATTAGGAGGGGCGAGAAGGGGGGGTGGGGCGGTAAGGGGGGCTATGGGCAAAAACAAATAGAACTACAGTTAGGCCATTCAAAACTGGTACAGACAGGTTTTAAAGGCCTGCAAGTCAAATGGGGATATTTTCGAAAGTGTAAAGTTATTAGGAGGGGCGAGAAGGGGGAGGGGAGAGGGGGGGCAAAAAAAAAACAGGTAGATCGTTCAAAATTGGTTTAAAGAGGTTTTCGATACTTACAAATCGATTGCGGATATTTTCGAATTTGTAAAATTATTAGGAGGGGCGGTAAGGGGGGGGGGCTATGGGCAAAAACAAATAGAAGTACAGTTAGGCCATTCAAAATTGGTACAGATAGGTTTTAGAGGCCTGCAAATCGAATGGGGATATTTTTGAAAGTGTAAAGTTATTAGAAGTGCCGGGGAGGGGGGACAGAGGGGAAAAAAATAGAGTTAGATCATTCAAATTTGGTACAACGAGGTTTTCGGTACCTACAAATCGATTGCGGATATTTTTGAATTTTTAAAATTATTAGGAGGGGCGGGAAGGGGGGAGGGAGCGGAAGTGTAAAAAATAAAAAATAGAGATTGATAAAAAATAGAGTGCATAGAGGTTTTTGATACTTACAAATCGATTGCGGATATTTTCGAATTTGTAAAATTATTAGGGCGCTCATATATATGCATTCGCGCGTGCGCATCGCGCACGGGTCTGCGCTGCCGAAGGCAGTGGAGACCCGGTGCGACATTTTTCCCGATCAGAGTTTTTTTTTTTCTTTTTTTTTCACATGATAAAAATTAATGCAATTTTGAGAATTCATTAATTATAATGATTCATTTAAAAATAGTGACCAGCGAAGCGGGCGTAGCCTGCTAGTTTTAATTATAAAGGGACTTTTAAGTCTCCTTGGGGTACAAAGAGTTAAAACAGAAATTTTTTAACAACTTAAATAGAAATATTATGCGTAATGACTATATATATATATATATATTTACATCTTCTTCAAACTATTTTAAAGTTACAAAACAGTAAAATTTGTTCGCTTTTTTTCTTTTAAAATTTTATAAGCAACTTCACTTCTTTCAATATAACAATAGTTAAAAAATTATGAAGGGGGGAAGCTCATAAAAGGAGAAAACTAACAAAAAAAGTATTTCTCTATAATATACATGATTTCTTATTATTTTTTTTTTTTCAAATAAAAGACCATAACAGTTATTCAAAGGTATTCAATAGTATTCAGTATTCAGTTATCAATAGTATTCATTATTCAGTTATCACCATAATAACTGAAACGTAATATGTAAAATGTACGTATTGTTCAGTTACGAATATGAATCGCCTCACCATGAAAAAATTCTACTCCGAACAGGATTGACCGCTGGTTTTCGAAAAAAAAAAAAAAAAGAAAACAGCTAAGTAAATATCTTCCTTCTCTCTTCTCACCACTGCTTTTATAAAATAGCAATAAATCTGACGCATGCGCAATTGGGTGAAAAAACCTACAAAAGTAAACAAATAGTATACATTCATCTAAATATCAAAATCAGACATATTTGTATAATTGTGTAATATGAAGAGCATATACGAAAAATATGAGTACCAAAAAATACATTCATTAATATGAGGGAAAACTGATTAGATAACTATATATTAAAATATTTCATTTCTTTTTACAGTAGCATAATATATATATATATATATATATGTGTGTGTGTGTGTGTGTGTGTATGTATATATATATGCGTGTATATGCTCTACACCAAATTTAAATTAACTTTTTAAAAATTGCAGTATCATATGTTTCATATACTTTTATAAAGTGTTTGTTCAATGATTGTGATATTTTTAATAAAATAATGTATCAGAAATTTGCATGAACTGCATTAACTTGTATTACTGAGATGGTCTTTATATTTCATATTTAAATATTGACCTTGTTATGTAATTATGATAACATAATTCATATGACGTTTTGTGTGATGCCAATTTTTTTATTTTTTTTACTTTTAATATGACATTTTAAACTTTTGAAAAGTTTTATATATTACTTTTAATGTATTAGTGCGTTATTATCAGGCACGAATTCAACTGTTAGTTATTAAAATCGCTTTTATTAACTCTGTTATTATTCTTGGGTAAATTTTGTGAAATTGTCATTGCAGTTTTCACAACTCATTTCAGAAAAAAAAAAAAAGTAAAATA
This sequence comes from Salticus scenicus, assembly GCA_963930645.1. Taxonomy (NCBI): domain Eukaryota; kingdom Metazoa; phylum Arthropoda; class Arachnida; order Araneae; family Salticidae; genus Salticus; species Salticus scenicus. The sequence goes on along the minus strand of OZ005652.1, from coordinate 59,641,106 downwards.
TTTTTACTTAGTTATTATTTATTTATTTATTTAGATCAAATTTATAAAGTGCTATGCTGATTTTCGGCTAAGTTACAACAATTAATCCATCACGCATGGAACCTCCTTCGCAAAACAACAAAGTGTCTCTGGATCAGCTGCTGGGACAAGCGCTGGCAGAGAGATCACGAGAAGAAGACCAAGTAGAAGTCACTTATGAGATGGGAGATAATTTTTCCTACGAGAAACAGCAAAGGTTGACGCCCAATGACGGAATATCTGGCACATCTTCGCTAAAAGAAGATCCAGATGAAGACAATACAGGTATTCAGTATAAAATAGCCATTATTAGTTCAATTCGTAGAGCACTGGCACTTTATATCAAATTATCTCCCCCCCCCCTCTTGTTCAGGTCAATATTCCTTCTTGTAAAAATTAGCATTGTGTTTTTCCATTAAAATTACGTGTATATATGATCGGATTATGAATTTAATTCGCTTATTAATTGCTTAATATAAAGACTAATATTAAATTAATCAGAATTAAGAGGATTTTTATGATCTGCTTATTTCTTACTTACTATCTCCGTTATCGTTCTAGCTTTATCTCTGCCTCTCTATCTCTCAATCTATCTCTATCTATCTATTTATCCCATTTCTACCCTAATAATAACAGCGCAAAATTAAATTCAACTGAAATTTAGTCATTGTATATCCTGGCGTAGACCTTTCTATAAAATTTAAATAATATATATATTTTTTTTAATAATTTCATGAATTTATGCTTAGTTTTATTGTATGGAACATTCGTTAAAATTCCGATAAAATAAGAGTGATTGTTTAATTTAAAAACTTCTCATAACACATGATTGTATTAAAAAAAAAAGCTCTTTAAGAATATATAATTCCATTATTTTACTTTCAAACCATTCTTTTTTTTTTTTTTTTAACAAAAGAACCTTCTTATCTGGTATAAATTTGTTCAGAAAAATAATTTATTTAATTATTTTTTTTTTTTTTTTTGCGCGCGTGTATGTGTATGTGTGTATAAGCGTGCGTTGAAAATTAAATAATCTAAATTAGAATATATGAAAAAAAAAAATTAGTTTTCTTTTGAGTTATGAAATTCCAGTCAATGTAAAACAACGTTGCTTCCTTTTTCTGCAAATATGCATTTATGTATATTTATTTATTTATATTTCAATTTATAAAAAGTTAAGTTATGTAAAGAATTTATATTAATAAATGATATTAAAACAGTTCATTCAAGATTAAAAAAAAAAGAAAAATTAAGTCGTCTTTCGCAAGTGGAAGTTCCTCGTTTCAAAATATTACATAAATATTTTAAATATTTATGCAACACTTACGCCACCGTAAGTGTCTTCATTAAATCTGAAATTTCAAGATGTCTCGTATCGGTTATATTGCATCACATAAAACACGCTTATATCATTAAAATGAAGCTTTCTTCTAATTACTCCTTCCACTTATTCAAGGAAATATTTCAAGCACCCTTGAAAATCGATTGCATGACGTAAGCAAGCGGAAGGACTTGTGTAAGGTATTACTACATTTACAGATGTCAGCGATTACGCTAACTATACGTAAGTACGACCAAGCACTTGAAGAAATAAAAGTACTGTGTGACAAAGGAGAAAAGCTCTTCAGCTGTTAATTTTACAAACCAGAAATTAGTAAACTTGATAAATTAAATAAATAACTACAAGTTCATAAGAGTATAAAGTTATAGTATACGCTTAAGAAAGTAAATTGAAACTTGATTAAATAAGTTGATTTTGATCAAATGTAATGACATTTTCTAATTCAATAATATATTCTAAACCCGTATATATCGACTGAATGAATATTTGTTTCTTGTTCTTTGAAGTGCATAAATTTATTTAATCAAAGTACTTTAACAATTATTTTAAATTACGAAAATTGATGTTTGCAACAAGATATAATCTTGAAATTAAATATTCAAAATGGTTTAATATCTGAATAGATAATTATCTTGTTAATGAGAAAATATATATTTAGAAAGATGACATTTTCGAATCTGATTTAGATATGTATTTTTCAAAATAATGTGTTTACCATACGTCATATCACTATTGAAATAAAGTAAGATATTCAAAAATACGTGATGTGCTCTATTCAAGAAAAATACAAATAAATAATTAATATGGCATCGCAATACCCGTTTCAAAGATAGAATTTAAAGGTAGACTAATGTAATGTTATTTAGAAATTACATTAAAAAAAACTAGTTGATGAGTTTGATTTAAGAATTATATTTTCAAAATGTTATAAAAATGTGTTTTAAAAATTGTTATCTTTTGTCCTACTTCAAATTGTATAATGTAGTAATCGGTTCCAAAACAAGTTGTTCATGCAAGCTATAAGTGCTATCAAATATTCATAAATTTCTAAAATTATGTTTACACTATAAGTCATTTTACATATTAGTCATTTTCTATAAGTCACTATAAGTCATTACTAATAAGTCATTTTACTAAATAGCATTCATCATCATGTTTAAAATTGTTGATTTTTGCATCAATAAATCTTTTTGCTGAGAAATTTGCATTATGTAATGCTTTATAGTACTTCAGGGGGGGAAAGTAAGTATTTGTTATGGTAGTAAGTATAATTTCATGACTTTTCTTTAAAGAAACCGCAGAGGTTATCGGATTAAGAATGATTCTAAAAACTAAAACAATAAAACCTTATTCTTCAAGTATTATTACTAATAAGAAGATGAAAATATTTTTTCTTTATTTTTGTTTTGAAATGAATGACAGTTTCTACCCCTTAAAAACTTAAGCTCCATTAAATATCACATTATCAAATCACCTATATTTTCCTTTTAATACAAATATCAATATACAGTGTGATTATAATTAAAGTTACGATTTCAAAGCGCTATAATTTTAAAACTACCCATCAGAGCGATTTGATATTTTACCAGAACATTCGTGAGGTAATGAAATTTTGTTTGGCAAAAGAAAAAAAAAAAATAGTTCCAAAACCTGCCGTTATTTTTCCTTAAAGTATTTGTTTCACGAAAATCCTCTTTTTCTCTTTTCATTATGACTGTTTCCGCTGTAAATACGTTTTCTTGTCTTGTGTTGCTAACAACATTCCTGCGTTTAATGAGTCCATTTAGGCGTTTCTCCTGACATTACCCTGACAGCGAGATCTATAAGAACATGTTGGAACTACTTTTTTCCTCCTCCAAAAAAAATTGCATTACCTCACGATTGCTCCTGTAAAATAACAAATCGATCTTATGGGTAGTTTTAAAATTGTAGCGTTTTGAAATCATAACTTTAATTATAATCACCTTGTACAATAAAATACTATTCTATAAAAAAAGTATCTTTATTTACATGATACGTTATTTTTTTTTTTCTTGCAGAACCTTTGGGATCCATAGAATTAGAAAGAAAATTGATGAAAAACACTATAACTCTTAGTATAGCCATCATTCTCTGCTGTAATGGATTTGCAACACTTCAAAGTCTACAAAGCTCAGTATTTCCCCAAGTAGGAGTACAAGCACTATGTACTATCTATTCCTTCGCCGCAATATCCTGCATTTATGCACCGACAGTTATTTACAAAATCGGCCTAAACTGGATCTGCATTGCTTACGGTCTCGTATCGATTTTATACCTATCATCCTTCTACTTTTATAATGCCTACAGCTTCATCATCAGTGCAGTGCTTTTGGGAATCAGTCTTGGTCCTGTATTCTGTGCCTTCATCACCTACATGTCTCTCAATGTCTCGAGACTTCCTTATGTGACACAAGTGATGAGAGACAAAACTCAACAACGCTTTTTAAAGTACTTCTGCGTCATTACCAAATCGAATTTCTTTTGGGGAAACTTGATTACCTCTTTAGTGATGCATTTTAACGTAGATAATATTGATTTTATGAACACGACAGATAACTCGACTTCTTCAGAAGAAACTGAAATTTCAACTACAACTTATGATTTTTGTTTTCAAATATCAATGAAGAATTCCGACGGGTTTCGTGATCTTTCAGGCAATGGAATAACGATCCAGTTTAATTCTTTGCATCAAAGTTCTGTGAAAATTTTGCTTTTAATTTTTGCATCGTGCGTCATAATTGGTGTGGCCCTAATTCTAGTCTTCCTTGAACGGATCGAGTTTCTCATGCAGCAAGATCCCATGGAGCGCCCTCTCATTCTACAAACTTGTAGGCAAATACGGTTGGTGATTATGGATAAACAAATTCGCCTTGCAGTACCAATGTTAATTTTTATTGGAATAGAACAGGGATTCATTCTTTCAGACTTTACACGAGTAAGTATAATTAACCATTATAAATTACTATGTTCAATAATTTTGTTCCTGTTATCTACCCAAATTTTATATAAATTATATTATACACTGGTATAGTTGCAGTTTCAAACATTGGTTGTAGTTACAGTCGCTAAAATTAAGAACGTTACATACACAGGGATGGAACACGGGCGCAAAATTCCTACTGGCATTTGTTTAAGAAATTTCTCTATCTATAATATCGTCGATTGAAGAAGTAGAAAATTTGGTTACATTGATAGTGGTGTGCGTTCTGCGCCCGTGTCCCATGCCTGCATACAATATCAACAAAATATTTCATCAAAGTGTCCACTATTGATGTAGTTATCCTTTATATATACAGATAATATATCTAAAGATACAGTAGATCTAATATACAGTAGACTACTGATTATTCGCAGCATTCAGATATTGTCCGAGACATTGATTTATATAGTTTCATCAATTTTTTGTCTTTAGTTTTCATTTTCTATAAAGTTTAACTGTATACCTAATTGCATACATTATTTTTTTTTTTAATCCCTATTAATTTACAATAGCAAAAGAGTCAGAGAAAAAATAAAATTGTGAATAATCGAGAGTTTACTGTATTTATATATATGTAGGCTAGGCGTAGCAAACCTCATAGATAGCTTCAGTATCCTGAGTCCTCTGCTTTCCCGACTTCAAATATTTTAAAGCTTGGAAGCACCTGTGACCAATGTCACACATTTTCCTCTTCATAATAACATGAATAAATGTGAGGAAATCAGGAACGGAATTATCTACCAAAAGGTAAATAACAGAAACAATGAAGTTAAAAAACAATACAAATAGAAAAAAGATAATAATAAAATAATAAAAGATTTTGAGCTCATTAGAAATGGAAACACAATTTACTAAGTATGAGAACGATTAAGGATAAGATTTCAACACTCATGGAAAGAATAGTGATCGATAGAATGGTTATGCAATTTTTTTAGATATGTTTTATTAGCATTTCCTTTTTTTTTTTTATATATATATAGAATTTTGAAGTTAAAATATAAAATACAGAACGGAATAAAAGAAAGAATTAGAAAAGATAAATAGAATGTTTAAAAAAAAAAGTGTTAAGTCATAAGCCTGCCTTGGATCTATGTCTATTAATAATATCCTTATTATCATATGTAACTAATTGTGCTCGAAGCAGGGTTGAGAATTCATTTTTAAAGCCAAATGAAAGTTACTATTAAGGTAGTGTATAAAATTGTTTAACCTCAGAGTAGGAATTTTTTACAAATGTAAAAAATTTCGAATGCTTTAGGGCATATTAAGAATTTGTCGAATGGTTCCCTTTTGAGCTCTAATGAGTAACGGATTTTTGCTCATATGACCATACCATAGTGGCGTAAGTGAAAATGGGACCAAGAAAATAAGTATAGAGAAGCACTTTTTTTTTTTTTTAATATATATATATATATATATATATATATATATATAACTTAACTGTGGTTTCGAGCAAAAAGATGCATTTCATTCCTCGTTTCGTTTTCTTTTTCTCGTCTTTTTTTTTTTTTTTTTTTTTTTTTTTTTTTCTGTATTTTCTGTTTTTTTGTTTTTTTTTTTTTTAACGCTATTTTCTATGGATTTTTTCGTTTCTCTACAATCTTAGATGAGGAGTAAAATATGAGTATATTAAAATAAAATATGAAAAAATGCGCTTGTATATGTATAGTTTTAAGATGCATTAGCCTTAACTAAAAGTGGTGTGTTATTTACTTTGCTTTTAATAAGCATTCTTTTAATGCAGTAACTTAAAATCTCTTAAGCGCTTAGCGCTTTTTTTTTTTTTTTTTTTTTTTTTTCTTTTCTATTTTGTTAACGAAAGAGAATGTACAAAAGAAAAAAAAAAAAACAATTTTCTTCTCAGATTAAATTTTGACAACTAGTTTTGGATTACATGTTAAAATAATTAAAAAATTTCCAAAGCATGATTTTTAAAAACAAAATTAGCCTGATACATGAGAACTCTTTTAAATAATTAAATATGTTTAAAAGACTATAATTTAATTTTAGAAGAATAAATTGGAAAAAGATTATTTCAAAGGCTTAAGCTTTAAACTGTTAAATCTATTTAAACGTTTGGATTATAACTAATTTTAAAAATGTTTAAATTATAATATTAAACATTTAAAAACCCGACTCGGAAGGTTTTTAAGGATTTAAAGTATTTATGTCTTAAAATGTTTAAAAATGAAGAATTAAAGTAAATAAATAAAACTAACTCTAATTAATAATCAATAAATGCCACGAGGTGCTTGTTGTAAAAATACAGTCTATTAATGAAATTAGTAAGATCGAAATTCTCGCATTTTCAACAACAGATAACTCTGGAAAACTTAATAAAATGAATTATTTCTCAAGACAAAACTATGCAAAGTTATTCATTTAAATGTAAATGAATTTTATTTCTAGTGTTCTCTCAAAACAAAGGCGGGGGAAATTTTCGAAATTAACTCTAATGACAATAAACAAATTATTCATTGTATGTATTATATATTTTTATTAAAAAGCCCTGAAACAACGTAGTAAAGTCATAACTGCCAACGAACTAATTCATATTCTGTAGTATTGTTAGTGACCGCTCTTTTCTCACACAAGTCTTTTCTTTCAGACTATTTTTCTTATTTAATCGGAATTACATTTGGAGAAAATTGCTCTAAAAATAAAGTGGTGTGAAAAAAGAGGTGGTCCTAACAGAATATTATTTAGTATGTGTTCAGGTATGAGTAAAGTTTATATTAAAATTAATTGCAAATGCGATGGTATGAAAATATTAAACTAATTCCGAAACATTTTGAAGCATTGTTCTACAATTTATTACTAATTTAAATGTTAAGTTAATTTCCTGATATCTATAGTTGCATATTTTTATATATTTAAAGATGTAAAGGAAATAAAATTTTTGCCAATATATAACCCTTACAAATTCTTTTGGAAGAAATTTTAGTGATTTATTATAGGAAAAATTTGGATGATTATGCATTTAAAGCGTCTCAAATATGTAGCGTACAAATTTAAGAGACGTAGATAATATCTAGATGACAGAGAACTGCATAGGAATTCCATAACCGAAAACGTCACTATCAGTCAATACGTGGCGCTGTTCATCAATGCACTAGAGGAGAAATTCAGACTTTCTTCATTCGAGTTGTGGTCAGTATACAAAGAATATGCAAAAATATGCGAGTGGTAGACCTAAAAATTGGAATTTTTACTTAACTTCCAAATAATATTAGACTCTTACAACTTAGTCGCCTCTTTTTCACAACTTAATAATAGCCAGTTACCCCAAGATTTAGAATCTCTTAGCTTAGCACACACTTTTTCACCACTTTTTCCATAGTTATATTAAAATAATATATGTATAAGAAATAACTCACACAAAAAAAAAAGCTAATTTAGTAACATTTTAGTAAAACATAGTAGAAATTAAACTGAAGCTACAGTATTTAATAAGCTTTGCATATGTATACAACAATAGACTACCACTAATTAGTATTAGTAAAGCTGATACTAAGCATTTTTCAGATTACAGATTTCAATCTACTAAGCAAATCGGACGCAGCTCCCAAGCCCAATCCCTTTCCGAGCTTCGATAACTTTTTCCAGTCAATTTTGACCTTTTATTTCTTCCGGTGTTATATATATATATATATATATATATATATATATATATGTAGCGGTTTCTCTTTCTCACACACTTGACATTGTGAGTGTTTTTCGTTTTCATCCCATGCTTTTTCTATAGATATTTTACTCTTTTTTCCAGTTATAGACAGGGAGCTATCAGACATGCACTTAATATATAGAATAGCTAAGGTCAATGGTTGAAAAACTCAAGTGTTGTAGGTTGTGGGGATTAAGGCAGATTGACTACACAAGGGTCCTAACCACCGCACTTTTGAAGTAAAATTCAAGGGAAAAAGGCTAAAATTCCATAGAAAAAGCATGGGATGAGAAGGAAAAAACTCTTAATGTTAAGTGTGTAAAAAAAAAAAAAAAAAAAAAAAGGGCTAACACCGGAAGGAATGAAATGTTAGAAGTGACTAGAAGGGTTCATGCTCGGGGCATTGAAGCTATCGTCTAGGTTTCAATACGTTTCGCCTATTATGTGACTCGGCGGGTATGGGTGGGTGGTAACCACCACATTATAGTATATGTGTCTGTTATATATATATATATATAGCGTTTTCCACCTCTTGAAACGTTTTCCATTCTTTCCATAAAAACATTTTATTTTGGTTTGCCAAGCGCTTTTCTGAGAAAAATTTATTACAGACGTGCGATGATGGTTTGGCACCCTCCACTACCTTTCTTTAAAACAATAATTAGTATTTTTACTTTGCCTCAAGCGCTAGCACCCCTCACCTCCTTGCGCTGAAAAAGAAAAAAAAAGATTTCATTTCTTTCTTATGATTTATGCATTGCAGGAAAAAAAAAACTCCGGGGTATTCGAAAAAGAACAGTGGCTGGTTATTAAATTTTTTTTTGTCGCAAGTAATTTTTATTAAGTCGCTACATGGCGAGAGGCCAGTGGACTTTTTCAGGTCTAATGGACAGGGCACTTAATATAACTTTATATATTGTTCTAACACTTGTAAACTATCAAAATAAATGGCATTTGGTTGTTCCTGAAATCAGCTTTCAGCATCATCATGTCCTTAAAACAGTGCTCCATTAAGTGTTTCTTTTCTTTTTTTTTTTTTTTTTTTTTTTTTTTTTAATTTAGAAAACAGATAATAATCAGGGGCTAAATCAAGTGATAAAAGAGGATTGTGGACCAATTTATATCCAACTGTTTTCCATTTAGCTCAAAGTGGGGCCAGGTGTATTGTCAGGCAAAAACAAGAATCATCCACATTGGACAATTTCCTCCGGCCTTTCTTCTTAATTGCTTCTTTTTGTTGGTCTAGAAGATTAGCATAGTATTTTCCAGTTATACTGAAACCCTGAGGTAAGAAGTTCACTAGCAAAATCCCCTCTTTGTCCAGGAAAACAGACGTCGTAATTTTTTTTTTTTTTTTTTTGCTAATTTCTGGAACTTTTTGGGCGTGGGAACCCCTGTCGCACCAATCTTTTAATTGTTCTTTGTTTCAGGATCATAAATGTGGAGCCGCGTTTTGTCTTCTGTCCCTGAACTAAGTAGAAAGCTCTGTCAAGCTTTAAAATGGACCAAAATCGCTTTGGATGTTTCAACTCGTTCCTTCTTCTGATCATTGTTCAAGCATTTCGGTACAAAGAAAATGCTATAAAAATCAGAATGATTTGATATTTATACAGTTACAAATCAAGTCATCTATCTTTCCTTCACCACTAAATTTATTCTTCTCTTTCAACTCGAAGGAGGCAAAGCTAGAAACTTTTCAGCCTCACCTCGTACCCTGTTGTGTCTGGTTATGTGTTCTTATGTGATTCGGATTCCTCTAGATATTACCTACAGTCAGCAGCAAAATCACTGAAGCGCTAGCCATAATTCGTATTCAAAAGATGTGCACCTATTACTGTTTTGTTATGTAAATATTTGCCGAGTCTTGTTCTTAGTATTTTTGCTGTTGATAAAAATGTAAGTTGATGCTAAAAATTAGCGATTAAAGTAAAAGAAAAAAATAATGTATAAAATATGGATAATTTTGCTGCTGACTCTACCTCCCTTAAAATTTGTCAAAAAACTTTTAGACTGCCTGTCTATATATGTATTACATAAGGACTATTTATTTTAGAGAGAGGAAGAAGTTCAGTTGTCTTTTTGCAGTAGGCTATCTTGGATAAATTAAGATGTTTGGCAATTTTATTAAATTCTGTTTAAGGCAGAATTTTATTCATATCTATCTTTCATTTCTCTTCTCTGTTGTATGATTTCACGCAAACTTGTTTGCAAACAAATAATTTAATATGTAAAAACGTGCTTCTATTGAATTTACCTTTTCTATAGCAACTAAAAATATTTTTTTTAAGTTTGCAAGGAATCACTATAACCGCTGAATGTTGCAACAATTTGTTCGAGTTTGACATCAGAGTAATATATTCCAACTGATAAAGTTTGTGCTAAATCATTATGACCCGAAATATTTTTTTAACTGTTTACGCTTCTTTTTTTTTACAGTGTTTGCTTCCAAATTAATTTTTGGTTTTGCAACGCAATAAATTTTATTTTAAACTTTTCCTTATGCTAAGCTCAATTCCAAGATTAAAATTACCTGTGTTGTAAATGTATAAACCACATTCGACGTTAAAAGCTAATTAAATAATTATATAAAATATAAAGTACTATCGTAAATATTAAAAACTAAAAATTTATTTGATACCTCAAAACACAAAAATTTTAACACCAAAATTATAAGTATCTTTTGATAACGATAATTTTTTTCTTTGTTGGATTGTTTCGTCACGACGTAGGACAAATAAACAAATGGGCGTTTTATGCTTAGTATTCTTCTCCTATGGTGTTCTACATCTATGGTGTTCTACATCTATGTTCTACAGCTATCATCTATGGTGTTCTACAGTTTTGTAAATCAGTTTCTCCGCCTATGTTATAATATTTCCGACATAGGAATCCTGACTCCGCCGTTTTCTCCAGGCAGCTATAAGCGGTCTTCTTTAGTAGCGCATAGCTATTTTACTATGCATAGACAACAATTTTACAACTATGTCATCAGCCGTGGATTATTTAAAAAGTGGGTGGACTTTAGTAAGCATTCTATATAACAATTAATTATAAATATAATTATGAAATACCATACTGCTACAATTTTATGCGTTCTTACTGAACACTAATTCCTTTTCCGTCAATCTATTCGATAAAATTGCACCAAATTTATATCCGACGTATACAATAAGGAAATATCATGATTGTGCTCATATTGTATTACAATTATATTAAAGAATCCTTTGGAATAACTGCAGTATATTAGTTTTAGTTAATTAACTTATACATTGAACGACAACTTTCTTTTCACCCTGTAAAATCTAAGACATTTTAACTCATTATTTTTATTTTCCTCTTTCAGTCTTACGTCAGTTGTTCCTTGGGACTAGAGTCCGTAGTTCTCACAATGATGTGCCTGGGTGGATCGAACACGTTAGGATCAGTTTTTGTCTATATATTTTCTGAACATATCCAACGGACCATTATCATGGCTGCTGGACTCGTCTGCCAATCTGGATTGTTGATGGTTCTCTACCTTTGGACGCCAGTGAAAGACGACGCAGCTGTTTTCTACGTAATCACAGGTGGTTGGGGCCTGTGCAATTCCATATGGGAGACGCTTGCAATAAGTAATTATTCATTCTGGTTGAATTTACCTCATAAACACTGAATTAGTACTGCAGAATGGTTTCTTTCCCAATTAACTTTTTTTTTTCTTTTATCAGTAGAAAATCCGTATATTAAAAACTGAATCATCAAAATCATGTGCTGATACTGAGTAGCTTTTCTAAAGTAATATTCTTTAAATTGTTAAGATTAATAATTAAAACATGTACATTTGTTTCTTTCCACTCAAGATTAAAAAAATAACAATTAAAGAAAAAAAAAAGTTATGAACGCTTTTATTTAAGTAAATATTATATTACAATATTTTGACAAATCTTTCTAAAAAACTACCGTATTTAATGACAATATTTAAATGATTTTAAATATTTCCCCACCTCTCTTAGACATATAATTGTAACTTTAACTGAATATTTTATAATAACACATCAATCGATTGCCTAATAAGTCTTTCATCTCAAACTCTATTTCATTTGTTTCTTTCGTTAACTCCATTCAAGATTAAAATAAAAAAAATTTAAAAAAAAAATTGTTATGAACACTTTTTTTTATTAAAGTAAATACAATATCACAATATTTTCTGGAAAAAAATTTCTCAAAAACTACCGTATTTGATAACAATCTTCAAATGATATTAAATATTTTCCACTTCTGTTAGACAAATAATTCTAAATTTAACTGAATATTTCATGACAATACGTCAATCGATAGCCTACACTAATTAAGGCAGTTTACTTGCCACGACCATGTAGAGGAATGTTACCAGCTGTAATTGCGAAACATTCCACTCTATGCCTCTGTTACACAGCTATTGCTGATAACATTTCTCAGCATGGTTGAGGCAAATAAATTTCCTCAATAATGTTATGTATTCTTACACAGTATTTTTTACAGTGAAATAAATCTTTCATCTTAAACTCTATTTCATTATACTAAGCAAAACATATACCCGTCTATTTGTTGACTATGTTTTTGTTGAATGTATAGTTGCTAAAAATTCTAATTTTTATACCGATATGTTTTTATAGAAATTTTTAAAGTATTTAAACACAGAAAATTGTTACAAAACCAAATCAAAAATGTCTATAGAAAAAAAAAAAAAATCCAAAAATTTAAAGGGTTGACAGCTATGCGTATATTAGCAAACATGAATAATCGTGTTAAACATATTCATATACTACTAACATTGTTACAGGTTAACTCTAGAATTGAAAGTTTCAGATGTTTCTCATTTTTTTCTCTTGATGCCAAAACCATAGTTACCCATTTGTCATTAAACGTGCCATATATATCATAGGTACGTTTTATTACTCTTTTTGTCATGGTTATATCAGGAATTGGTGCAATATCATATAGTATTTTGGTTGGTGATGGTACATCATGGGTTTTTGATATTTTAAAAGTGGTCATCTCTTCTCAATTTGATATGGCTGTCTCTCCTGAAATTGAAGGACAGATATCCATTTAAATCATCACTCAGCCATTGTATGTCTTTTTTTAGACTTAGAAACAAAGATTGCATTATATACATGCCTTAAAAGTCTGTATAGTAAAAAAAAAAAAAAAAAAGGTGTGTATTTTATAACCTTTAAATACCTAACTCGACCAAAATATTCAACCTCTAAATTAAATAAACATTAAAATTTCACTTACTTTTTACAATCAAAATCTCCTATGCACGTCGCAATGAATGAATACATTGAATTATCTCCCCCGAACAAATTTTATGTTGCCACCTGTGATCAAGGTTAGGAAAATTTAGACTGGCCATCTCTCCTCTATGGCCATCTATCCTACAGTAACCCTAATGAATGACATGAATGTCTCACACCATTCGATGTCATGATGACAATTTGCTTTCCTTTAACCTATAGAAGTCTTAATTTTACCCACAAATATTGGAATATAGACAATCATAGCACAGGATTTCCCGACAAACATTGTAAACTCTACCTCGTTCTAGTCGTCCATTGAAATAACACTAAACACATGCATACCAATCAATTCATAATAACCTCTAGCTTTATTATGTATTTAATTTTTTTTCTATTTTAAGTGCTAACTATATATAAATGTTAACAATTATTTTTAAATATAAATCTCCATATTTAACACCATGAATATTTTAATCTGTATAATCAAAAATGTTCAAATTTTCACATTCAATCTACTATTAGCTTGAAATTGCATATTTTCTTTCTTAACTGAATGTATTTTTTTTTTTTTTTTTTTTTTAAGACATGTGTAAAACTTACTTTTCGATTTTAAAGGGAATATAGAAACAAAAATTAGATTATTTAGATTATTATTTAAAATAAAAAAAAAATATTTAAGAAAATAGGGAATGAATTTTAACATTGTCTTTGAAAATTTAATCTTTATCTTTATTTTAAATTATATATTTATTTTTAGTTATTATTATTATTATTATTATTATTATTATTTGTCCAAATGTATTCATATTTGTCTTTTGAGATTAAAAATATTTTGAAAAAAAATAGAGGGTGCTATTAAATATATTTAATAATTTCCAGTTTGGTAAATAAAAACCTAAAATTTGTGTTAGGACGATTAAAATTAAAATATTATTAAATACATATTACATAGCTGTCAACTTGTGCTTTTTTTATATACAAGAAATTTTTAATAAGTTTTTAAGCACTTTTCTTTGATTAAACATAATTGTTTGCAAAGAAATACTGGTGTTAAGAAACCGTAAAAGTTGGAACCTATGATATTATATAAATACAGTCGAACCTCATTCACGTGAATCTCAAGGGGGGGAAAAAGTTGCTCATGTTATCAGTAGTTTATGCTATCAATAATAATCTTCATATAACTAAACAAATCTGCATTTTGACGGGGACTGTGGAAACAGTTCATGTTAAAAGTAATTCACGTTAAGCGGGTTTACGTTAAAGAGGTTCGACTGTATTCTCTCTTTCACCATCTCAAGTCATTGAACATTTAAATTAGGCAATATCATAAAAATTTAACAATGGTGAAAACAGAAATCTTCGAGACTTTTCAAATTAAATTTACGATTTCTTTTCAATTGCATATACGGTTTCTCCCTATTTTATATAGAAGAATCACTACATCTGCTTACGTAATAGTGCATTTTCAATATGAAACTTATATCATATTGCATGTGTAACATTGGACAATTATTAACTTAATTAACAGAGTCCTTTTTTCTAAGAAAAAAATATTTGTTTTTTCGCAGAATGTTACATTAAAAGCCATATAACCATACTTGCCAACATCCTAATTAATATTCCGTAGTCTTGTAAATCCCGCCCTTTGTCTCACACCAATAAATTTTTAGAGTAATAGTATGCAAATGCAATTGCAATTGAATAAGACAAAAAATACTCTAGAAAGATACCGGTGTGAAAAAGAAAGCGGAGCTAACAATACTACGGAATATTAATTAGTATGTTGGCAAGTATGCATATAACATATAATGGCTTCAATATATTGTTTTCAAGCAAATTCTTTAGAGTTTAGTTTAATACAAATCAAATACGATATGGAATAACATTAAACATTCAAACTGGGTGTTCTACTTGACTTGATTTATAGATTAGACTGAACACACTTTATGTCTCAAAAGTCCAAAAGCTTTTAGATTAGAAATAAGATTGACATTTCTCTCGTCTGAGAAGGAAAGTTTTGTGTTTTAACACAAAAGTAATTGAAAGTGTTTTAAATAACTTCCAACGAATTACTGACACTTTCTCTCTTGTATTACGGTAGTTTGGTATAAAATATATACTTCGTTTTCAGTCTCTTGAGATTTAACTTTCAATAATAGTATTGTTCGTAATAGTATTAAACTGTTTCTTTATTAACACTGAAAATTTTATAATGTCATATTTAGATATTTAAATGCGGAATTACTCCTTTAATTTATTCATTAAAATTAAGGATTAATAATTTAAGGAAATCAAGTATAATGCCTGTTAATATTGATAATTAATTAATATAACTTTAATTATCTCATGTATGATGTATGCATTTCGGTTTTCAAATTAAACGTAAATTCGATTGTTTTGTAATTTTAATTCAATAGATTATTATATTGTTTTCTAATTATACAATTAGACATTATTTAATTATATTAAACTGGCAGGCTTTGCCCGCTTCGCTGGTCATTATATTGAAATGAATCCTCAAAATATCGTAATATTAGTAATAATAAAAAAAATTCTAAAAAAAATCATTAAAATCAGTCAAAATCTAAGTTAAAGTCTTATTTCCGTTGCCTTTGGTAGCGGTTTTTCCGCTCACCACACGTCGAGTCTCGAGCCCCAATGCTTTCGGTAGTGCCTTGCCTGCTTTTTACTCCTCCTTCTTCGTGGATACAGTTCAAAGTTTTGCAAAATCACATCAAAGTACATATTGCGTACACTTAATCAACATACACACACCAAAATTCACCATTCAAAGGTAATGTGGAACAGATTTAAGCTTGAAAACTTGTTTTTTGTCCCTCCCGCAATAAATGGGGGGAGTGGATAATGTTACGGTGTGATTTAGTTATGTTATCTCTCCATCACACCATCATTTTAATTTAATTAAACTTTTAAATTCTCAAACTACTAAGTTACTTTAAAACGCGTTGTGTAAAGCAATACCCAGGTTACCCAAAATAAAATTAATTCTTTTTTGTGCTATACAGCACAATGGAAAATTTGTGTAGCTGCTCTGTTTAAAATTATTCCTTCACATGATATGTAAATGTAAAACACTTTGTGTATATTATGGTCTATGGCAGTCTCTGTCTACTATTTACCCATTATTAAACTTTTCTTAAATCATTATTCATAGACAAAGACTCTTATAAGAAAAACAAACATACAAACAAGATAAATAAATAAATAAAAAATAGAAAGGACAATTTCCTCCCCCCAGAAATAAAATAAAAAGTAAGAAATGTAGCCTGTGGTGAGTAATGGGAAACTCAACTTTTTCGTCCAAAATATCTCATGTTATCTAAACAATAACCTTTTCTCAAACATTCTGACTTAAAAAATTATCAAACTCCTAATTTAATTTTAACTTAAGCCTCTTTTTTTTCTCTTGACATACACTCCCTTTCATCACAGACTACTAAATTGCCCACAACAATAAAAATATATCTAAATATTCTTTTTTTTTTTTCAAATAACTTAAACCACATGTTGTGAGATGCTGTCTGTTAATTTAAACAAACCTTTCTAAATAATGGGTTACTTTAAACCCTCATCACTTTAATTATTTACTTTATTACATAAATCTCATAAACTCAGTTATGTGAAATCAAAATTTCTCACAGACAGCAGTTCACATACTAAGTCCCAAAATACAATGAAAAAGTAATTTCATTGAATTCAGCATAAGAATTTAGTAAAAGTCAATTCAAAAATTAAAGTCTTCACAATAAAAGTTGTAACTTTCCTTTCAGAGAAAACAACAGAAATAAACACTGAATCCACTTTATTAACACATCATAGCACACAATAACTCAATATAATTTTTCTCTTTTATTTGAGTTGACAAATTAATCTTTAATTCCTAAAACATTGTACTAAATTTCAAACATGTCTCTTTCATTCTCAGTTAATCACATCTTTTATTTACTACTCTAATATTAAAACAAATTACATTTCAGTTTCAGCAGACAACTATTTTTGCTTTCAAACCAAGAAAAGGAGAGGTCATATTTACCCTAATTGTCTCTTTGGTTGTCAGTTCATAACAATTACTTTATAAAACAAGAATTTACGGTCACTTTTTAAAATTAGATTTTTACATTAGCTTGTTATTTCTTTCTTTCTTTTCTTTTCTTTTCTTTTTTTTTTTTTTTTTTTTTTTTTTTTTTTTAATAATGCACCCTTCAAAAATTAAGAAGGAAATAAAATTTATTACCTCGGTTTTTCTTAGGTAGGAAATTCCACTTGAAGAGCTGGTGGTCAGCTAGTATTCTGTTCACATTTAGGTCTTTCGCAACATTTCTGTACCTTTTTTTTTTTTTATTATTAAACACAAGCATTTATTAATAATTGCTTCTTCAAAACGGGCTCTTGTAATCGTGACATAGAAGCCAATCCGTTGACACAACGAGTCGATTTTAACACTAGCTGAAGTAAGGGAAGAAAGGGGTTTAGTTTTCATTTCCCTCATATAAGCTGTTCACAGTCTTCTAAGAGCTCAATTGTCCGCTAAGTCTTTACTTCTGTTTTTCTCTTGAACTCTAGGTCAAAGTGGTTAATAATTCGATTATAAAAAAACCTTCACCACCTAAGTGAGTATCACCAGCAGTAGATTTGACTTCACCATGCCATCTTCAATAGTTATGGTTGATACATCCAAGGTTCAACCACGAAGATAAAAAATTAGGACGTTTCTTTCTCCAGTTCCCTTTTCCCCTATCTTTTGGACATATATCACTCTTCTGCACTCGATTAATGTAGTTCTCATTGCAGCATTTCTCATTTTCTGTTTACTATGGACTTGTAACATCGAGTTGCATAGGTATCAGAAAAAAAAAAAAGAATTTTCTCAGAAGTAGATTACGTAAACCATTCTTGACGCCATAGTTCCAAAGCAGGTACCGGGGATATCCTACACTTAAAATTTATTTAACTATTCCTCGACGATTCTTTTCTTGCATGTCTAGGTGGTTCTATGGCCAAAAATCCAGTTGCATGGGGATCAAAATGGGGACTGGGCCCTTCACGTAATCCTTGCTGTCCTCAACGTTACATCGTCCGTAGCGTCTCTCTATCTTTTCGCTCAAACAAGGCAAGCCCACCTTATCCATCCCGTTGCCATAAGAGAAGTTAAACTTCCACTGTGACATTCCTCTTATTCAGCACAAACGCCGGCCTTCCTCGTAAAATGTGAGAAACTGCTTTTTGTCCTTCTAAAAAGAACCGAGAAGCAGAGATAACCTTGACTGCTCAAGGTCACCAACTCCCCTCTCATATATTCACGTGCCTTCCCGATAAAAGATGAACCGGCAAGAAAAAGCAATGTTTTCAAAGAATGAGTATACTACAAAGATTTTTCCTTCCATTTTCGCCTGTCAAAATTTTTATTTCACCATACCTTTCGATTTATTTCTCCAGAGCCAAATTAATTCACCTATAGTTTTGATACAAAATAAATTTCTAAATTATTTATTTATTTACTATTTTATTTAACTAGCAAAAACTAAAAAAAAAAAAAAAAAAAAACTGTTCAGGAAAAAAATCCTTAACAGTCATTTCGCAAAATCCTTTTATAGTGCATGTTGCATACACACGCCTAACGACACATCAAAAAATCGAGATCCTGAGATTATTTGAAGCAAAGCTATGTTTTAAAACGTGTCTTTTACCCCCACCCGCTATTAAAGGAGAGAAGGGGGAGGAATTTCGCAAAATCTCTTTACACTATGAGTTAGATACATATAATCGACCCACGTATCAAAAATCTTCTTTCCAAGATAATTTACTGCAGAGTTACGAATGGACACATGTTTTTTGTCCCCCCCTTCCCAAGGAGCGGTAGGGTGGAATTTCACAAAATACCTTTATAGTGTGTGTTGAGTACGCATAAGCAGACCACACATCAAAAATTGCCATTCTCACATAATTTGGAACAGAGTTAACGCATGAAAACATGTTTTTTGCTCCCCCCAACCCCCTAGAGGGAATAGTACGGAATTTCACAAAGTCCCTTTGCAGTGTGTGTCTAAAGTACGTGTAACCAATCGACATATCAAAAAATCATTATCCTGAGATAATCTGGAGCAGAGTTACTTTTAAAAGCGTATTTTGCACCCCCCTCCTCGCCCTCAAAGGGGGGGGGGAATTTCGTAAAATCTCTTTACAGTGCGTGTCGGGAAGACATAACCAACCCATTCATAAGAATTAATCTTGCTGAAATAATTTCAAGAAAAGTTATGCTTGGAAATGTGTTTATTGCCCACCCCACCTTCAATTGGAGAAAGAGGGAATTTCTTAAAATCCCATTTTAATGGGTGTGTGATATGCGTAAGTAAGCCCCACACTACAATTTGTGACCTCAGCTCCTATGTATTGCCCCGGACGAATTTAACGCTAAAAGTGGGGCTCGAATTTGCCCCCTCGTAACTCCCCTCTCAAAATCGGAAATCGCAAAGAAACAAAAATGAGTTTTTTGAAATATTCTGAAGAAGACGCTTGGCAATTTTTTTACGTATTTGTGCTATTATTGGTAGAGTTCTACTCGAAAATCCGTTTTTTTTTTTTTTTTTTTTTTTTCCTAAATTTGTCTCCGAAAGTCGTTTTTCCTACCACCCACCCACCCTTAAAAATCCAAAATTCCAAAATCGCAGAAAATGATTTTTTTTTTTTTTTTTGTACTCATATCTAGTCTCTCCATTTGCAATTTCTTCACTGTGAAGCAATTTGGAGCCGAGTTATGCTTATAAAGGTGTTTTTGACTTCTGCCCATGAGGGGGGGGGACAGGGATATGTTTCGCAAAATCCTGTCTTAGTGGGTGTCAGGTCTTAAAACAACCTGCTCACCAAAATTTGGGATTCTATCTCCCATAGAATCACCACAGCTGTGTTGAGTCAGTGATTAGTGAATCAATGGGTTTACTATTTTATATGAATAGATGTCTAGAGACATCCATATCTTGTTTTATCATTAAAGTTATATTTATTTCTGTTTCTCTAATAGCTGCATAAATTAATATCTTATCAATATTTTTCTTCTATAATTATTTTTATGTTTCTACTAGCTGTTACTCGCGACTTCGTTCACGTGGAAATTTTGATGTGTATGTGTGGGAACTGACGGTTTGATCATAATATGTAATGAAATGAAACCTTATCATTGTGGTGCTGTGCAAAACAGAGTCTGATAAAGTACACTCAAAAAAATGTGTAACTCATTGAAATCCAAAATAAAATGCCAAAATAAATAAAAAGTTATCGCCAACATGGCGATAAAAATTTAAAATTCGTCCATAGGGATTCTGCACTAAAACAGTACTGCGTTGTGGAAGTATAAAAACTGGGTCGTCAATTATGAATTTTATTTCGAAACCTTTCTTTGTATGATTTTAGTTCACTATTAAACAATATTAATCTGGTTCTAATAATAATTTGGTGACTGGTTAATTAAAATTTTAACTATGTGGTGAAATTCATATAATATTTATGAGTTTCAAATTTTTAATTTTTTTTTTTTTACAAATAAATGATTTTTTTTTTTTTTTTCATTTCCCGGCGAATTGTTGAATAATATTTTAGTTCTTAAACAATTTTGGACGGCTTTACCCGCTTCGCTGGCAAACTCTTTTCTATATGCTTTATGAAAAAAAAAAAAAAAAAAAACTAAAATCGGTCAAAAGCTTGCTTTGGGTTCCCGCTGCCTTAGGCAGCGCCTTGTTCGTCCTTGCAATCTCCGGTGCCTGTCCCTATTGCCTGCGACAATGACTTACCCGTGGGCTTCCATTTGGTTGCTTATCATACATAACAGTTTCGATACGGACAGTATCGAAAAATTTGAAGTAGCTCTTTTATATCTGAATCCCAGTTACATATGAACAACATTATACGTGATGTACGTAATATTTGCTCTCAAGTTATTTCCTATATTTATTTGATTTAATCGATCAACCATAGAATGACAGCAATTTCAAGCCACATATAATATTATAATATGCTATGATCGGCTACTTCTATCGCATGAGACAATTATTAATATTATTATTATTATTATTTTGTGGTTATATATACTTCATGCTTAGTTAATAGTAGTTGGTATATAGAAAAATAAATAAATTAGTATGTAAACTTGATCATGGTACAGCCTTAATGCCCTTGGCGACTTTTAAATTTTTGTTGCCGTTTTAGACCAAAATATAATTTATGCGATTATTGTTCCTATACGCAAGCGAAGTGTGACGTCACTGACCGTCCGTGGATGCAAGAAAATGATTTCCTATGTCAATCGCCCATTGGATTTTTTGTAAAAAATGATTAAAAATCGAAGAAAATTATTTCCCGATTTTAATCCTCATATTTGGGTACACATGTGTATTAGTTATCATGTGCATGTGTTAGATTGAGTTATTTTGCTGTGAAATTGACAAAATTTTAATTTAAATTTCAAAACTCTGTCGTTCTTGGCGCTTATTGTATTTGGTGATCAAAAACGTAATACGAAAATATACATGCCATATGTATATTTTCGTAATATGCATTGTACGAAATATTGTTTCATATTATTCATTACTGTCTTAAAATAAGTTGTTAAAATAGCCATGATTTTTGAAAGGAATTAAATTATGTTCTCCAAATAATTTGGCGATATTTTATTTTTCTACCAAGGATGACCGATATCAAATCTATTCCGCTACAACATATTAGTATCTTATACCAGATACTTTATTTAGACATTTGAAAACAAATTTGACTTCAAATTATGATAGAATATTTATCATTTCCCTTTTAATCAGTATATTAGTTGGATATTTATTGTGTTAATATCATCCTTTGATATTAAATGTTTGTGTTTTCAAGTGAATATGGAAGTTTGCCATTTTTTTTTTCTAGAGTTTTGAAATTAAAAATTCAAATTTTGTCAATTTTACAACAAAAATAACTTAATCTAATGCATGGACAGGATAACTAATACATATCTATACCTAAATATGGGGATTAAAATCGGGAAATATTTTTCCTCGATTTTTAATAATTTTTTACAAAAAATCCAATGGGCGTTTAACACAGGAAATATTTTTTCTTGCATCCACGAACGGCCAGTGGCGTCATCACTTCGCTTGCGTATTTCTTTCTATCTTTTCCTTGGCGAAAAATGTCCGATCTACTTCAGCATCAAAATTATAAAAAATTGTCACGAATTATCAATAAGAAAATACCTTTACCATAATGCTGAATTAACTTTTATGCCAAGCGTGTTTCATCTGCCATACTTAAAAAAAAAAAAAAAAAAAAAAAAAAAATCTGAAGTTGAGGTATATAAAAAAAATGCTGTGAAATAAAATTCAGAAGAAATATGTTAGATTTGTAATATTACTATTTTATTTTAAAATTATAATGTGTCATTTTCTCATCGACCAATTTAACATTTAGTAATTTCTTATTTTTCGCATGAAAGCATATTTCCTTTTATGCTGAAAACAATAAATAAATATATCTCGTAAACTTTTTTTGGCAACAATTAAAAATTTAAATGGCTTATATTAAGTCAATATAAGTCAATAAGTTTATTATTTTCATATTTTAATTAATTTTAAAGATTTTTTCAATTTTTTTTTTCCTAAACCATCCCTGACCTATAAGGAAAAAAACAAAAAAAGAATGATCGAAATCGGTCAAGCCGTTTACGATTTTATAAATAACATACAGACAAACATTCATTTTTATATATATAGATTTTGACTATCTTAAAAAAAAAAAAAAAAAAAAAAAAAACTAAGTTAATTTTAATATGTTCGATATACATAAGAATAATGAATACGTTAAAATTCTCAACTCCCACTTTTCGAAGGATTTAGACATTTTGAGATGTCCTGATTACTATTAGACCAT
This sequence comes from Salticus scenicus, assembly GCA_963930645.1. Lineage (NCBI taxonomy): Eukaryota > Metazoa > Arthropoda > Arachnida > Araneae > Salticidae > Salticus > Salticus scenicus. The sequence goes on along the minus strand of OZ005652.1, from coordinate 59,617,896 downwards.
TTTTAGAAAACATCTTCTGTAGGGTAATATTACCAAAATTTTTGTTAATACTGTATGAATGAAAAAAATTTAACAGAATACCAAAGAAGTTTATGTTTAGTTCAACCACCATATAAATTGGCGTAGATTAGATTTTGACATATATCGCTCAGAAGTTGTGCTACAATACAGCGATTTTCTCGCTTACGAAAAACTATATCTAATCTTCTGTGGTGTATGAGTTCACCAAGCGATATATGAGATGGCTGTAAAGAAAAATTTTGCGGATTCATTTGGATGCATATCGACCATAAGGTGGTACGTGATTCCCCCCCCCCCCCCGATTACTAGATTTTAATTTCTACAATGAGTCAGTGCAAAAACTTGAGATGGCAATAATAAACTTTGCTGATTCCATTTGGGTGTATGTAGTCCGATTATCCGCGCTGTTACGTAGTCCTATTATAAATTCGCAGAGTTTTACGAACAAATGATATATCATAATGCTGTACAAAAATATTTTAAGATGGTTACAAGATTACTCTAAAATACTAGTTTATATAATAGTAAGATTGTAGATATGAATATTAAAGTTTCACTTTTATTGCACTAATTTATCTTCCTAAAATTATTTTACCACTGATTATTTTACCTTACATTCAATAAAAATTGTTTGTGTCGAGCATTTTTACGCCCTTATTTTCTAATTCCTTTTGAATTTCTAAATTATGCTAATACGCCAAGATATTTATCAAAAACTTCTGAAAACGAATCTATCTACAGCTGACCACCCAAATTAATTGTAAGATAAATATTACGAGAGTTCTGGCTTTCATACTGTCAAACATATTCGAGTCGTACTCATGTTGACTGCTCACGAAAACTGCTCATGATAAAAGCTCATGATAACAGCTCTTGTTGAAAAGCAATTTTCCTTCTTCTAGATAATTATTTAGTAATAACCCATATATATACCACATCAAGTTGCTTTATAAGTTCATCTGTTATTCTTGTCATTTACACTCATTTACCAGATGAAATTTCAACTTCAAATTTAGAATGTTGAAAAGAAAAATACTCGGCAGATAATTTTATTTTTACAAAAATATTTCTGTTAATCTTAAAAACTTATTCAAACAATGATTTATATTATAGCTACATTTTGGTTATTTTACTAACTCAAAAAAATTAACACACTTCGAAAAGTATATAAATTCGATTTGTGTAAAGATAAAGTATTAGGTCTACCGAATAGTTCTACCTAGTTTAATTTAAAAAACTCGCCCCATAAATTTTTGCTGAACAATATTTATATGATACTTCACTAAACATCTCTTTAACAGTTCCATAACTATTCGTAACGTTCCTAAAACTTTACTCGCAATTTATTATAAATATCACCACTATATTAAAACAGCCATTTTTCAAATAATATTATACGAGGGTTGCATTTTATGTTTTTACAAACGACCAATACAAGGCTTTACTGAAATTTGTCTTCAGGATATTTGTAAAATTCACATTATTTTATTTTGGAATCAGTGGCATCTTAGAAATCGTCTGCGTATTTTGTTTACAGTGAGTGTTTAAAAGAAGCAGAAGAGTGAAAAAAAATGGAAGTAACTCGTGAAGATTTCCGTTTGGATGATTTTCTATGATTTTAAGAAAGGCCTCACTCGTCAAGAATGCATAGTATGGCTTCGTGAAACTTTTGGTAATGAAGCATCATCAAAAAAGATTGTTAACAATTGGTTTGCAGAATTTCGTTGTGGTCGTGCGTCCGTCGGTGACGAATCTTGCGAAGGACGATCAAAATCGGTAGTGATTCCAAACACCATCGATGCTGTGCGCAAGATGATTGAAGAAGATCTGCATGTCACGTATTGTGAGATAAAAGCATCCCTTGGCATATCACAGACTGCAATACATTCGATTTTGCACGAACATTTAGCTGTTAAAATGATTTGTTCCAGATGGATTCCGCACAATTTGACAGAAGCTTAAAAAGAGGCTCGTGTAAATTGGTGTAAGGAAATGCTAAAAAAATTCAAATTAGGAACAGCAAACTCCGTATACAACATCGTTACAAGTGACGAAACTTGGACATATTCGTATGAGCCGGAAACTAAACAACAATCCTCTGTTTAGGTGTTTCCGGATGAACCGAAAGTTGTTCGTTCACGAAGCACTTCCAAGAAAATGATTGCTTGTTTCTTCAGCCATACAGGACATATCGCAACCATTCCTTTATAGGATCGAAAAACTGTTAACGCTAAATGGTATGTAGAGTAGAAATTTGTTTGCCAAATGTCATCAACGAAATCAGGAAAAACAACAAAAATCGCCGCATCATTCTTCATCACGACAACGCCAGCTCCCACACAACACGTGAATCAATTGATTATTTGAAGGAGAAAAATATCGACTTAATGTCTCATTGTCCATATTCTCCTAATTTGTCACCTAACGACTTTTTTTTGTTCCCTTATGTCAAACAAAAAATGCATGAGCAGCGATTTTCATCAAATCAAGAAGCGGTTGATGCCTTCCAAACCCTGTTTCTGAGATATCAACTTCAGAGTGGAAAAACTGTCTCAAGAATTGGTTTGAACGGGTGGAAAAGTGTATAAATCATAAAGGCGAATATTTTGAAAAGCAATAAAACAGTTTGTTTCCAAAAAAATTTTTTTTCTTCCTACTTTTTGTAGAAACTTAAAAGACAACCTTCTTAGCATTAAAACCTTAAAGAAAAATTTCTTTTTAAATACAGTGGTGAAAATATGATAAAACACACGTACAATTTTAGGAATGCTGCAAGCCTGTTTTTAATACATTTTAGCCCTATTTTTAATACATTTTCGCATTATAAAAAGCAAAATATTCTCTTTTACTTAAAATTTCTTTGATTTCTGTGTGATTAATTTGCGTTTTAAAATTTCGTATATACATTTCTTTAAGTGTACAACTCCTTTAAAAACTTCATGTATTCTTTAATTTGCAGATACACCAAAATTTTAATTTATTCCCAGGCATTGTTACTAAACGTCTTTTTTTCCCAACACTTTTCGTGAAAATTATTTTTCTTCATATTTAATAGTAATTACATATTACAAAAAATTTCACCACAAATAAAATGTTGAGGGGCAGGTACTTTTAGTGCTCTTGAACAAATTAAAACAAGGAGGGGATAGGCGTCATTGTTTCTCTGATTCTTCCACCAGTATTTTTCTTTTGAAAATTTTAATAATAAATTTGAACGATTAATTAAGTAAAAAAAACTCATATAAATATATTGTTGGAAGAATAAGATAAAAAAGGCAAGTCTGTAGCCACCCTTAAAATATTGGCTTGAATATATTTTTACAGAACATCATATTTGCCACCATTTACGTTTTTTAGCTACCGAAAACCATTAGTAGAAATTTACTGTATTTAATCAGTGTAAACTGTTACAGAAATATTTTGAACTGTCAATTACATTTTTTCGATAGGTAAAAAGCGTAAAAGTTGGCAACTATGTTATTAATATAAATGTATGTGTGTGTATGATTTACAGAAAAATTTTATATGTTCTTTTACTTATATCTTTTATAAAAACTTTTTGAATTTTATGACAAAGAGCCTATATTTTCTTACTTTTAGCTTACATAGCATCAACATATGTCGATGACTGGCAGATTCCATTTACTACCTACAATCTTCTTCAATATCTCGGAATGGCTCTGTCTTTCTCTATCAGTAACTATTTCGCCTCGCAAATCAAAGTGTGTATTTTGGCAGCGACTTTGATGCTGTGTATTGTACCATACACCATACTGGAATTCCGAATTCACCACCGAAATGTAGTGCATGATAGGACTGCTGTTCTTTGAATAACACGCCTACTACATGTGGCCAAATATTGCATATGTATATTCATTTATTGGTATTATGTAAAGTGACTTAATAAATTATGTATATTATTGGTACCCACCTAATTTTATTCAAAATATACTGTCATACACTAAAGTAATGGCCGATTTAGCATATTTTTATAGCTTTAGAATCTATAAAGAATTTCACTAAAATTTTAAAAGATGAAATTAATATTTACTGTCGCTACATCAAAGAATAGTGATATTGTGTACTTATACAATTAAATATGTAAACCAGCCTAAATAACAGATAAATGTTGTAGCTTAACACATAGCTGCCAATATTTTAATTTATTACGGAGTAATTTTAGCCCCACCTCTGTTTCGTACCACTTATTTTTTTAAGTAATTTTTTCTTATTTTATCAAAGTTACATATTGAAGAAAAATTTTCTATAAGTAAAGTGATGCGAAATAAAGGCGGGGCTAAAAGTACTCCAGAATAAATTAAAGTATTGGCAGCTATGCTAACAGAATCTCATAAGATTAAACAATTTTGATAAACTATGAATATATTATACTTTTAATCAACATTTCCTAATAAAAGTATGTGTAAAAGTCCCTTTAATTTTCTTTATTGTGTTAACCTAATTCAAACTTGAAAAAGTGTGCACTTAAATACTATAAATGTTTTTAAATTCCATAATTTCCAATAATTACTTTTTTTTTTAATACTAATCACATACTTACCTACCTAACCCGGAAGATTGTTAGTTCCCGTCCCTTTTTGAACACTACTTAATTTTTAAAGTAATTCTCTTTAAATATATTTACGATTAAATAAGAAGAAAAGTATTCTAAAAAACGACTTGTGTAAAAAAATAGACGGAAAAGGACGGGAATAACAAGAGGGCGGGACTTCGGTTGGCAAGTATGTATGTAATCACGTAAAGAAAAAAAGTTTAAAAGCAGCTTTTCTTAAACTAACTGAATTATCAAAGGTTTGAAGCAAATTAAATTTTGTTACCCAAATGATGTATACTATAACACAGTAATAAAAAGAGACTGCTCTTATGCTGTAAACAACATTTATCTACAAGTATATTTACTGACAAAATGTACGATTTTATAATAAGATACATTTTATACATTTGACCTTTATTTTAATGAAGTTATCTTAATCCCTTAAAAGCAATGGAAAGGATATAAATTATAAATAAAATCTTCTAACTGTGTCTTAATGTTTGTTTTAGTCTCTTAAATAAAGAATAATTAATCCTATATTTGTACCCCCTAATAGTTTTATATGGGTGAACCAGACATTATCAGATGGCTGCTAGAGCCATTATCCGGAGTTGTATTCCCGTCCTTTTTCCATTTCAAGAAGGAGAAATTTCTGTCTTTTTTTTTTTTTTTTTTTTCCCTACCACCTTTATACAATAATCTCTTCCGTCAAGCATAATCATACATTACTTTAAAAAACGATAAAGATTTCTGTGTAGAAATAGTGCTAGTAAAATATCGAAAATTTCTCACTCCTGAAAGTGTTTTGAAAAACATAGTAGGTAGTGCATAGTTCCAAGTCACCCGTTTTCAAAGAAGGTGTAATACCAGATTTTTTTGCATATTTGTTATCAACTTCTTTAATTGTCGAAAATATATGGAACAAATTACTTTATAAAATTATTGGTAACAAGTTTGGTTTAAAAATTAAAAAGACTGGCAGCTATGGGTAGAGCAACCACTGCATTAGAATTTTAAAAAATATATATAATTAAAAAAGTAATTAATTAATAAAATAAACAATGAAGTTTATTAGGAATTAAATGTCTATTTACGTAAGAGCCTTATTTCTATAAGTTTTCTTAGATGATTTGTTATTTAGAATATAGTTAGACTTATTTTTTTAATAAAATCAGTAAAAATATTAAAACAGGCATATATTAAGTAGTTTTATTTTAAATTAGTTAATGATATTTTATTTTTATGAATTTAATTTTGAAAAAATATATAGTTTTGGAATATGTCATACACTGCGGACAAGATAGTACTGACATAACTCATATGCATACGCATTTGACTAATACTTCTTTTTATTAATTAGACATGTATAACATTTAATTAAAATTGTATATTCTTTAAATACAAGTAATTTCCGTTTAAACATGAGCACAAGCTATAAAATTACTGTTTCTAATAAAATGATTTTTAAAAAATCCATTTATTGTTAATGTCTGTTTATATCATAAATATTTTTACCCCATCTTTAACTCTATCGAAACAATAGGGTGGATTTTTTTCCTAATATAAAAATTTAAGTAAAGTTTAATGTAAGCTTTATAAAATCATCAGATTATCCCTGAATGAGTCCTGCATAAAAATCCCGGTTAAAGTGTTAAGCGAATATAGCATTTTCTTATTATACTAGCCAAAATTTATTAAATATTTTACAATTTTTATATCCGTCAAGAAAAATGTAAAATAATTTTATCAAAGCTGCTGTAAAGTTCTCAATAATATATTACTAGTTGCTTTTTTATTATTATACTAGTTGGTCTACACCCACCTAGCACTCGATTTTTTTACTCGACATATATTTCCAAATTTATTTCTCTTTGTCAGTTTATATTACTAAGCATTAGTTTTCATGAAATATAACTTCATCTTTTACATTATGATATTTATAGGTTTCGATGTCCAAACTTCTCAAAGAAATTACAAAAAATAATTTTCTGCCTTAAGGTTGTCTGAGTGAGTAATGTCCACCGGTTGTCGGCCTGGATAGCTCATAGAGCCTTGAAGTCAAAGATCTGGGGTTTGATTCCCGGTCCAGGCATTATTTTCTCAATCGGAAAAATAAATTTCAATAAATATGATTTTCTTCTCAATCAGTTGATTGCGTGATTTTAATATATTGTATTTCTTTCTCCCATTGTTTAATGGTGTTTTCCTTTACCTGCGGCTTATTTCTGTCGAGCTATCTACATGATAGACCAGATGTTTCTGCCTTAAGGTTGTCTGAGTGAGTAATGTCCACCGGTTGTCGGCCTGGATAGCTCAACTGGTAGAGCCTTGCCCTTGTAAGTCAAAGATCTGGGGTTCGACTCCCGGTCCAGGCATTATTTTCTCAGTCGGAAAAATAAATTTCAATAAATATGATTTTCTTCCCAATCAGTTGATTGTGTGATTTTAATTTATTGTATTTCTTTCTCCCATTGTTTGATGGTGTTTTCCTTTACCTGCGACTTATTTCTGTCGAGCTATCTACATGATAGACCAGATGTTTCTGCCTTAAGGTTGCCTGAGTGAGTAATGTCCACCGGTTGTCAGTCTGGATAGCTCAATTGGTAGAGCCTTGACCTTGTAAGTCAAAGATCAGGGGTTCGACTCCCGGTCCAGGCATTATTTTCTCAGTCGGAAAAATAAATTTCAATAAATATGATTTTCTTACCAATCAGTTGATTGTGTGATTTTAATATATTGTACAAAAAATAAATCGTAATCCTTAAATGTAAATTTCATAACCACATTTCTATTTGTTTCTTTATACTATTAATTTCTAGTTATGTAGTCGAATTCTACATATTTAATTTATTATTTTTTCCCCTCACGTATTAAAAAATTCAAATACCAACGAAATGAGTTTATTCTAAAAATAGAGATTGTTTTGTTTTATTTATTGAGAACCAATGAACGAATCTTCCAAGACCATGCAAACCATGGATAAAATTTTATTTTCTTTATCTCAATACACTGATGCGATTGCGATGTCGATGTATTTTTTCTGTTAAATTATCATTTTTCATACATTTAATTCATATCTTAATTCATTTGAAATATAGGCATGGAAACCGTAAATAAAATTTTACTTTATTTATTCCAATACATTGTTTTAGCTACCCAGTTATCTTCAGCGTTAGAGTCGGGAAACTTCAACTTTTATTATTAAGGGGATATATTAAAATAAATCGCAAACGCATAAATATTAATGTAATTTCATCATATATTAAATTGTTTGGATTACAGTGTTCAATTTGATTACATAAAAGAAATAAAAAATGTAATTAGAAAATTGTCGCTGTTAACAATTGCTTTTTGATACATTAGAAACATTATGTTTGCAGAATTTAATAGATTCCCATAAATAAATTCAAACAAATGATAATGATACCAAGAAAAATACACATTTTGTATAAATAGTTGTATTATATTTTGCATGTTAATTAAAAAGAAAAAATGTGAAGTGACTCCACTCGACTTACCGAACATTAAGTAATTAATGATCTTATAAATAAATTAAAGAAAGAGAAGTCTTTAAATAAACAAAAAAAAAATACAAAAGAAAGTGTTACTTTTCTCATTATAATACTTTTTTTATTTAACACTATTGCCTTTCAAATAATTTAAGCCCATAGATCATAAAGATGTAAATTTTCATTGTGTCCCTATAATATTCTATAAATTCTAGACACCCCAAAATCTATACAGCTCGTGCGATGGTGATCTATAACATGTATGCAAATTTTCAGCTGAATTGGGTGAGGCGTTTAGACGCTGTCACACTTAAAATACCCATAAGCCACAATGATAAAATTTATGTTTCTGTTAAAAAAAAAAAAAAAAAAAAAAAAAAAATCTATAAATGCTAAATTATACAAAATTCAGACAGCTTGTGTGACGGTGGTCTATATCTATAACATCTATATAAAATTTCAGTTCAATCGGGCAGGCATTTAGACGCTATTGCACTTTAAATAATTTGAACCCTAAAAGCATAATGATAAGGAATTTTTCTTTATTCCCTGTAAAAAAATTATAAGTACTAGATTTATCAAAATCTATAGAGTTTGTGCGATGGTGACTTATAACATGTGTATAAATTTTCAGCTCAATCGAATAAGGCTTTTAGATGTTATCGCACTTTAAAAAATTTAAGTCCATAGGCCATGATGATAAAGGATTTTTCTTTTTGTCCCTGTAAAAAACTATAAGTCATAGATTCACGAAAATCAGTAGGATTCGTGTTCAACTTTCAGCTCATTCTAACAAAACGTTTAGACGTTATCGTGTTCACTCACATACATACACATACATGTATACATGCATCAACGTAACAACAGCAAAAAGGAATTCGGGAAACCTCAAAACGTATAGAAACACCAAAATCTCAAAGTCGGATTTTCTACATGATTACAATACTTTCCTTACATATGTATGTTCGGAAAGTAAAAATGTTCTGGAAGTCTATGTCTCTTTAAAAGATCTTTAGCATCGTTTATTAACAGATATCTAACTAAAACATCTAATTTGCTTTCATACATTTCATCAATATATCTTCTTGTTTTCATCTCTGGGGAATTTAGCAATCAACAGCTTAATTCGAATTTCACGAGAAGACAAATAATTAATGAGCAACTAAAAAAACAATTTCATCCCATCGATTTCTGTTTTTATCAATTTATCTAGTTTCATGGCCAAACACAGATATCTGTTTTCCATTTGTAACATTGAACCTGCATTCGAATGTCATTTTGTCGATATGCCAAGACAGTTCGAATTTTTATTAAGCAAATAAATAGTAAACGCAAGAAAAAAGTTTGTTGGAATGTCGAATTTAACTATACGAATATTGCATATGTATCAAATTTATTTATTTATTAATTTAGGAATATAGTAAATTAAAATAAATCAAAGATTTATACACATTTTGTTATCTCATCATCATCTTTTTCTTTTACCTTAGTTAGTTATTCAATACATTTAAAATAAATTATTTTGTGTATATTCATCTCTAGGCATTTTCTAAACAATTTCATCATGTACGCATGTTTTGAGGGTTTACAATATACAGCGTGATGAAAAAGTTCTGTCAGTAAGAGTATTTCAACATTGTAAAAATACGTGTTCAAATATACAAAGTCCCATAATTAAATAGATAATAACTTCCTTTAAATCACTATAGGCCGTGGGCCATAGCTAGATATCGTTCAAGTCCGTTTCAATCACCGAGGGGCAATTTCAATTTAATGTTAAAATTAAAAGAATATTCAGTTATCTGCAAATTCGAAATGTTCTGGTCTGAAGATGTGCACATTATTTTAAAATTGATTAAATAAATTCTACAAAATTGACGTTTCTGCGGTCCTGCCATTTTACCTACTTTTAGAGAGAGCCAGATTCTTTTCTCGTTTCTTTGCTTTTTCTCCAATCAAAACCGGTAATTGTTTTCTTCTGGCATTTCGATCCAATGAAGGCTGATGTTAGTATGTGCTTTAGCGCCCCGCTTGCATTTGATATGTTTTGTTTATGTTTACATTATCTTGAGTCAATATTCATTGACATTTTCATACAGTTCTACTATTGCTTTCTTTTCCTGTACTTTTAAGTATTATTTACATTTAATAGAATGGGAGAAAAAATGGCATAGTATTTGCATATCGCGAATTAAAAATTATAATATTTTTAGCAAATAAGATGTAAAGTTTCTCTCGACATCACTATCCTGCGTATTATTAACATTTTGATCGAATTTTGTTATCATTTGTTTGTTTTTCTATATTTGTAAGTAGAATTATTACAGGTAATATAATATCAGAAGAAATTACTTTTTGTTTGCATGTCGGCGATGAGATACATTCAGAGGTGACGTGTTTTACTCAAATAAGCTGAACTAAAGTGAGACTGTGTGCTGATCAATGGAAAATTTTAAATATTCATGAAAGAAAAATATCTACCCATTTGCTTCTTTTTCCAATTAATGAACTGTTCAAACTGCCTTTAGACAACAGCATAAGTTACCATAGAAAGCGTTACTTAATAAGTTTTACTATGAAATGCAGTTAAATTATTGGCGAAACGTTAGTCGAGGCCTCCATGTGGAGATTAAAAAAGATTTTATGTTCTGTTTTTGTGTCTGTTTCGTGATAGCGGCCTCAAAAATCATGCTATTGACTTGGAATTTGGTACACATGTTCATGAACCACACAGAATCATCTGTATAGTTTTAGGTGTGTATTCCATTTGTAGTTCGTGTACACGGACACACCAAAGTTTTTCTTATCATTACGGCCTATAGAGAGAATACCGCGATAGCGGCCGCAAAATTCTCCCGATTGACTTGAAAATTCGTATACATGTTCAGGCTCTGTATGGAAAAAGCAGTGCAATTTTTTATATCTCGATTATTTATGGATCGTGTACAGGGACGCAACAAATTTTTTCTTATCATTATGGTCTATGGGGTGAATTTCGTTTAAGCGAATTTTAACTTCGTTACTCTGCATTCAACGAAATGAAATTAGCGTACATTATTGATATGCTTAAATTGATGTTTTCCATGGAAATTAAATATGTGTGCTTAGGCTTCATAATTGATGTACAGGACCTTACAAAAGTATTCCGACAATGCCATGTAATCATCCAAATTTTGTTAAATTTCGAACAATTATTTTTGAAAAACATAGAAAAAGTTGAAATGTTTTTACCGGTGCTCTTTTACAGAAAAAAGCAAAAGAATTTCATAATATTATAACTTATGGGCAAATTTTTATCTAAGTGCATTTTAACGCGTTTATGTTGCATTCAGTGGAATTAACATATATTATAAACATACTTAAAAACATGTTTTTTCTCTCTCTCTCTCTGTCTCAAAAAAAAAAAAATAAAAAAAAAAATAAAAAATAAAGGAGGTATATATAAGCTAAATTTATTTACAGTACCATATAAAAGAATTCCGATGACATTCTATAATCATTCAAATGATGTCAAATTAGGTTGAAATATAAGTGAGTTATAATTAATTATGTGTGCTATTTTTATTGGCGTATATAATAACGGTGGCTCTTTTTTAGGTACACACAAAAGAATATCGATCTATTATGGTCTATAGACAGCATGTATTAAAAATGTATTTTAACATGGCTGCATTAAATATTATAAAATGTTATTAGAATGTTTTAAAAGCGTGTTCTCCTGTGGAATATTGTGGGCACAGAATTGATAATTAGTTTACAGTTTTACACAAGGTAATATTTTTGCATGAAATTTGGTAGTACGTGTATTTATGATTTAAATAATTGCACCAAATCATAGTTTTGTACAAGATTATGTATCAAATAATCTAATAGCCTTCTATTTATAAGGAATTAATAGAAGGCTTTATAAGGAAATATATATATATGTAGAGAGATATATATAAGACAAAGATATACAGCGGAAAGTTGAAGAGGGGCCGGTAGCACCCTTAGAAATGTATTTGTTTATCTAGCGAGTCGTCATATATATATATATATATATATATATATATCTTATACTATTAAGTGAGCAATATTTGTATATATGGGTCATTCTCTGAAAAGTGGGCTTAAAAAAAAAAAAAAAAAAAAAAAAGAAGAAGAAGAAACCTTAGTCCAAATAAAATTGCTCCTATTTTTTTTTTTTTTTTTTAATTTTGTACATGTACACATATGTTACAATTAATAAAAAAAATAATATAAACCAAACTGTATTTGATAATTTTTGATATAGCAATTACTTTTATTAATTAGAAAAATGAGGGAATGATTGTGAGGGAATGACAAATTTCTTCTAAAAACTACTTTATAAAAATATTATTAAGTTTAGTTAGATTTTCAAACACTAAATATTCATTAAAACATATTTTTATTAATATAACATCATAAAAAAGCAAATTTGATTTATTTTAATTAACTTTATAATGAGTGAGGGAATGACATATAATAAAAATACTGTATTTCAATCTAACGTTTGAGAGCCATATGCTATTCATTGTTGAATGTTTCCAACAGAATTCAAAATGGTTTCTTTACTTTGCTAGTATATAAATTAAGTTTGACTTATATAAAGTATGTGCTATCATTATACAGTAAGTAAGGATGTCATTATAGTTTGAGGAGGGAATGATATCTGTTACCAGGGACAACAATAAAAAGTATTCTAATTTCTTTCGTTGCATAATATATAAATATAGTATAATGGATAAATATTTATTAAAGTATGTTTAATAAGTTTTTAATTCGAATAATCCAAATATACAAGCTTTAATACTATAGAAACCATTTTATTTACAGAGATGTGGGAATGGGGACACAGTGAGGGAATGATATTTTGCATTTTAAAAATTATTTAAAAATTATATTTGAATTCCAATAACCAAAGAATAACAGTTTATATGTAAAACCAATTAATATTGATAGTTTAAACAGCTTTTTGTTTTTGTGCTTTTAAAAGTATACCCTCAAGACTGCTGGGACATCAAATGACCACTTTTCAGAGAATTACCCATATATATATGTATATTTCACTGTTCACATCGAAGTCCGATTTTCGAATTTTCGATTATTTTTCATTTAATTAATAAAAATATGAAAATAAAACTTTCCATTTTCATAATGACGCAAATGGAGAATCTTATGCGAGATTTGATTGGTTTAGTTTTTATTTTCATTGATTTGAGTGTATTTTACGTTGAACTAGAGCTACGTTATGAGGAATTACGAGAGATTTGATTGGTTTATTTGATTTTCATTGATTTGAGTGTATTTTACGTTGAAATAGAGCTACGTTATGAGGAATTACGATAGATTTGATTGGTTTATTTGATTTTCATTGATTTGAGTGTATTTTACGTTAGACTAGAGCTACGTTTAGATTTTATTTAAAAATATTCGAATTTTTAATATTTTAATATTATGCGACTTTTCCAGAGAACAAATTACGATTGGCGCCGCAGGCGCCCGAGAGCATATTTTTTGGTAAAAATTTTCATGGGTCTATGGCCAGCTAGTATATATAAAGAGAGAGAGATGCATGTTAGGACTCAGCCGAAGAGAAAGAAAGCGAAACACTTGTATTAGATTAGGGAGAAAACAAATGTTACTAATGTCATTTCTAGAAATAAGTTAAAATAGAGCTGGGCTGTGCACTTTTTCAGAAGAAATGATGATGACCACCAGTCCTATTTTGGATACCGCGATACAACAAAAGACTGAGAAAGACACCAATGTGTCGTTGGAGAAGTAAAATTGGGGTTTGGAAGAGCAGAATGGAGAAGAATTGCAGGAAACAGGGCAGATTGGAATCACCTAGAAGAGGTCTTCATCCTGCAGTGGACTGATAAAGGTTGAAATTGATGATGATAAGAATGTATATAATATGGAGTAAATAAATATTATCAATGATCTATTAAATAATGAGTGATGAAAATGGGATGTTGAGGCTTCGGATCTGCATATCCACAAGTTATTAATATTTTACTTTTTCTAGCACTTTTTTTTTTTTTTTTTCAGGAATATGATTTTAGCACTTGTGTGCAAGTTAATTTAAAATTTATTCAACGAATCACAATATTACCAGAATTATATTGCGTACAACTAGAAACCAGCATTGTAAATGTAAACTTAGTTCCTTCAAATTGGAATCAATTTTCCAAATTTATGTGCAAAGTTTACTTCCAGAACATTTGATATTTTCATTACCTATCATAAAAAGAATATATTAGCAAAATTTTCAGATTGCCCCCAAAAAGTTGAAACGAACTTATTTTTAAATGACATTTTTAGCATATGGCCCACTGTCTACTATCGATGATATTGTACAAGATAATAATAAGAAATGTTGGAAAATGGTCCTACTGGCGACAGTAAACTCTTGGGTTCGCCACTGAAGATTGTCTATGATAGTCGCACTTACATTCATCGCACTTACATTCATTGTATATTCATCGTCATAAATGATGCTCTAAACGCATACACACTGCAGTTTTGCCTACTTGTAGAGATTTTTATATTCAATATCTATCACTAATTTACATATTAATATTTGTCTAATTCTGTGTTTATTTAATCAACAGTCATAGTATCTAACATCATTCTTCGAAATTATTGGTGGTTATAAATTAAAATAAGTCCTGCAAGTTGGCAACAGTGCTGCACTGATGAACGTATTACTGAGATCTTTTTTTTCTTGATGATTTTTCACGCATAATAATCAGTGTTGTTGAGATTTGGCAAGTTCAACGTTCAAACGTCCATGATTCTAGAAACAGATCTTTGACCATTGTCGATTTGGCCTAATATGTCAGAGTTCACAGCTACAAAAGGTTAAACCTTCACAGCTGAGTGCTGTAAGACCCATGACTTTATTGCTTCTCGAAATATCCACCGATGATAGCTGATGGCGTTAATTTTGATGTTATGGTTAGAAAAAATTAGTGGTGTCTTTTCAATGGCACTCATATAGCCCTTTCCGACCTGAAACATTCTCCCCTTAAAACACTACATACATTCTTCTGTATTTTCAAACTGAAAGAAAAATATGGACTATATATAACCGACATTTGTTGATTGAAAATTGTACTTTACACTTTCTGCTAACTAGTTCGATTGTTCATTTCCTGATTTTACTTCATACGACTGTTACAGATGCAAAAAAATAAGTGAATGTCGTAGATGTCTAACCCTCATGATCGTACGGACTGGATAGGAAAGGGATAGAACATACCGTCACCGAAATTGAAAAATGGCTGCATACTATGGTATTTGCATCAGCAGTCTTCTGGTGAACCTTCTTAAGCTGTCATTAACGATTTTTGCAGCTTTAAAAGTTCCAGCTATGCAAATCTTCTCGCTAATTATGAACACCATGAACATGAGACAAGCACTGAAAAGTGAATATATTTAACAGCATTTTTTTTTTTTTTTTTTTAAGGCGATTCTGCTTCATCGCGTCAAATGAATACCGGTATTTTTACATATCAACAGGTCCAGGTCTTTTTTTTTTTTTTTTTTTTTCAATGTTCTTAATTAAAGTTCAAAAGGAAGGTATTAAGGTTCTAAATGAACAAGATGCAATTCAGTACTCCTTCGTCACTTTGCTCGCAAAAACATCCGAATTCGGCTGAATACCCCGTTGATGATATCTTGAATCTTCGCGGTAGCAATCGCTCCTAGGTTGGTCGATACTGCGCCAGCCTACTTGGACCGTTTAAAGATCCGATAGAAATTCCAGTGATTGAAACCACTGGTACAAAATGCCATCCGTTTTTATTTCGGACTAGTGTAACTCGACGATGGTGATTCAATCAATTTTACAGCTATAGCGTAAATACATGGGAGAGAAAACAAATGAGTGATAAATTTCCCAGGACAAATTTATACGTAGAATTGAATGAACGTATCAAAATTAACGAAATTTTCAAAGAATGATGCAAAACCCCACAAAACTGAAACTGGCAGAACATTCTGGTCATCTTGAATTCTAAAGTTATAATAAAGAGAATTATAGGGAAGTTATAAAAAACAGTTCTATAACTAAAACAGCCAGTCAGCCAATGTGAGAAAAATGACACAGGTGTGTGATAAAATTGTTTCTTCAAGGTAATGTGTTTATTTGGTGTATTTTTTGGACACTGATTAAGGAGAAAAACTACTAAAAATTTTCCATCACGTTCAGATTTGAGAAAAAAATGAGATTTTTTTGGACTTAAAGCTTCACTTTTTTAACTCTCATCTAAGTTGATTCCCGTGAACTCTAGGTGATGAGACTAAAGAACAAGAAGAGCTATTTCATCAAGACACAAAGAAATGTTGAGGAGGTATCACGAACCATAGAGTGTTATTATGTTGTCATATTATTATTGGATGCTGCATTAACAATCTTTCCCTCCCTCCTTAAGTCTCTCACGCCCTACCATAGCCTCCAAAACTAGATGCCTGCCGCGTGGCTCGGAAACTTGGCAACAGTTCAAGCGGTAAACAGCGCCACCTGATACAGATTACGCGACTTTTTTATTCAACAGTCACCAATAATTTTAAGAAGTGATATATGATATATATAATCGACGTTTCTTCGATTCTTTACGCCTTTTATATATATCTAATCCCACTTTAAAAAATGTTTGGTGGCTGTTGAATAAAAACGCCGCTCAATGTGCACCAGGTGGTGCTGCCTACCGCTTCAACTGTTGCCAAGATTCCGAGCCACGCGGAAAGCAGCTAGTTTAGGAGGCTATTGCCCTACACAACAGAAAAAACTGTAAAGAAAGCTTCGATATAAGGAAACGTATTTAAAGAATACTAATAGCCTATTTTAATGTAGTTTATCTATGAATATTTCGAATTTCGTATAGCTTCTGTGTGAAATGTTCCTATCTTCATCCTTACTTTGTGAAAATCTTTATGTGATAGGAAGGAAAAACAAATATTTCTGAATTCAGCGTATCAAAACGCATTAGCGACGCCCAATGCAGTGCAAAAAAAAAAAAAAAAGGTTGGATGGTTGGATGGGTTTTACGTCGCACTAGTGCTGCGCAATGAGCAATTGGCGACGGTCTGGGACTCGCCCCTAGAGGTGATCCATCCCTTCCGTGGAGGATCAAAATTGTGATGGCATGTCTCCGGACCACCTCTAGGGGTGTGCCCCAGACCGTCGCCAATTGCCCATCTGCGCAGCACTAGTGCGACGTAAAACCCATCCAACCAACCTAGAGGTGATCCCGAGACATGCTATCACAGTTTTGATCCTCCACGGAAGGGATAGAAAAAAAGGAAAAATACGAT
This sequence comes from Salticus scenicus, assembly GCA_963930645.1. Lineage (NCBI taxonomy): Eukaryota > Metazoa > Arthropoda > Arachnida > Araneae > Salticidae > Salticus > Salticus scenicus. Next base: position 59,600,487 of record OZ005652.1, on the reverse strand, counting down.
TTCGCAGACCTGAGTTATAAACCTTTAAATAAGTAAATTTTTGAAAATTGCGTTTCATTTGAAAAGAAGCTTGATCCTTCAAAAATAAATTTGTTCAAATAAATAAAATAAATAATTAAATAAATAGAATAAATAATTTGTTAAAATTAATAAAAATTATAGTTTATCTAAGATAAGTTTTTTTTCTTTTTCTTTTTTTAATCAGATTTTTTTACGAAACATTGACCTTTATTAAATTTAAATTTTATTTTTCTTTCAGACAATACCCTATGTTTTGATTATACCCTGTGTTCTATACTTTATGTTTTGCTTTTAAAAATTTTAAAACTTTTATTAATACAATCCCTTAAAAATCTGTTAGTTAAGTTGGCAAGAAAGAAGTTAAAGCATAGGATTTTTTGCAACCAATATTTCATTAGCAATACACATGAGATTATAAACAGACTATAATCGTTCAATCCCTAATTTTTTCTATCACTAATTTACATAGAAAATGTTCTGATAAAAAGAAACCTAAAATTAAATATATATATATATTGTTTCAGACAATGGATGGAAATATAGAAGTTCTTAAAATACTTCCGTACGAACACTGGCAGAAATAAGGTACAAATTTTATTACACCTAAATTCAAAAAATTTTTACATGGTTTATCAAATAAAAGCGGCAGTCAAATAAATTGATCAAGTTTCCCCATTGCTGCCATAAATTTTGATGATTACACAACGTTATTTATACACAGGTATATCTTTAATTTTTTTCATTCACTATAATAAAATCATTCACTTCATCTAACACAAGTAAAATAATCAATATATATATATATTATCGTAATTTCTGTTAGATAACCCGCAGGTAGGATGTGTCATTTCTCCACGAGAAATTTTATTTAATAGAGAAATTTTTTCGAGGGAAGAGCTCGTACAAATATAAATTTATTTATCAATTGAAATTTCTGATGCAAAACTGAATTATATAACCTGCGGGGTATGTACCACAAATTACGGTATATATCTATATATACGTGGCATTAGCACGGGTTGTAGTCTCCGCCTTTTTTTTTTTTTTTTTTTTTTTTTTTGGGGGGGGGGGGGGGAGTCACTTTCAAAGGTAAGAAAATTTCGCCTCTTTTGTTGCCACTTTTTTTTTAGAGAAATCTTTATTGTGTTTTTAAAGTAATATTTCGAGATTACACAGCATAGAAATTATTGTATAAAAATAGTGGTAGCAAAAAGGGTATAAATTTCTCCTTTCTCAAAATGTCCAGAAAAGAAGACGGAGACTATGACCCCTGCGTTAATTAAATGTTGCATATGTGACTACGTGGTATGTATATGTACGTGAAACATTAATTAAATGTTTCATTTTCAAATTTTCAAAAGCACTTCCTCTTTTTATTATTATTATTATTATTACTATTACTATTATATTTTTTTATAATTTGTACACATTTAATATGCGACAATAAATACAATATATACTTAAATCTACATATTATCTTTTTTTTAAAAAAAAAGCTTGCTCTTTATAAGTATCTTTAAATGTATTAGAAATCTGCACAATAATGCTTTTTTAATATACGTAATTTGGTAGAAACATATATATATATGTTTGTTATCCGTGAATACATTATGAAAAGTTTTAATACTCAAAGTATTTTCATTTTTCTTTAAAAGATATCAATATTAAGTACGCATAATATCTAATTTTTACTTCAAGATCAATACCTAACATTTAACAAAAACCTTTTAAAGAGCAATAAACGAAAAACACAAACATAAATAAGTGTTTAACGTCAAACGAAGAAAATAAGTTGGTCTTAAATATATTACAGCTATCTATTACTTCCTTTAATTAAATCGAATTCTGCGTAAAGGCCCATTTGTTTTCCAAATTAAAATAGATTGTTGTACTAGAAGCATTGTGATAAGTTACGGTTATGTATAAAAAGAGTTCGCAAAAATGGGCAATAAGGCCTCTATTTTTTTCTTATAAAAGCAATTTTTCCATATATTTTTTTCATTGAGTAAATCAATATATTAATGTGGAAGGAAAAAATTAAAATGCCTGGAATAATTAAGAAAAAGAATTTACTGCAATATGATGTTTATCATTAGAAAGCTCAAAAAAATTCATTAACAAAGTAAAAGAAATATGTATATAATTTATATATATATATATGTGTGTGTGTGTGTATATTACATATTTTATTTAAAAATATATTAATGTATGTCACAGACATTAAACATTTTTCCTCAGACAAAACCAAATACAGAAACAGTGCGGTCCGACTTTTTTTTTTTTTTTTTTTTTTAAAAAAAAGGTTGTATGAGAATTTATGGATGACATAAACTTATCCAAAAAAGAGAAATAAAGAAATATTTATAAATTCAGGAGGGTTTGATGATTAAAAAAAAGCAGCAAATTATATAAATAAATTGATAAATAAAATAAAAGGATATAATAATGACAAAAAAATAAAACTAAATAATGAGAAAAGTAAAAAAAAAAAAAAAAAAAAACTAGCCTTATATAAATATATATATATATATATATATATATAACTCAATTTTTCAAACTGCATTTGGATTATTTTTTCATGTAATAAAATGTGATTTAATTATTGCAATAGTTCTCTTAAATTTAACTGTATTCAAATTTAGATGAAATACAAAGTAAAATTAAAAACGGAAATATATAAGAAAATATTCCAAATGAAAACGGATTATTTCCTTACCATTGGGATTATTACAAGAGACAAGTCTTACTTGTTAGCATTTCATTCGTTTTTGTTAAACTCTAAATAAACTCATGTTCCTGTGTATCCTAATATCTCAGTAATTGTTGAATTAGAAAGAAAAAATAATAATACATAAAATTTAAATCTCTAAAATAGTTACTTTTTCTCATTCAGATCCAATTGAGATTTCATTTGTTCTTGAAATTGTTTACTAGTTTAATTCTTTGGCGTATAATTGATAAATTACAGCATTTTTTGTTTAATGATTTTTGGAGGTATAGGGCATTTCCATGAAAAATGTAACGTGAGTTACACACAGAGATAATTCCGCTTCCACCAATATTTTCTAAGAATATTCACTATTTTATTCAATAATAAAAAAAAAAAAAAAAAAAAAAAAAAAAAAAAAATCACAGTTATTATGCCATTAAAATTTCGGTATGTTGACAGTGGTGTCAAAAAAAGAGGAAATATTATCCTTTTGTGTGACTGACGTTATCTTCTTTCATGGAATCACCCTATAGCAGAAAATAATTGAGTCAAATTTTGAGTTTTGTACTAAATTATAAGTGCATGAGTTCTAATTTTTTTTTTCTCTAGTAATCACCGGTGATTGTGAGTTTTAATTTTTACTGTATTTAATAGCTGAAAATTACTGTTAAAGTATACAAAATATTACTTTTAATGGAATTATTGCTTTAATGCGCAATGGCATAGTATTATACAGTTTTTTTATATAAATCTCAAAGGTTTCACTGTGCCAAATATCGTAAATAATTTTTCTAGTTTTTGAAGAGTTTTAGGCTGCAAATTTCAAATCCTCTTCCCTCTCCCCGCGCCTCTTTATAGATTAAACAATTCGAGCAAATTCAGATTAAGGCTATTTCCAGGTCTAATAAAGAAGAAATACTACGATATTCTTTGTGGGGTTTAACTTAGAGTGAAAAAAGATGTGATTACTTACAGTATTATAGTTGCCCATGGCAATGGATAGGTAGTTTTAATATTTTGAATCAAATAAACGCAACACGGACCCCGTACATACCTGCCAATATTTTAATTTATTCTGGAGTACTTTTAGCCCCGCCTTTATTTCGCATCACTTTATTTATAGAAAAATTTTCGTCAAAATGTAACTTCAATAAAATAAGAAAAAATGACTTTTAAAAAATAAGTGGTACGAAATAATGGCGAGGCTAAAATTACTCCGGAATAAATTAAAATATTGGCAGCAATGACCGTATACTGCATACTTTCCAACATCTTAATTATGAACCGGAAGATTTTTTAGTACACGCCCCTTCTTCCACACCTCTATATTTTTTAGTGTTCTTGTTCTTATTTAATCTTATTTAAATTTGGAAAAAATTACTCTAAAATTATACTGACTTGGAAAAAAAGGGGCATGTACTAAAAATCTTCCGGTTTATAATTAGGATGTTAACAAGTATGGTATAGCAAGGTGTTTTCTAATGCGGAAATGCTGTTTCCGGAAAAGTCAGAAATACCTCCAAAATAATCAGTCAGGCGCCACTTTTATAATGGCTGTGTTTCATTTTGAGTTAATTGATCCCTTGAGCAGGAAAATTTGCTTGACTCCTTGAAAATTTTTGCTTCTCCGCAGAGGTGCCAAGTTACTACTAACGAAATATCAATTTCATACCACAATAAAGAAAAAGTAAAACTTGTCCTATTAAATTGCAGATAATCATTACAAAAGAATACATTAAAAAAATTCCGGTATAAAGATTACAGACATACCATAATAGCTTCCCACTTCTGTCTTCGTACCATAATGTACGGAGAATGTATCACTGTTTTAATAGTGCAGTTTTCATTAAGTTGGCCACATTTTTGTTGTTCTACTAGCTTTTATTGTCAACTCGAAATAAATTAAACTTGTATATTAAATAATTAAAACCTACTTCAGCTTCACTTTGGGTTTTGTAGTGGTGAAGTACTTTCTGTAGGGGGATCCCCCTCATCATCGACACCCGTCACATCGGTAGCGGTGTTCTCTCGTAAAATTTCTTCTGAAGTGTGGTTCTTTTTTCTCCTGTTAAGTAGGTGGCACCAGTTGGCATCAATTCCTTTCACCGATTCTTCATGGTTGCATGCACCCGGCTGATTACAAATCAAGTTAAGAAAATGACAAATTATAATAATAATCAATATGCCTTATTCAGGGAAATAATAGAAATTTTTAGTCAGCTGGGTGCATGCAACCATGAAGAATCGGTGAAAGGAATTGATGCCAGCTGGCGCCACCTACTGAACGCGAAAAAAAAGAACCACACTTCAGAAGAAATTTCACGAGAGAACACCGCTGCCGATGTGACGAGTGTCGATGATAAGGGAGATCCCCCTACAGAAAGTACTTCACCACTACAAGTCACAAAGTGAAGCTGGAGTAGGTTTTAATTATTTAATATATAATTTATAGCTTCATTTTTAAGAAAACTCAAGAAATTAAACTTGATTTATCAGAGAAACAAAGTTCAGCCCAATAATTAAATGCTTTTCATTTTTATTTTTTTTATTCTGGTCCTTAAAAATGGATTTTTTGCAGATCTTCTGGTTTTTAACCTGCTTTGTTTAATCGTTTCCACACTATTTTTAAAGAAAGTATTTTGCTATACACTTTTTTTTTAAATCTTTTCTGAGTTCAGAACATGATACACATCGATTTTTTAAACATTTGCTTTTTAACTTGCGGTCATCTTGCTTAGATGAGCAACAAGACCGCCTAAAGCCAAATTTACAGTTTAAGCAGCCAAAACAATTTATATCTTGCTAAAAACCATCTCAACAATATTTCGTTAACATTTAATTATTTTGCCATCTCGCATAATAAAAAATTTTTTGATTTTCATTCTAAAATTAATACTTTTTGCAGCATCGTTAACTGCCTTATTCTTATCATGTTTTAAACACTTTCTAAAATTCCAGTCTTCCTGATAATTGCATTTTGTTTTTAACACTGGGCTCAATGCTGAAATGTACGTGGAGGACGACGTAATAAAATCTGTTCGAAAATTTGCTTTTTAAGCGATAAAATTTGCGGTTGTACAAAGTGAAAAGGAAAATATCCAAGCGCGGCTTTTTTTTTTTTTTTTTTTTTTTTTTTTGTCCCTTAGTGCACTGTTGCCAGATTGCGCGACTTCTTTTATTTAATAGTCACCAATAATTTTGAGAAGTGACGTTTGATATACATAATAGACAATTAATTGTTGATTATGTACATTAAATATCACTTCTCAAAATTATTGGTAACTGATGAATAAAAAAGTCGCACAATCTGGCAACACTGCCTTAGTGTATATGTGATGCACGCATCAGAAATATCTCCGTACCTGTCAATTTCACAAAGCATATTATAAGTACTTAGCCCTCACCATTTGTTTAAGCTTCGCATATTTTCCATAATTCCACGCTTTTTAGCATTCTTGTAAAACATTACATTGTTTAACAAAGTATTTTACATATTTTCGCATTTAAATAATGTACATTTTTGTTTTCAGAGGTATGTATATATATATATATATATATATATATATATATATATATGTGTGTGTGTGTGTGTGTGTGTGTGTGTGTGTGTGTGTGTGTGTGTGTGCTGACGGCTCTTATTCGGTTAAATATGAATACGCAAAATATTTTTCTTAAATAATGTATTGTTTTAAGGATGAAATGTCTTTCTTTTATTTTTATTATTATTAAACAGGAATCCTCATTTCCTGTTTCTAGTGCGTTAACCCTTTGCGCTCGGTATGTCTTCCGTAAGACACGCCTTTTGGCGTTCCTTTAAAACGTCACACGTATAGTTTCCAATTTACTACCTTTTGGCTACCGAAAAATTGTAATAATTTGTCTTATTTTACTTCATCATTAAATAAAATAAATCTTTCTGTTAAAATTTTCCTGTAGCCGAAAGGTAGCCTACAGTTGCGCGTTTTAGAAAAATAACATTTCATTTGCAGAGGAACACCTTAAGGCGTGGCTTGATTTTTTAATGTCTCCTAAGAAGGGACATACGAGCGATAAGGGTTAAGAATTGATTGCCTTGAAATATCAAAATGTTTTTAGAAGACACTGTCATTCAGCCCTTCTTTTCAAAGCTTTCAAAAGAATTCTTTAAGATTATTTTATCGATTTTTTAAAGGTTTTTTTCACCTCCATCAGGGATGGAACACGGGCGAAGAACTCATACCACTATAAATGTAACAAAATTTCCTACTTTTTAAATCAACGATGTTATAGATAGAGAAATTTCTTAAACAAATATCAGTATGAATTCTGCGCCCGTGTTCCAACCTTTGTCAACATTATCAATGGCAATTTCTTTGTTTCAAATTCTACAATCTTAATTTTGGATGAAAAAGTTGTAAGATTGATTTTAAAATAAGGTATTCATATTATGGAACACTGAATCGTTTGTTCTTAGGTTAGCCCAGTTTTCATTTCTCTGGAAAATCCTATTTCTTAATTTTATTAACACTAATAAATGTAATTCCAGGTATTGTTTTACACTAACAAATACTGTATACAAAATAATATAATGCAATTTACCTATAAGTTTTATACAAAAATTTCGCTTTTTAATTTCAACATATGGACACATTTCTAAATAATTTAAATCAATAAAAAATTAAATTAAAAATAAAATTAAACAAAATAAAATTTTGTAAACTATTTTATTTTTCATAACATGTGAAAAAACAAGGACATTATATAGTTAAAATGTTAAAATTATTTGAATGGAGAACATAATAAGAATCATAAGAATTCTTCACAGACGTAATAAACTAATTTCACACTAATCATTTTTACCCTACCTTTTTACTTTCCGAACACTATAGTGAGGAAAGTATTGTAATCATGTCAAAAATCCGAATTTGAGATTTTGATGTTTCTATACGTTTCAAGGTCCAATGAGTCCGTTCTCACTATTTTTGCGATGATGTATGTATGTGTGTGTGTATGTATGTGTGTATGTATGTGTGTATGTATGTGTGTATGTCTGTGTGTATGTCTGTGAGTGAACACGCTAGCGTCTAAACGCTTTGTTGGAATAAGCTGAAAGTTGGTACGTATATTGTAAATCACCATAGTACGAACCCTATAGATTTTGGTGAATCTAGCACTTATAGTTTTTTTACAGGGACACAAAGAAAAATTCTTTATCATTACGGCCTATGGGACCAAAATCTTAAAAGTGCGATAACATCTAAACGCCGTATTCAATTGAGCAAAAAATTTATACACATATTATAGGTCACGGATACCCAAACTGTATAGATTTTGGAGAATCTAGGACTTATAGTTTTCTTACAGGGACATAAAATAAAAATCTTTATCATTATGGACAATGGGGCCAAATTTTCAAAAGTGTGATAGCGTCTAAACGCCTTATCAATATAAACAAAAAAGTTGTACACATGTTATAGGTCACAGTTGCACACACTGTATAGACTTTGGTGAATCTAGCACTTACAGTTTTTTTACAGGGACACAAAGAAAAAATCTTTATCATTATGGCCTATGGGACCAAATTTTTAAAAGTGCGATAGCATCTAAAAGCCTTATTCAATTGAGCTGAAAATTTATATGAATATTATAAATCACTGTTGCACTAACTATAAGCATTTTGGTGAATCTAGCATTTATAGGTTTTTACAGGGACACAACGAAAAATTCTTTATCATTATGATCTATGGGCTCAAAGATCAGTAGCGTTAAATAAAACATCGTGTAATATATGGAGAAAAATACTGAAACACTCTATTATGGTTTTCTCTCTTTTGTTTGTTTAGAACTCCTCTTTCTTTACTTTATCTACAAAACTGTTAATTAAACAATGTTCGGAAAGTCGAGTGGAGTCACTCCAGATTTTTTAAGATAAACGTTGAGATATATTAACACTTTCGCGACCGCTGACGTAGATTTACGTCACTTGAAAATCTGGAACTCCGCCAGTGGGAGTTCTTTTGCAATTTGTATGTCATTTATTTCTTAAAAAATATACACAAAATTCATATTTGTACAACCAATATATTATGGATATAAATACTTTGATTAGAAAGAGTATAATTATAATGTATATCCATTTGTAATATGAATCTGAATACAGAAAATTTTGCTCTGAAATATTGTAACTTAGGAGAATAACGCCCACAGGCCGAGCTAACTGTCAAAAATACATAAACATGTGGTCGCGAAAGTGTTAATATTATAAATAATTTTATAACATATGAAATTCATTATTTTCTTATTGAGTCTTTTATGAATACATAAGCTGTATTATATGATAATAAACTTGTTTTCAATGATAATTTGGCTGATGTTGAATTGAAAATCAAATTAAGCAGGAGTAACAAACACTTACGTATACGTTACTTCTACCTTTTGCAATTAACGAATCCATTACTTTTAGACATATAATTTCCGTGAAGATTACTGATAACTTTTTTAACAAATGTGTAGATTTCTTCTATCACATATAATCGACGTATAAGTTGTAAAGGATGGTTTAAAGCTTCTTCGTTGTTTTCTCCTATTATAGTTAGAGGCCACGGTAGCCCGGTCGGTAGAGCAACGAGTTCGCAATTGGAAGATTGTGGAATATTCGAGCCAAACAAAGACCGTCGTGTATATTAATGGTGACTGGTGAACGTAAAATCCGTCGTGGCTGCAATGTCTTCTATGTTCCTATTCAAATTACACCTCTACACTTTAAAAAATATGTCCTACTTGCTGCCAGAAATTCTCTGTAATTTTAAGAAAATACTTTCTGACAGAGTAATTTTTTCGTAAATTACGCGTATTTTCTGAAATTACAGAGAATTTCTGGCAGCAAATACGACATATTTTTTACAGTGTAGAGGGTCACCGAAGCGGAAGAACAATCCCCTCCATGGAGGATCAAAATTTTGATGGCCTGTCACTGGATCATGAGGGATTAAGGGTGCGTCCCAGACTATCGCCAGTTACCCATTGCGCAGCATTAATGCGACGCTAAATCCAAACAACCAACCCACTATAGTTAGTAGGCAAAGTCTAAGTCATATAATGAAGATAACTCATATGAAAAACCTAACCTTTTTATTTTAACTTTTAGGGAGAAGATCACAAAAACCTTCACAGATATATACTTAATTAACGTAAATTGATTTCCACTCTCAAACGACTATGATAAAATTATCTTACCACTTGGAGTAACTTAGCAGCATCTGGTAGGTTTAACTTTAGCATCATCATGAACACAAACCTCTAAAAATACCCGCAAAAACACCAACTTCCTTAATTCGGAAGTCTCATTTTAAAGTAAATAGATACAAAACGATTCGCTTTATTCTTTCGTAAAATATTCATCCTAAAAATACCTATATTCAACTGAACACCAAACGTCGCAACTTCTAATAAACTCGTTTTACATCTCCATTGGAATCGAATGACAAATTACCTCCAATTAGCTGGAAATCTTCTTTTACCCAAACCTTCCTTTATGCTCAACTTGACACTCTCACTTGACACTCTCACAACTTGACACTCTCACCATCTAAGGCTGGATCCGACTGGTGACTTTGACTCTTCCAACCCAAAGAAATCGCGTAAGATCAAATACGTTACAAAGTTACTTACACCATATTTTAACATAACTTTTAATCTGAAATTATCAACTGTAGAAACTTGAAATTTCTCTTGACCGCTACACATTAAAATTACATGGGTTCTTTTAAGTGGATTTTTACAGCATCTTTTATGATGTATTATCAGTCGTTCATTTGAAGACTTAAATATTTTTATACAATTGTATAAAGAGAGAATTAAAAATATATTTTTTATTATTTTAAAACACTTTAAAGGTAGGAATACTTAATAAGAAATATCATACTATTAAAATACGGTTGTATATATGACCGGTTATCTCCTCACGAACCGCTCATAGTATGTACCCTGAGCACAAAGATTCTGAGGGTATCAAAAAAATTCGAAATAACCCAAGCATTCCATGTGTTATTTCAATTAAATTATTCCAATTAGTTAAAAAGATACCAACTTATACACTACTTCTTATTTTGCTTCTTAATCTGTATTATATCTGTATTTAAAATAATCATTCTGAGGGTAAAAAAAAGTTTCTGAGTGCCATGCTATATTATTTAAGTTTTCATGTTTGTTTCTTTTTTTTCTTTTAAGGCTTCTTTAAAGTATACAACAAGCCATTCCTTGGATTACAACAAGACTTAAAATGCAATAAATAATTTGCTAATTAAGTAGGCTTATATTTATACTACCAAATTAATTTATAGTAATATTTTGAAGTGTTTTCTATAGTAAAGATCTCATTATAACGTATATTTTGTTTTAATAAAATGATATAGCACATTTAAATCTACTTCCATATGCCATAAGAAAGAAAATTCTTCGTACAAATATTTTTCTTTTTTCTCCTTATAACTGTCCTAAATATACTTTCTACTAAATTTTATAAACTAAAATTCAGTAAGCACAAAGAATGTATATTTAAATATACTTTTTTTTATTTACTTTTCCTCTTTTAACACTGTTTTATCTCCTGAGTAAGCATTAAATGAGACGTTACAGAGAGGATGAGTAAGATAACTTCTTAAGCTTTCAAACAAGGAAGCCATGCATCTTGAGGAGCAAGACTGGTTCATTATTCTTTTTTAATTAGCTCCTAAACTTCTTTAGATAAGTTCACTCATTTGTTTTCCAAGTAACCCCATTAAGACCGTTCTTCTAAAACAAATTATTTTCATTAAAAAAAAAGCCCCTTTTTATGAATGATTTTTCTTTTTGTTGTTGTTTTCAAAAAACATCTTCCGAAATTTTTATTTTATATTATTCAAAAAACATACAAATTAAAATTTTAATAAAAGTTTCCGGCTCCAAATAAATATTAGTTCAAATAAAAATAGCAACAAATAGAGGGCAAAAACTTTAATAGCTTTCATGCTGCACTAATGCTGCACGTATGCTTAATATTTTTCTAGCCAAGTAAAAGCTGTAGCCAGGGAAGGTTATGGAATTCTTTTTCCTTCAAAATCTTACAGGCATTGCAAAAATATTTGAGTTACACTCTATCACTAATAATTTATTACAGAAAAATCTTCAGATAATAAATTTTAAAACTACATTTATCTGAATAGTAATAGATACATTTTTAGCAGCACGATAATACTTACCAACATTTCTAATTTTAAATCAAATTTCACAGCAGTATTTTTTGTATTTTTAGATAGAAATATTTCATATTAATTTTGCATGCTTAAATAAAGTAAAATTCCTTACAGAACATCTCTGGTATAAATTTTTACGCCTAAATCGGAGACATGGCAACTACCGGTACAATAATTATCGTACAACTAGCAACGCCGAGTTATAGTAATAGTTAACTATATCCTTATATGAACAAATACTTGATCCCGCAACAGGTCAGCATCGTAAGGTTTCTGTATATTGTGCTTCACTCAGAACAGCTCTAACAGTCATAATACCTCAAACTGGTCTTTATTCTGTTTTTCTTCTTTCGTGGGAACTTACTACATCCCCTTATAGTATATGAGCTGTTTGCAGTTTGAATCATTATCCCTGATAATGAGCAGCGAGCATAGAAATCTCATTGTTATATAGTTATCTAAAAATGGTTTTCACTAAATACTTAACTTGTCAACCAACCTAAAGTAGTGCATAAAACAGTCAGACGAATAAATTTTTTACGCAATAATGGACTTTACCTATGTTACGTCATTAAATCCTTAACATATTATCACTACAGGAAACCAGCAACATTATAATGTTCGTATTTGTATTGCATAAGATAAAGTTTGTGTCGTATAGGGAAATTCAATAGGAAATGATGAATCAGATACCACATGTCGTGGAAAATAATTGATGATTTATCCTCTCAGCCCAAAAAACTAATAAGGTCCATTGAAAGATCTATAATATGATAAAGGGAGAACCCTATAGTGTTAGCATGAAAACAATATATTATTCTAGATCTAACATACAATTTACTGAAACTTAAAACACACCTGAAAACATTTTCTGACTGCAGCTTTAATTAACCTAAAAAATTAAAAAGCTTTTTTTAAAAAATCGTTTAATTAATTAAAACCGAAACACACACACATACAATTTCACATACTTTTATAATTTATTATATTTGTTTACAATTATTTTTTCTCTTCACTCATTCAACACATGCAATGCATTTTTCGGCGTAACATATCAAAGTTGATGTCACTACTGCTAATTATAATATGCACTAGTGTCTAAATGCTACATTCGATTAAGAATTATGTAAAAATTTGTAATGCTATAGGCCATCGAAGCAATATCTATAGAGATTAACATCAATTTAGAACCTATAGTTTTTTTTAAAGGGATGTCAAGTAGAACACTTGTACATTGAGCTCTATACACTCAATATATTTAAACTTTGCTAGAGTAGCGTTAAATTGTTTATTAAAACCTAAAATTTTTTTATAAAAATTTTCAATTAGTATACTTACTATTTTCAGTTCTTTTAGATGAAGACACACACACACACACACACACACACACAAAGGAGTACATTACGTATACACTTTTTTTTTTTTTTTTTTTTTTCATGCTTTGATATTTTTAATAATTTTAGTAATTTTTTTTACCCATTTTTTTTCCCATACGAGAAACATTTGATGCAATGCAAGTTAATTTAATAAAGATGACAACGTTTGTTTTAATTACGTTTATCCCAAATTTCTCTTCAGTTAAAAATTTTATATTTGACATGTTTTTTAGAATAAAATTTTAACATGACAAAAAAACATGACACCTTCTCTTTAAAATATTAAATCTGATGACAAATTTTAAATTGCGTGTTAAGTATTTTTAAAAAGGAAAAAACTTTATCGGTGGAAAAAAAAAAATATACTACTTGAAAGCCCTTTACATGAAAAAAATCTTGAAAACAATAAGAAGTGATTTTGTTAGATAGTTAAAACTTTAATAACATCCTACTAATTTCTTTTAAAGCATTCTAAAAAGTAAAATGCATTAAAAAAGTTTACTTCTTTAACAATTAAAAAAATCGTTTAAAGCAATTTTAGATATCATAAAACTGTAAAATTATTTAAATATTTATTTTTTATTTAATACTTAATCAAATTTAATGGATCAGTCATAGAAAATTTCTACTTTCAGGGATTTGTCAGGAAGGCAAGATACTGCACTTTTAAAACTTATCTGAATTGTTTTTTCCTGTTTAAATTACGAACTAACTAAGTAAAGGACAAGTCAAGTTTTTAAACACTTACCAGATGAAGAGAAATGGATTATCGATACAAACTAATCTAAGAAAATCTTATAAATTGGAAAAAAAAGCAACATACGAGGTCTGTCCTAGAAGTCTGCACGGACCGAGCCCGAGCCCAGCCAGGCCCTCGGACCGAATTTTTGAATTTGCTCTCGGGCCGAGACGGGCTCGGGCTTAAAAATGTTTTTCAGGCTCGGGCCGGGCTCAGGCTCAATTTTTTTGTGTACATTCGGGCCGGGCCGGGCCGGGGCTGAATGAAATTTTCTCCGGGCCGTGTCGGCCCGAATCTTTTTCTGGTTTCCTCGTTAATCAACGAAAGAGGAAAATGATAAAATATTTCTTCAGTCATTTATTTTACATTATTTTACTGGCTGGTATGTAGCATAAAGTTCTATTTTGTTAAAATGTGTCTGTAATTTCAATTTAACTGTCTATCAGTCTGTCTGTCGGAAATCTGATTTTTTGCCAATATCTTGAGCATGCCTCGAAATTAATATATTTTATTTGAAGTAATATAAGATGGTTTCCTATTCAAAATAGTATGCATGTCAGTATAGTATGCACCAATTTGCGTACATGTACATAACAAAAGAAATTAGATACGTCACTGTGTATAAGGCTGTTTCTTACGATCTGTTGAGTTTATTGGTATAAAGGCAATAAAAATCTTTCCGCTGTAACTTTTTCTCTAAAGCTCCTTTTCCTTTTTTCCAGTGGACAAAAGTAACATTATTTTTATCATGGGTAAAAGCAACTTTTCTATTGAATATGGTTGGATTAACATTAAAGTTTTGTTTACCGGAGCACATGAAAGATTCGGATACATTACGGTATATAAGAGGAAATGGTTGAAAGTGCATTTTTAGTAGTATTAACCATTTTAAATAAACTTCCTATATTGTTTGATGAATGCTAATATTTTCGATTAGACTTTCTATTTGTCATTGTGCCTTGTCTTTAATAATGAATTTCTGTTTATATATAATTATCTTGTAAAAGTTCAGCAGTTTTGTTAAAGAACGTACTATTGTTTGGTTATATAAAACCTCTGCAAAACACATATACTAAAAATCTTTTTCATAGAAAGGCATTCACTTTTTTTTTAATCGGGCCGGGCCGGGCCCGGGCCTCGAAATTCCGGCCCGTGCAGACCTCTAGTCTGTCCAATAAATACGCGAACTGGTGCCGTCTTTCGGCCATAACGTGGACTATAGCCTCGCTCACTAGCGGTTCTAGTTGCCTGAAACACAATGAAACATCAGTGCATGGCGGATCGTCGAGCTGTGTGCATTGTGCCAGTTGTGTTAGTTTCTGTTGTCCTTGTTTTTACTGTGTGTCGAAAATGGAAATTGACGAAAATAATAAATTATTTTTCTTACAGTTCTCAAGCGTTTGAGAAATCGCGTGCGTCGTGTGCGACGAAATTTGACTCAAGGCGATGGATGGATCCTTCACCATGACAATGCACCTGCACATTCAGCATTGATTATTGATTATTCGCCAGTTCCTGACAAAAAATTCAATCACCATATTTGATCATCCTCCTTATTCGCCAGATCTCGCCCCATGTGCTTTTTTTTTTATTCCCAAAATGCAAAAATGTGATGAAGGGACATCAGTGGGAAGATGTGGACACAATAAAGCAAGAAACGACGAGAAAACTAAAAGGCTTGACTGCCGAGGACTTCCAAAGGTGCTTTGAACAGTGGAAAAGAAGATGGAATAAGTGCATAGCAACGAATGGAGTGTACTTTGAAGGGGACAAAATCGATGTAGACTAAATTTTGCAAAATAAACTTTTTATGGCCTTAGTTCGCGTATTTATTGGACAGACCTCGTACGTCTCGTTAATAATGTACCTCTGCTATAAGTAGCTGGCATCCTCCTACGGCTCTTGCATATAGGAGAACCACGGGAAACGGCATCTTGTCCAAAACTGATCTTACACCAATTTATCCTACACACATTTAAAGTAAAATGCAAAATTCTACTATGTGATCTTGATGCAGTTGAACCTCGAAAATCCGGAAATCTTTAAAATCCGGACATTTTCCGGTTTTAGTTTTCCTTTAAAATAAGATTTTACTGTACTTTATTTCGACATTTCTTAAGAAATGCAGTTTAAAAACCTTTTAATTAAACGCTGAATAAATAAATATAGTCATAATCTTACATACTTTTATACTACTTGATTGTTAATTAAAGAATTTACTTTTTTTTAGAAACAGGTATGTTAAAAACGGAATTTAAAAAAAATGGCATCAGAGTAAGACAGCATTAAATATCTGAAATGTTTCTAAAAAAATCAACATAAAAATTACTTTGTTTCTATAATTTTATTTGAGTATTTTTTTAATGAATGAATAGTTTATTAGCAGTTATTTAGCAAGAATTATCGGTTGTCTAAAAAATTTTAGTTTAAAGTGTTTTTGTTTTAAATCTAAATTAATTATATTTCTATTTTATAATTTAATTCGCCAATTTGACCGTCGTTTATTTTCACTAGCATAAACGTTGCATTTTATATATTATTATATCATAAAAAAGTAGTTTTTATTAAATCTCTAAAATCCGGAATCCCCGCGGTTCCATCGATTCCGGAGTTTCGAGGTTCAACTGTATTTTCAAATAACTATCATTTCATGACATTCAGACACTTTGTGCTGTTGTGTTGTTTCTAATCTCCAACCTAGTCTGAAGGATTCAGACCAGGTCCAAGAAAACTTTCAGAAAATCAAAGACAAGAAGGGTAGAAGAAGAAATTTCCTCCCAAAAAAGACAGAAATAGTCCAAAATGTGATTCGCAGAGGTGGTTTTGGTGGCATTAATGGCAAAGAGGGTAGGTTTTCTTGCTGTAGAAAAAAGGAAGGAATTTCAGATAGCCACTGGCAAGGAGCAAGAGGTTGGTACAGTATTTCCTGTCACATGAAAAGGATGAAGATAGGTTTACTACCTTCATGCCAGTGGTGAGTAGATGGTCAAGCCAATTCTTCCAAGTCAGACTGTCTCTAGACTAGCCTAATGAACTTTCAATGTAATCTAATCTATATATATATAAAATCGTTCTTCCTGACTGAGTGAGTGAGGGGGTGATTCATCATCGCCCAGACCAAACCCCTGGACTTAGAAGCATGAAATTTTGTGACAATGTTATTTCTATGACGTAGGCATCCACTAAGAAGCGATTTTACAAAATTCACCCCCCAAAGGGAGAGGGGGGGACAAAACGTGATTTTACAAAATCCTTCATATCTCAAACAAAAAAACAGATATCCGTAAAATTTTTGCTTTAAAATATAGTTAATACAAACGTCTAAAAACCGATTTCTGGAATTTTCGAAATTCGGAACTCAAGGGGGCGGGGGGGGGGGGGACACGTGATTTCACATGCGTAAAACGTGATTTCGCATAATCCTATATATCTCAAACAAAAAAATAGATATACGTGAAATTTTTGCTTTAAAATATAGCTAATACAAACCTCTAAAAACCGATTTCTGGAATTTTCGAAATTCGGAACTCAAGGGGGCGGGGGGGACACGTGATTTCACATGCGTAAAACATGATTTCGCATAATCCTATATATCTCAAACAAAAAAATAGATATACGTAAAATTTTTGCTCTAAAATATAGCTAATGCAAATATCTAAAAACCAATTTCTGGAATTTTAGAAATTTAGCCCCCAGGTGGGGCAGCAAGGGGGGGGACTATGGGGCAAAACAAATAGAAACACAGTTAGGCCGTTCAAAATTGGTACACACAGGTTTTAAAGGCCTGCAAGTCGAATGGGGATATTTTCGAAAGTGTAAAGTTATTAAGAAGGGCGAGAAGGGGGGGATGGGGGGGGCAAAGAAATAAAAATAGAGTTAGATCGTTCAAAATTGGTATATAGAGGTTTTCGATACTTACAAATCGATTGCGGATATTTTCGAATTTGTAAAATTATTAGGAGGGGCAGGAAGGGGGTAGGGCGGTAAGGGGGCTATGGAGAAAAACAAATAGAAATACAGTTAGACCGTTCAAAATTGGTACAGATAGGTTTTAGAGGCCTGCAAGTCGAATGGGGATATTTTCGAATGTGTAAAGTTATTAGGAGGGCAGGGAAGGTGTGTGGAGGGGCGAATGGGCAAAAGAAATAAAGTAGAGTTAGATCATTCAAAATTGGTACATAGAGGTTTTTGATACCTACAAATCGATTACGGATATTTTCGAATTTTTAAAATTATTGGGAGGGGCGGGAAGGGGGGGAGCGGAAGGGGCAAAAAAAAATAAAAATAGAGATAGATTGTTCAAAACTGGTGCATAGAGGTTTTTGATACTTACAAATTGATTGCGGATATTTTCGAATTTGTAAAATTATTAGGATAGACGGGAGGGGTGGCGAAGGGGGAAATTAATAGAAATAAGAGTTAGAGCATTTTGGGAATTTTTTCCGAAGGCAGTGAGAACCCGATGCGACATTTTTCCTAATCAGACTTTATTTCTCTTTTTTTTCACGTGATAAAAATTAATGCAATTTTGAGAATTCAGTAATTATAGTGATTCATTTACAAATAGGGACCAGCAAAGCGGGCGTTGTCTGCTAGTATATATATATATATATACTTTGCAAGTAATACATCCAAACCAAACGGATAGAACATTTCTTTGAATTCAATCAATAAAAAATATTAGACAATTCTGTGAAGAAAAACATTTATTCTTCTTTTATTATTTACTTAAGAAATTTAAAGATGATCAATGTAAACATACTTTTGGCTGCTGTTCAGTAATATACTTTTTTTTTAGATTTTTTTTTTTTTTTTTTAAGTGAAAGTTGTAGATGTACGAAAAACTTATAATTGAATGTATAGTATTTTTATAATTAAACTTACACTTTAATGACAATCTTGCAGTGCAAAGGAGGACAAGGAACGTTAAGAATTTATAATTTTTGTTTTCAATTCAGTTGCTTTCCAAATCAAGTACTGTCATGAAATCTATTTTTTTTATGCATATAGCGTGTTTTAAATGACAAAAAGCAATTTTGAGCTGAAAAAGCGTCTTTTATGGGAATAACAATTTCAAAATGCTTCTAAGTTTTTTCAAGGCTCCATTTTTCTTTTTTTTTTTTTTTTACTGTGTGTTTTTTGTATGTAACTGAACACAACTCGGCATTGAATTTTATATATATATCAATTACACACACACAAAAAAAAAAAAAAAAAAAAAAAATCTGGTGCGAAACAACTACACGACATCCATTACCCACTATTACCAGTATTATATGCTTTTTTTTTTTTTTTTTTTTTTTTTTTACTGAGATAAGATGACCAGAAGACATAAAATTGACCTAAAGAAGTGCAAACCTAAAATTTTTACTGTTTGAGAAACTTAATATACGTGTTACGCATAAAAACATGTAAAAAAAAGTTTACATAGCAAGTTAAAAAATAATAAAAAAAAAATGGTAGAGTTATTTTCGGAGATCTAAAATTAACCTACCTAAACAGAATGACTGTCAATTTTCCTGTAATAGCCACTAAAATTGATTTATGTAACAATTTTCAAGAGAATCGTTAGAGCCGTTTTTGAGATAACACTTTTTGCCAAAATTTTGCATACTCAATTTTTGACCAAAAAATAATAATTACGGACAAAAGGATATGTAAAAGGGAGTTAATATGATTAGTTCGAAAAAAAAAATCCGTACAGCCGTTTTTTAAGGAACGCACTTGTGAGACCTGAAATTAAACTTTTTATACAGGACGCCCATCAATTTTCCTGAACTAACCAACTATATCATTCAAAAGGACATCTAATATAGTGTTTATAATACAACTTTGAAGAAAAACGTTAGAGCCGTTTTTAAGATACGGATTTACGGTCCTACTTCCGGTTTCCATTAACCCCCTTCCGATTTTTCAATTTTAACCAAAATTTGGAAAATTCATCTGTACACCAGACCTGTATCAATTCTGAAGTTTCGTAGATCTATCTGTATTAGTTTCGAAGATATGATAGCCAGAAGATTCCACACATGCACGCATTCATACATACACACACACTGACCAGTTACCAAAAACTACTCTTTTGGACTCAGGAGGCCTTAAAACGTGCAAATAAGATGAAAACTCGATATTGAATTTTTGGACCGAATACAATACTTCCATTACCGGGTAATGGTAGTAAAAAAGGATTTAAAACTTGAAATCTTCATGAATTTTTGTCTTATAACTGAATCTGAGAGTTCGTAATAACTTCTTGATTTTAAAATGAATGCCGAATTTTATGACAGATACACTGATTAATATTCTTACAAATTTTTAAAAGGATTAGATTACTATTTTAACAAATTAGCAAGGATTAACTAATTACTTTTGAGTAACCAATTATTGACGAAATTCGAAACCTAAGAAAAATAATTTGAAATTTTAAAATTTTGTAAAAAAAATAAATAAATAAATAATGTTTGAAGAACTCTAAAATGATATTATTTTTAAAACATTACATAACTTAGTACATAATAATTATTTAGATATTTTTATTTGACTTTCATAATTTTCACCGTTACTTGTGCCCTTATACACTATGGAAAATTTTGTGTAAAATTATACAACAATATTGAGGCAGCTTATGATGTAGAGAAATACCTCAACCATGAAGAGAAATGTTACCATCTATACCAGTGTAACCATAGCATATTGTGTAAGATCACACAGTCTCAGCTGGTAACATTTCTCTGCATAGTTGTGGCAAGTAGGCTGCCTCAGTATTGTTGCGTAATATAACGAAAAAATTTTACAGTATACAAGCAAGTAATTTGCGACTAAATTCAATATTTCGAAGATTAATAGAATGCACTTAAGGAATTAAAAGGAAACGTTAAAAATTTCTCATCAGGTGGTGCTTTGCATGAATAAACTGCAAGTTTAATACATGAAATGACTCATCCGAAATCAAAAACTAGTCAATAAATATTTAAATGTTTGATGCATTCCAGATGGGTCATCAGTTTTTTTTTTTTTTTTTTTTTTTCCCATGCTTTTCTATACAGAACTTTTTTTTTTTTTTCCAAATTTATTTGACACATCTCATGAGTCGTCACCAACGAAATTTGGTAGAAATCCGCGCGCTTGTTTCAGCTGCAGAATTCTATTTATAAAGAACGTTTAATTATAACCGCCCTGTATATAGTTTTGCACACATTTTTTTAATACTTTGAAATGATGCTTTGGTGCACTATGCATGTATATCAATTTTTTAAAGGATGATTAAATTTTTTGCTTGCGACTAAAGCACTTTAAAATGCACATTTTTTCAGGCTTTTGAAATGCGTTATACTGCCCCATATTAGCAAGTAGCGTTTATTACATAACTAAGAAACTCCTGCAAGAAAGGAAACGCTATAAATAAATATGGAAAAACAACAAAATATGGAAAATTGAAAATATGGGAAAATACGCATAATTTAGGGTTCCGTAAGTTATTCATCGGAACTAAGACATAACCTCTATGCTGGGTAAAATTATTTCTGTAGATCAAATAATCCTTAATTAGGTAACGTTGTACATAAATCAATTCATGTTGATTTGTTTGGTTTTAAAAGCCACTAAATGGATGGAATCCCGAAACGTTGGATGTAATATTATTCTATGAGAAGGGTATTCGAAATGTTAATAAATACTGGACGAAAGTATTCCTATGAATGGTGACTATGTAAAAAAGTCTTAAGAATAAAAAATAAAAATTGAGTTTCTATGTCGATTGTTTTTACAAATAACACCGTTCTGGAATTAAAAAAAAAAAAATAAATAAATAAAAGCAGTACAGTGTTTTTTTATTTTTTACATTTTATTTATTTATCATTTATGTATATTTACTCGCTAAAACCAAAAACAATAGCAACGAAGTTCTATCACGCCCCCTCCTTGTTTCTTTTTTTTTTTTTTTACAAAACTCACATTTTTTATTTCATTTGGCGGGAAAACGTGAAATCTGATTCTTTGTTATTAAAAAAAAAAAAAAAAAATCATATTCAATAATTATTTCTTTCTTTAAAAACAATATTTGTAAAACTAAAAAATTATACAAAATACCAGACAGGAGGGGTGGAGAGGGAGTGGAACGGGTAAAAGTGAAGCTGTATCATAGCCTCCTATACTAGATGCCTTCCACGTGGCTCGGAGACTTGGTGGTAGACAGCGCCACCTGGTACAAATTGCGCGACTTCTTTATTTACTTACTGTCACCAATAATTTTTAGAAATGATATACGATATATATAATCGACGGTTCTTCAAATTCTATTCGCCTTTTATATATATCAAATCCCACTTTTAAAAATTTTTGGTGGCTGTTGAATAAAATGTCGCGCAATCTGTACCAAGTGGCGCTGTCTACCACCAAGTTTCCGATCCACGCGGAAGGCAACAAGTATAGGAGGTTATGGTGGTACACCCCCGCAGGATTTACGCTAGCCCTCTACCAAGTTTTGCAGCTCTGCAATTAGTGGCATGAGCTTCAGAATGCACACATACAGTCACGTCTCGTTCTTTATATTATAGAATGTAGTATCTATATAACTGTGTTTAGTGAACTTTGAACACGAACATAATGGGATAGTTATTATGTCTAAAAAAAACCAGTATTTTTAAAACCTACATACTACTCCGATGTACCGTAGTACGTACAAAATAAGGTTGTAAGTTATGCCATTCCGAAAGCACCAATGAACAATTTTACAATGAATTCACTGTGGCTACCTTCATCTGATGAAGAATCGTGTTAAATTATTTTCACTCGAAACAATTGTTACATGTTTTCGCCTTTTCCGGTTTTCTTTGTCACTCTTTAATCCTTTAACACTTTTTTTTTTTTTTTTACTGAAATTTCGTAACAATGTTTATATTTAATAATATTATTACAATAATTTTACCAATTGATTCATAATTATCCCTATAATTTCGGCGGTAATTTAACACATATATAATGCATTTTTTATACGACATTTTCGCTGTTTAAATAAATTACCAATTTAATAAGTTATTATTCATTTAGAAAACTATTTAAAAAAAAGGATTTGTTTGTTTGTTTTTCAATCTATTATAGTAAATAATAGATATTTACTCGTAAAAACACTTATTTGTTTACTTTAGTACTCTGTGTGGTGTTTCTTACATTGAAACTTGTATGCATATATTCATGCATGCAAATTTTAAGTTTCTGCCTATTAACTTAAAACAAATCATCTTAAATGTTTTTAACAAGTTAAATATTTCATTAAAAAATATTCTTTATTCAACCCAAATGTTCAAGTTATTTTCACAAATTTTTCAGTTTTTATAATAAGAATAGATAATAGAAAATATTTTTCGGTTTTCAAATAAACGATGAAATAAGGAAAATTTGCTTTCCTAGAATGAAACTAATATTTCTTTTAAAAGGAAAAACATATAATTGTATGCAAACAGATGGCCTTTACCTTTGGGAAATTTCCGAGAAAATAATTGCTGTGTGATTTGTCTTATGAAATAATGAGAACTATTTTAGAAATACATATTTATCTTTTTGAAAGTTACTTTTAATAAGTTTAAAAATATATATTTATTTTATTTTTATTTTTACTTTTTTACACTTCGGTGATTTAAAAAATAGTGGATTTAGTTTTAGTCACTAGGAAAATATGCAAATTATTTTTCGGAAATTCATTACAAAACTTTCAAATAAACGCTATATTTAGCTATTCTAAGGACGCTATAAGGCTTCTATAAAGGAATGCTATATTTAGCTTCTATAGTGATTAAATAAACAAAACTTGGTATCTGAGACTGATATTACATAAAAGTATGTTTATTCAGATTGACTGCATATCAGACTACAAGAAACATTGCAATTCGTTACCGAATGCAGGGATGGAACACGGGCGCAGAATTCATACCACTATCGATGTAAGAAAATTTTCTACTTCTTAAATCAACGATATTATAAGTAGAGAAATTTCTTAAACGGATTCCGGTATGAATTCTGCGCCCGTGTTCCATCCCTGCGAATGGTTGTCCTTGGAAAATGCTGTGCTCGACAATAATACAAATTTAAAAAAAAGGAACATTTCCCACCATTTAGAGAATCGGAAGAATCACCATGGCAAGCCTATAAGAAGTATGTGCGCCATATGTTACCAGAAGAACCTGCCGAATGCCAAAAAACGAAGAAAAATGTGAAAAAAACCTACAACCCATTGTTCCAATTGTCCAAAATCACCTCAAATGTGTTTAGAGTGTTTTAATAAACACTCTGCGACACAGTATAATGTGATATGTTATCCTAAATATAAATTATTAAAAAGTATAGTATATCTGTATATTTTTAGTATTTTTATGTTGTATATCCTATATTTAAATTTCAGTGCTTATTCCATTAAAATCCTTTTAAAAATCCAACTGAAAATCCCATTAACTTCAACAAGAAGAGCGTCACCCATATTTGGGTGACGGGGCCCACACGGAAGCACACCCGTCATCCAGATATGGGTGACGCGGCGACGAACGTGTAAAAGGCGAAACTACCGACGTAGTTTTACATATCTGAAGATTTCTTTGCTTTTAATTGCTTTTCATATGGTTCATACAGATCCTGGCGTCTTTATCTGGCTTCTAATTTATTTTGCTATGAGTATTTTATTCCCTACCTTTCGAAAAGCCAAGCGTCTGGGTCCTTTCGAAATAAATCTCGGCCCTCCTGTTCATTTTGCTGTATCATATGCAGTCGGAATGTGCAGAGAATAAAAACAACATTCTGCTAAAGTCTTTTTTTTTTTTTTTTTTTTTTCATGTGTGTGTGTGTTCGTGTCGTTCCGATCATTTTGCACCTCGCTCAGGGATGGAACATTGGCGCAGAACTCATACCACTATCAATGTACAAAATTTTCTACTTATTAAATCAACGATATTACAGGTAGAGAAATTTCTTAAACAAATAACCGGTATGAATTCTGCGCCTGTGTTTCAACCCTGCTTCTCTGTATATGTTTTACGAGTGCTGCATTGTTTTTCTTTTTTCTCCGGATATTAAATTTAAAAATTGTTTAGAAAAGGAA
Source organism: Salticus scenicus (assembly GCA_963930645.1). NCBI lineage: Eukaryota > Metazoa > Arthropoda > Arachnida > Araneae > Salticidae > Salticus > Salticus scenicus. Next base: position 59,575,343 of record OZ005652.1, on the reverse strand, counting down.
CAAATCATATTTCTTTTCAATTACATCGCTTAAAACCTATATTTTGCACAAACGCACAATTAAGTTATCGCTATAACAGGTATTAGACAGGAAACTTTTTGTGAAAATTCTAAAAATGTTTACTATAATTTTGGCAAAAGTACTTTTTCTTTAATTCTATCTTTTAAATTTGTTCGTCCTGAAGAATTGAAAATGAAATATCCTTTGAAGAATCAACGTCCGGAGGAAATTACAAAGATCTTTCATGCGCGTTATTTCACTTAAAGGAAAGTTTTGCAAAATATATTCCACATTTACATATAATTAAAGTAGTCTAAATTAAATTCACTTGCGCTAGTTACATCTTAAAAATTATGCCTTACGCATTACATATTGTTAGATATAAAGTTTTAGTTATATTTTGGAAGAATTTTTCTTCATTTGATCTTATTTTTGAAATGCATTAGATAACATCGTTACAAAAAAATTTTAAATAAAGTTCAAATCTTTCCCTTATTTTAGTTTTTTTTTCGCTCTATTTTACATAAATGTAGTTTAATAATATAATCTAAACATATTTATGTATTACTTTGTAGATTCATTGCAGATTTTTTTTTCTTTTATGTTTAAGTTTTAGCGCTAAATATTTGCATTAAATTTTACGGATATAAACATATATCATTTTAATTACTCACCTATCAATTCACAAAGTAATACTCAAATATTTTCAAATATATAGTTAAATTACAATAATGTAAAATCCACAGAAAAAGAAAACCATACCTAGTTAAAGGAGAGCATTTAAAAAAATTTTTAAAAACTGAATCTCAAATTTAATTTTTTTTATTCAAACATTCTCCAGAAATTTTAATGTAATTAATATTTTTACATTTCAATGTGTAATTAGAAGGTTTTTTTTCCGTAACTCTAAGATGATAATTTAAGAAACGACTTATTACGTTCCCCTTAACCTTTTTGTAACAACTGACGTTGATTTACGTCATTTGGAAATCTGTAACACCGCTAGTGGGCATTTCTTTAGCAATTTGTATATATATTTCTTAAGAATTTTCCCAAATTTATACTTTGTGCAATTAAAATACTATGGATACAAATACTTTAATTAAAATGATTGTAGTTATAATATGTATTCATCTGTAATGTTAGATATGAATACAGAAAACCTTGCTCTGAAATAATATAACTTGAAAGAACGACCACAGACTATGGTGTCCAGATGTCTTATTTTTCAGTGGACAGTCCTTTTTTGTAAGACGCTTCTCTAAGTTTTCAAAAATTGATAGAAGAAAATAATTTATCATAATTATATGCTTTTTGATCCCCTTTTCCTAAGATTATATAACTATCTTCCTAATTACGGAATTGTAATGATTATTAACGCTTTTAATTTATAAAGATCTGGTCACCATACCACAGGCGGAACTTACCATCAGAAAAACAAAAATATGCGGTCATGAACGGAATTTTCTTTCTTTTTTCTTTTTTTTTCCTACTGGTAAAGTCAGTTTCGGTTAAAATCAGAAAACCTAAAGTAGGGGTGTTTGCGTTCTGAAGTTTTCATTTTATTTTCCCCCAGTGATTAAGAATTATAATTTTGCGTATAATTAATTGCTAAACTTTACTCAAAAACTCTCAACAATATCACTGTTAAAAAATTCTGGTAGCAAAAATCGGGGACACAAGCACCCCTGCAGAAATGAAATCAAAAGTCGGTAGTTCAAAAAACGGCTCTCAGTTGATGAATACTAAATAGCACGGATTCTTTTAAATCAGTGAAATTTTAAATTTTTATATAACTCGTTAACTCTTTGAGGGAATGGTATATTAATTCATTTAATATGGAAAACCAACAAAGTTTACCATCAAAAGTTTAAAAAAAAAAAAAAAAAAAAAAAAAAAAAGGAAACAGAAAGAAACAAATGCCTTTTTTCTCCCGTCAGGTTATAAAATAAGATTTTGTTGAAAATCTTCATGATGCATTTTCGCTGTTAAAAATTAAGAATTCAGGGTCTACAGTGGTCCTATATTTTTGCGTTTTTTTTATTATTTAATTACCACAAATTTTTTATACATTTTTTATGGAGGTTTTAATGCTAAAACAATGTTTTAAAATATACTGATTGGTAAAAATGGGGAAAAAATAATAAAATGCACGTAAAATATAGGACCGCTGCAACCTCTGAAAATTGCGCACTCGTGAAGAGGATACTGTGTGTTAAAGGGTTAACTAAAAACCACTGCTTTATTTTTTGCTTATTTTTCTTAGGTACCCTATCCGAGTTTCACTGAAGACTACTTGTAAGAAAAAAATGGTATTTTTCAAGTTGATTTGAATAAAGTATGCCAATATTTCTTTTTAGTAAAAATATTTATAAATCATTGTATTTTACATCCATTGTAATTAAAATAACAATTTTAAAACTAACTAAAAATACAGGTTTTCAATTATTTTTCTTGAACAAATATCATAATGCTTAATATAAAAGCCGTAACGATATACACAATAAGTACTTACGGAAATAAACCTTTTCTACTTCAACACTGCATTATTTCTCCATAGTTACATTTACCTGATAAATAATTTATAAGTACTGCGCATATATTTTGTCAAACAAGCTTCGATATATCATCGTATTCGAGATGCGAACGTGTTTGAATGGAGTTTATTTTTTATTCAGTTTCTCAAGATCTTAAAGCTCAATTCAAGACAGGCTGAGAAGAGAAAGCAATCAAAATTCCTTTGAAGGAAGTATTTGGAAGCATGGAATGCATATAAGATATTGAATTGTATAATCGATCATTCTATTTTTCTAAAGTGAGAAGAATACACACTTTCACCATTTTCACGGAATTTATACTAGCACTAAATATATGTTAAATATATATATATATATGTAGTTGGGTGTGCGTTCGCTAATAATATAAACAGGCCTAATTTTTGTATTATTTGAAATAAGTAACTACTTTTTACTCTAAGTACATGAATTTAATTTTCCTAAATTTTATTTATTACTATAATATTAATATGCACCCTGTATATCAGCAGCAATATAATTTTGTTATTGTTAGGAATATGCAAATATCTGAATCTTAAAAAAGATTCAGACAGAATGGAAAAATACTTAGCTTTCAAAAGCATATGTTTTCATTTCTCGGAAATAAAATTAGCTAGTGATTTTCCTTACATCGAAGCTTTTGAATTGCATCATTTTAGAAGCTTTAGCAACAAAATTTGCACAATATTTCATTATTTGTGACTTAGCTAAAATTTATTATTTTTAGGTTTATACTACTTGAAACAAGTAGAAGTTGCTGTTTATTATTATTATTATTATTATTATTATTATTATTATTATTATTGTCAAAAAAACATTTATAGACAAAAATTACTATTCGGATCGTATTATTTAAGTGACTTTGAGACAAATTTAACAAAGATCTTGGTCACAGCGTGACTTCACGAAAAAAATCTTCCAGCCCAATACTTTAGCTCATTATGTTGCAGCTCATTGTGTTGCATCTATTGCAAACTAACATGCCATAAAATGATAAAATTGGGAATTTTTGATTTGCTGTTAAAAATTCTTTTGAGGACTTCTTTCTGAAGTTCTTAACTGTTCTGAAATTTCTTAACCTCTTAACTATATTCGTTGTTATGATATTTACGCATAGCTGCCAACTTAGCACCTTTTGGCTACTGGAAAAATTTAATAGAAATATTTATTTTATTTAATCAGTGAATTGTAACGGTTTTCATTGAAAGTATAAAATAATAATAAAAAAATATTAAACTTTTTCGGTAGAAAAAGAAGCTAAGTTGGCAACTATACATGTACATCCATTTATAAGACTCTGACAGTAAAAAGTTTGATTTTTTGTCTAATTCTTTTTTGTACTGCTTTTGGTTTCTTTCTACAGTACATGTCCTGAAAGTCACACATACTAAAATCATTAACTCTTTCGCGACCGCATGTTTTTGTCTTTTTGACAGTAACGTCCGCCTATAGGCGTTATTCTCTCAAGATACAATATTTCAGAACAAAATTTTCTGTATTCACATTTATATTACAAATAGATATACATTATAATTATATTCTTTCTAATCAAAGTATATTTCTATCCGTAGTATTTTTCATTGGAAAAATATGAATATAGGGAATATACTTAAGAAATAAACAACATACAAATTGCAAAAGAAACGCCCACTGGCGGAGTTACAGATTTTCAAATGACGTGAATCTACTTCAACGGTCGCGAAAGTGTTTATAAGTGATCTCCACTCATATTTTGTTTCAAAACCATGACCTCTTCCAAACATATTTATTTACAATTGGCACAGGGCTGGCTATCACACGCAATTATTTATTTGTATTTATTTTTTAGGAATGAGGACTATTAGCTTCAATTTACGGATTTTTACGATACCAGTTTTACAATAGTTGGACATTTATCGAAATCGAAAATTTATAGGAAATATAATTGAATAATTCGAAAGCGATGTTATAATTCGGGAAAAAAAAAAAAAAAAAAAAAAAAAAACTAATAATCCTTCTTACTAAACTAAATTCTGCTTCTGCCAGAATTTCTTGAAAATCTTTCTTTCTTTTTCTTTTTTCTTTTTTTTTTGAAAGAAAAAGAAAAGAAAAGAAAATTAATAATAATTTTGAATTAGGCAATAAAAAGCGCGTGTGCAAAATGAAATAAAAAATAAAACAAGATAATTGAGTTTGAGATTGAGTTGGTATTTTTTTTTTTTTTAATTAATGTTTTCCTGGATTAATTAATATTTTTCTTACTTTCTTTTAAAGCAAATGTACCATAATTCTAATAACGTTCACGAGCAGGATGATTTTGGGAAGTAAATTTTTACAGCATTACTCATTTCACGCGTGAGGAATAGATTATCAAATACACATCATGGAAAATTTGTTAAACTTTGAAATTTTTTCAAAAGTGTCACTTTTATCATTATCGGTATGCCTTAAAATAAAAGTCATTTAAAAAAATTCTGTATGTTCGGGTAAATTTTCCAAAACTATTCGCTATATCTTTATTTTATTTCAATTTATTATTATTATTCGTACAACTATTTACTAAACATAAAATTTGTATTATATTTTCGCAGATAAATTTGACTTTTGACGGCATAAACTTATCATAATATTTTTTGTTATGAAAACAGTGGTACGAAAAAAAAAAAAAAAAAAAAAAATGTCGCTTGTGGCTTCCCTGCATTCACCGCTATCCCTCGATATCATTGTCCCTGACTAACGTCCTTTACTGCTAGCTCCCATTGTGTTATCACCTGAAGAAAATTTCTCCTCAAAATTTAAGTTCCTGTATTTAGTGTATTGTGCAGAACAATATTTTACATCATAAAATATTAATTATATAAATTATGTAAAAATAGTAATAATAATAATAATAATAAAGAATTCTAATTTCAGTATGCCTCTCCCTCAGCGCTTGAATTTTCGCCACAGATGATACTGAAAACTTTGATATACCTAATTTCCTTCCAATTATAAACGCCAACATATAATTCGCTGACGGGAATTTCCTTCTATTTTAAAATACATTGTATAACCAGCAGCGGTATATAGTCCCCAAGTGAAACTTTTCTCTAATAATAATTTCATATGATACGCTGGAAGTTTTAAGTACTTTATGGAAGTAGTACGTTGTAAGTAGAGTATTGTTTCTTTATCTTGTCGGCTCTTCAAAGAACTAATGTCACACGGAAATATAAAGAACGATATAGCGTAAAAAATAAAATAATAAATTTTAATCATTTCTATATGATAATAATACCTGTTATAAATATTACCTACGCTTATTTTGAGAGGTAAAAAATACATACATAAAATTTCGAAAATTTGCGATTAAGATATTATGCTCAATAAGAATAAATTCCGAACTTATACAAAATAAAGAATACTTTGAACTCATTAAGTATAGAAAAAATATTTTGCTCAATTTATTAAAATTTATATTGAGATAAAGTGTATTAAAATTCAAAATCTTTAAAATTACAGTTTTTCTTCAACTGACCCAGACATGAAATGGTAGCTGAGTTTAGGCTGGCCACAGGCCATAACTACCGTTTGAAACATTTATACCGTTTTCGATTAGTTTCAAATCCTATCTGTAATCTCTGTAATCTGGGACAGAAATGCGAACAGCTAATTCATTGCATGGCATTATACAAGCTTTCTTTAGTCGACCGCTACTGGGAGACCAGGGGCCTTTTAGACACATAGACTATTGTTGCAGCTGTTCTACCATCTATAATACATAAGTACTTTATATATATATATATATTTCTTACAAAAACAAGGATATTTGCGCTAAGAAATCTTATTGCTAACATTTTCAAAGGGGTGTAGGGAAACAGCCACATGACTTCCATTGCTCACTATTACAAGTATTATATACATTGTTTTAGAGATTATGTGGTCAAAATTTCACCAAACAAGTCAGACACATAACAATTTTTCTGGAAAAAAAAAAAAATAAATAAATAAAAAATAAATAAATACATGAGTAAAGATATATAAAACAGAGTTTATATAGCGAGTTCATAAAAAAAAAAAAAAAAAAAAAAAAAAAAAAAAAGAAGAAGAAGAAGAAGACAGATTAGGGTCAAATTATGAAAGTTTCATTAAAATTTTGTAAAAGATAAAACAAAAAAATAAATAAAATTCTCATTACGTGAATTTATACGATATTTTGTTTTGTAATGCCATATTAATTTTTTTAGGTAAAAAAAAAAAAAACCTTTTCGATACTCATTATTGTTAATTTTCTTTTTCTTTCTAAGAGAAAAAAGAAAGAGAAAAAACGAATTTGATGAAATTCTGGCAAAAGCAGAATTTAGTTTAGTATGGAGGACTATTAGTTTTTTTTTTTTTTTTTCAAATTGTAACATCGCTTTCAAATTATTCAATTATATTTTCGATAAATTTTCAATTTCGATAAATGTCCAACTATCGTAAAATTGGCGACAACATTTTCTCCGTAGATTGAGACTAATAGTCCTCCGTACTAATAAAATATAAACATTTCGACCTTTTCACCCTCCCCCCTTGAAAAAAAAAAATAAATAAAAAATGATACTGTCCGTTTCGATACTGATTATTATTACTTTTTTTCTCTTCTTATCTTTCAAAAAAAAAAAAAAAAAAAAAAAAAAAAATGATTTTGATGAAATTCTGGCAGAAGCAGAATTTAGTTTAGTACGGAGGACCATTATTATTTTTTTTTTTTTTTTTTCGAATTATAACATCTCTTTCAAATTATTCAGTTATATTTTCGATAAATTTTCGATTTCGGTAAATGTCCAAGTATCGTAAAACTAGTATCGTGAAAATCCGCAGATTGAGACTAATAGTTCTCCGTCCTAATAAAAATTCGGCACAGCCGTTTTCTGAAAGACCCATTTTCGAGATCTAAAACTGACCTATCTAATCCGGATGACTGACGATTTTCTTGTAATAACCAAGTAATACATACCAAGGGATATTTAAAAAGGGGCTTATGTAGCAATTTTCAAGAAAATCCTTAAAACCGTTTTAGAGACATCGACTATCGGTCCCACTTCAGATTTTCACCGAAACTTAGCAAATTATTCTATTGACAGTAAAACAACTTTAATATACTGAAGAATATCTATAAGGGACTGAATATGGCGAGTTTGAAAAAAATCCGTAGAGCCGTTTTTAAATAAACGCACTTACGAGATCTCAAATTTACCTACTTATACAGGACGCCTATAATTTTTTTTTCTAAATTAACCAACTAACACATACAAAAAGACATCTAATAAAGTGTTTATATAGCAACTTTGAAGAAAATCGTTGGAGCCTTGTGTGTGCTACGGATTTACAGTCACACTTCTGCTTTTCCAATGTTCAAGTAAAGTTGGCAAAATCAACTGTGCTCTAGATCTATCTCAGTTCTTATGTTTTGTTGTTTTACTGTTATTTGTTTTCTAAATATTATAGTCCGAAGTTCTCCCTCCCCCTAACACACACATACACACATACATACACAACTACATACTGACTAATTAACAAAAATTACTTTTTCAGGCACAGGAGAGTCAGGAACTGTACACTCATCGAAAGTTTCAGCATATAAAATTTCAATTTAACGTATATTTTTTTCCCTAATAAATAAATTTTAAGTAGTTGGAAGTGAACAATTAACCCGTTAGTAGTCGCTATGCACAGCGCCACCTATTACAGATTATGCACTTTTTATTTAACTGCCACCAATAATTTTAAGAAGTGATGTGATCGACGTTTCTTCGCGTTTTATGTATATCAAAGACCACTTCTAAATATTTTTAATCCGTTAGTAGTCGCTAGTTCGTCGATTTGCCGCCCATCCTTCAGTTTTTCCAGATTTTTTTATTCAATAGCCACCAAAAATTTTTAGAAGTGGCATTTGATATACATAAAACGCAAATAAAATCCAAGAAACGTTGATCACATCACTTCTTAAAATTATTGGTGACAGTTAAATGAAAAGGGCGCAATCTGTAATAGGTGGCGCTGTCTATAGCGACTACTAACGGGTTGAAAGAGTCACTTGATATAGTCAACGGGAGAGCCGCCAAACTGCTAATGGCACAAATAAATAAGACCTGCCAACACTGAAATTAATATTACGTAAAGTTGTTAGTACCCACCTTTTTTTTCACACAGTCTATTTTTTTTTAGAGTATTTTTCTTTTGATTGAATCACAATTACATTTGAAGAAATTACTCTATAAATAAAGTGGTGTGCGGAATAGTGTGGATACAATAATCTTACGGAATATTAATTAGAATGTTGGCAGGTATGCTGTATTGCAAACACATACGCACAAAAAGAATGATTTATTTCGCTTCCTTTACGTTAAACATATCAACATTCATCAACATTCATCACAAAATTGTCAATAATGCTGTAAATATAATCCAGTAGCTGCTCTTGTACCAGAAGAAGAAATGTCAAATTCATCTCAATTTGGCAACAATATTGGTTTATCTTCATTTACTATACAATATTGGGATAAGAAGGTAATATCGCTACAGAAAATAGTGATATATTATAAGTTAATTCAATCTTTGTTATGGATTATGTATGTTAACCATAAATATATTTTTCTATTCCTGAATTTTCTTAAGAAAAAGCATAGCTAGAAAAAGCGTGAATATATGAACACGTAGTTTCTAACTATGTTAGATAATAACTTTATTTATGTAAATAAATAAGAGTTTTATCAGTCGAAGACAACGTTTAACATTATTGAAAATATTATATGTTTACTTTTTCTTTAATATTTCACACTACTACTTTTAAACAGCAGTGGAACAGTATTTTTTATATCTAATCTCAGAGCTAAAAATCTCCAACTTTTTTTTTTTTTTTCAGGGTACCTTCAAAAAGGAGAAATTTTCGTGTTTCTTTTTCTACCACTATTTATCTACCGAAATATTTATCGTATTTTTAACAAGGGTTATAGCATTCTACTTTTATTACATCACTATTTTTTCTATTTAGTTTCTATCATTATTTTTTTTTATTCAATTGCAAATGTCCGACGTGCTTCTTCAATTAAAATTTTTAAAAAGTACTATAAATAAATAGTGGTATAAAAAAGTAGAACGGTATGACCCCTGTTTTATAGTGATGTGTCTCCATTAAATAAGACAGAGATCATTGTATAAAACTAGTGGTAGAAAAAATGACGAAAATTCCTCATGCCTGAAAGCTTCCTAAAAATAAGGCAGAGACATCAAGCTCAGCTATTCAATATTTCTAGACTTATGATAAACTAGCAAGCTACGGTCGCTTCTCTGGTCACTATATTTAAATGAATTTTCAAAAGAATTAAATCACTGCTTTTTATATCGCTTTATAAATAAAAACTAAAAGAAAATTTCCCTTGACTTTTATGGGAATTTTAATTAAAATATTGAAATTTCGAATTAAAAAAATATTTTATCAAAATAAATTACAGTTTATAGCACTCAGAGATAGTGTAGCTATTTATTATTTTTTTAATTTATACGATATTTTGTTTTGTAATGCCATATTAATTTTTTTAGGTAAAAAAAAAAAAAACCTTTTCGATACTGATTATTGTTAATTTTCTTTTTCTTTCTAAGAGAAAAAAGAAAGAGAAAAAACGAATTTGATGAAATTCTGGCAAAAGCAGAATTTAGTTTAGTATGGAGGACTATTAGTTTTTTTTTTTTTTTTTTCAAATTGTAACATCGCTTTCAAATTATTCAATTATATTTTCGATAAATTTTCAATTTCGATAAATGTCCAACTATCGTAAAATTGGCGACAACATTTTCTCCGTAGATTGAGACTAATAGTCCTCCGTACTAATAAAATATAAACATTTCGACCTTTTCACCCTCCCCCCTTGAAAAAAAAAAATAAATAAAAAATGATACTGTCCGTTTCAATACTGATTATTATTACTTTTTTTCTCTTCTTATCTTTCAAAAAAAAAAAAAAAAAAAAAAAAATGATTTTGATGAAATTCTGGCAGAAGCAGAATTTAGTTTAGTACGGAGGACCATTATTATTTTTTTTTTTTTTTTCGAATTATAACATCTCTTTCAAATTATTCAGTTATATTTTCGATAAATTTTCGATTTCGGTAAATGTCCAAGTATCGTAAAACTAGTATCGTGAAAATCCGCAGATTGAGACTAATAGTTCTCCGTCCTAATAAAAATTCGGCACAGCCGTTTTCTGAAAGACCCATTTTCGAGATCTAAAACTGACCTATCTAATCCGGATGACTGACGATTTTCTTGTAATAACCAAGTAATACATACCAAGGGATATTTAAAAAGGGGCTTATGTAGCAATTTTCAAGAAAATCCTTAAAACCGTTTTAGAGACATCGACTATCGGTCCCACTTCAGATTTTCACCGAAACTTAGCAAATTATTCTATTGACAGTAAAACAACTTTAATATACTGAAGAATATCTATAAGGGACTGAATATGGCGAGTTTGAAAAAAATCCGTAGAGCCGTTTTTAAATAAACGCACTTACGAGATCTCAAATTTACCTACTTATACAGGACGCCTATAATTTTTTTTTCTAAATTAACCAACTAACACATACAAAAAGACATCTAATAAAGTGTTTATATAGCAACTTTGAAGAAAATCGTTGGAGCCTTGTGTGTGCTACGGATTTACAGTCACACTTCTGCTTTTCCAATGTTCAAGTAAAGTTGGCAAAATCAACTGTGCTCTAGATCTATCTCAGTTCTTATGTTTTGTTGTTTTACTGTTATTTGTTTTCTAAATATTATAGTCCGAAGTTCTCCCTCCCCCTAACACACACATACACACATACATACACAACTACATACTGACTAATTAACAAAAATTACTTTTTCAGGCACAGGAGAGTCAGGAACTGTACACTCATCGAAAGTTTCAGCATATAAAATTTCAATTTAACGTATATTTTTTTTCCTAATAAATAAATTTTAAGTAGTTGGAAGTGAACAATTAACCCGTTAGTAGTCGCTATGCACAGCGCCACCTATTACAGATTATGCACTTTTTATTTAACTGCCACCAATAATTTTAAGAAGTGATGTGATCGACGTTTCTTCGCGTTTTATGTATATCAAAGACCACTTCTAAATATTTTTAATCCGTTAGTAGTCGCTAGTTCGTCGATTTGCCGCCCATCCTTCAGTTTTTCCAGATTTTTTTATTCAATAGCCACCAAAAATTTTTAGAAGTGGCATTTGATATACATAAAACGCAAATAAAATCCAAGAAACGTTGATCACATCACTTCTTAAAATTATTGGTGACAGTTAAATGAAAAGGGCGCAATCTGTAATAGGTGGCGCTGTCTATAGCGACTACTAACGGGTTGAAAGAGTCACTTGATATAGTCAACGGGAGAGCCGCCAAACTGCTAATGGCACAAATAAATAAGACCTGCCAACACTGAAATTAATATTACGTAAAGTTGTTAGTACCCACCTTTTTTTTCACACAGTCTATTTTTTTTTAGAGTATTTTTCTTTTGATTGAATCACAATTACATTTGAAGAAATTACTCTATAAATAAAGTGGTGTGCGGAATAGTGTGGATACAATAATCTTACGGAATATTAATTAGAATGTTGGCAGGTATGCTGTATTGCAAACACATACGCACAAAAAGAATGATTTATTTCGCTTCCTTTACGTTAAACATATCAACATTCATCAACATTCATCACAAAATTGTCAATAATGCTGTAAATATAATCCAGTAGCTGCTCTTGTACCAGAAGAAGAAATGTCAAATTCATCTCAATTTGGCAACAATATTGGTTTATCTTCATTTACTATACAATATTGGGATAAGAAGGTAATATCGCTACAGAAAATAGTGATATATTATAAGTTAATTCAATCTTTGTTATGGATTATGTATGTTAACCATAAATATATTTTTCTATTCCTGAATTTTCTTAAGAAAAAGCATAGCTAGAAAAAGCGTGAATATATGAACACGTAGTTTCTAACTATGTTAGATAATAACTTTATTTATGTAAATAAATAAGAGTTTTATCAGTCGAAGACAACGTTTAACATTATTGAAAATATTATATGTTTACTTTTTCTTTAATATTTCACACTACTACTTTTAAACAGCAGTGGAACAGTATTTTTTATATCTAATCTCAGAGCTAAAAATCTCCAACTTTTTTTTTTTTTTTTCAGGGTACCTTCAAAAAGGAGAAATTTTCGTGTTTCTTTTTCTACCACTATTTTTCTACCGAAATATTTATCGTATTTTTAACAAGGGTTATAGCATTCTACTTTTCTTACATCACTATTTTTTCTATTTAGTTTCTATCATTATTTTTTTTTATTCAATTGCAAAAGTCCGACGTGCTTCTTCAATTAAAATTTTTAAAAAGTACTATAAATAAATAGTGGTATAAAAAAGTAGAACGGTATGACCCCTGTTTTATAGTGATGTGTCTCCATTAAATAAGACAGAGATCATTGTATAAAACTAGTGGTAGAAAAAATGACGAAAATTCCTCATGCCTGAAAGCTTCCTAAAAATAAGGCAGAGACATCAAGCTCAGCTATTCAATATTTCTAGACTTATGATAAACTAGCAAGCTACGGTCGCTTCTCTGGTCACTATATTTAAATGAATTTTCAAAAGAATTAAATCACTGCTTTTTATATCGCTTTATAAATAAAAACTAAAAGAAAATTTCCCTTGACTTTTATGGGAATTTTAATTAAAATATTGAAATTTCGAATTAAAAAAATATTTTATCAAAATAAATTACAGTTTATAGCACTCAGAGATAGTGTAGCTATTTATTATTTTTTTAATTGGTTCAGTAGTTCCAGATATTACCCTCCACATACAAACAAACTTCTCCTCTTTATATATTAGAAGGTTTTTAATTGAAATTGACTTGGTCATCGTGTCTTCGTGTCACGCTAGTAAACAAGGCGTCTTCATTTTAAAGTAAAAATAAGCAATTTCGTTTGTCATTCTGTGGCTCAGTTGGTAAGAGCGTCCTGTTAGTAGCACGGTGGGCATGAGTTCGGTCCCTGGAAGGTCCAGCGTGTTACTTTTTGCAGATAATTAGTAGAAAAGGTGTCAATTGATACAAGAAAATTTTTCGTTGCTTACACTAAGAATTTTTTTGAGGAGTTTTTTTTTAAGAAGCATTTTTTTTTTTTTTTTTTTTTAATTATTTAGATACTGGAAAACACAAAACATTTTAGATATTAAAAAAGCACAAAATAAAATGTTTTAAGTAAAAAATACTTAAAAAAATATTTTTAGAAGCTTTATATGTATATATGTATATTATATATTACTATTATATGAAATTGGATTTGTCATCGGCTTTTTGTCACGTTAAAAAACCAAGACGCTTCCATTATATATATATTGAAAAAAAAAAAAAAAAAGTAACTCATTGTATCTTTTAATGAATCAGTTGGTTACAGCGTCATGTTGATAGTGCGAGAGTCGTGTATTCGATCCTCGCCGGGCCGAGGTGTTATTTCTTGCAAATAATTAATAGAAAAAGTGTCAATTGATAAAATAAAATATTTCGTTGTGTACACAGTATCCTAATAATGTTTGAAGATTTCATTTAAATAGCTTTTTATCTAGCAACTAATAAGCACAAATAAAAATAAATAAATAAATAAACATTTTTTTAGAAGCTTTTTATTGAAATTGTATTTTGTTATCGCGTCTTCATGTCACGCTAATAAATAAGGCACCTAAACTTTAAAGTAAATATCAGCAGTCTTTATAGTCACTTGTTGGCTCAGTTTGTTAGAGCGTCAAGTTGCTAATACGATGGTGGTGAGTTCCATCCCCGAAGGATCGATGTGCTAAATTTTACAGATGAAATGTGTAATAGAAAATATGCCAATTGATAAAAGAAATTTTTTTATTGTCTATACAGTATTCTAAGAATTTTTGAAGAGTTTCTTTAAAGAAGCCTTTTTTTAGATACTAAAAAACACAAAATATAATGTTAAATATATATATATATATATATATATATATATATATATATATACAGGGTTCGTACGGGCTTTATTTTTTCCCTGAGTCTCACATCAGTATTCTGAAACAATAAAATTCATCTTAATCAGAAAAACTTATTTTAGAACGAAAATCGTTCTAAAACATTTACTGGTATAAGACTCAGGGAAAAAATAAGGACCGTACGAACCCTGATATATATATAAATATATATATATTCTTTTAGAAGCTTTTTATTGAAATTGGATTTTTATCATTGTGTCTTTGTGTCATTCTGAAAAAAAGGCGCCTCCACTTTAACGTAAATTTAAACAACCTTTTTCGTCGCTCGTTAGCGCATTTAGTTAGAGCTTCATGGTGATAACGCGATGCTCGTGGGTTCGATCCTCGCAAGCCGATGTGTTACTTTTTTGCAGATAATTAATAGAAACTATGTCAATTGATAAAAGAAAATCATTCGTTGCCTACACAGTGTCCTAAGGAATTTTGATAGTTTTTTAAAGAAACTTCTTTTTGAGTTACTAAACGCACAAAATAAAAATAAAAATAAATAATTAAGTAAAAATATAAGTAAGTAAATTAATAAATTAAAATAACACTGAAAGTTTTTTATTATTGCGAAGCCCTAAAAAGCCTAAAATTAAAATTTATTCTTGCAGAGACATGCTATAAAATCATAAAAGTTTCAACAACAGGAAAATTTTAAAGAAAAATATAGATATTTCACTTTTGCAAAACATGAAAAATTTTTAAATATTCCAAATATTTTAAAAAGCATTCGAGAACAATATTTCTTTTGTATAAGTATTTGTTAGATTTTTCTTGAATGTTCTATGATTTTTCTTGACAGTTCTTAGACTTTTGGTTCGAGCGTCATGCTGATAACGCGATGGTCCCGGATTCGGTCTTCGAAAGACGATATAGTACTTTCTTTGCAGATAAATAATAGAAGAAAAATGTCAATTGATAAACGAAAATCTTCCGTTGTCTACAAAATATCCTAAGAAATTTTAATTAGTTTTCTTAAAAATCTTTTTCCTTTTTTGTAACTAAAAAGCACAAAATAAAATTTAAGTAAAAAATCATTTTTTAAAGTAAGAAGCTTTTTATTGTGAAGCCCTAAAATGCATAAAATAAAATGTATTCTGCAAAGACATGCTACAAAGAAATGAAAGTTTCAACACTAAGAAAATTTTAGAGAAAAATATAGGTACTTTCCTTTTGCAAGAGATGAAAATTTTTTAATGTTCAAAATATTTTAAAAAACTTTCGAGACATTTGAGATTTCTGGCCTAATGAATGATTTTACAAAAACTAATAACTACTAAGAATATTGGTCTCGAAAGCTTTTTAAAATATTTTGAACATTAAAAAATTTTCATCTCTTGCAAAAGGAAAGTACCTTTATTTTTCTCTAAAATTTTCTTAGTGTTGAAACTTTCATTTCTTTGTAGCATGTCTTTGCAGAATACATTTTATTTTATGCATTTTAGGGCTTCACAATAAAAAGCTTCTTACTTTAAAAAATGATTTTTTACTTAAATTTTATATCGAATTAAAAAATATTTTATGAAAATTAATTATATGTTATAGCACATAGGGATAGAGTAGCTTTTGATTAGTGAAAAGTTTTTTTAAATCGGTTCAGTAGTTCCAGAGATTACCCTCTACATACAAAGTTTTCCTCTTTATATATTAGTATGTTAAATTCAATATGTATGCGATCATGATATTTTTTAAAACTGCAATCAAATATTTAAAACGAATAATAAAAAATTAACAATTACAAGTTTATTATACTTTACGTATTAAAACCCTGTTATTACTTGTACTCAAAAATTTATGCCACACAAGAATTTTATTTCTGTTTTGAAGGTTTCTAGATAAGCTATTATAAGTTCACTTTAAACTGATTTTCTAGTGCCAGACTGCTCAAATCATGCTTTAAACGTTCCAATTTCGAAATACTTTTGGGGATAATAAAATAAAAACACCTCTTTCCGTAAACTACTTCCTTAAAAAAGATATTAAATGGAAGGGTAAATTTATATTTTCTGTAATATATTTGACCATAACTGTCAATTTGAAATATTTATTTTGACTAGATTGAAACAATTTCTTGAAATTGGAAAGACGTGTTATATTTTAATAATACTTTTTTTCCAGGAAAGACTTCTACTTCAAACAAATATAAAAATACTTATGAAAAAAATCCTTAGTTATTCAGAAATTCCTTTTACTTGTAACGTAAAACAATATGCAGATTACAAAATTAGTTTAACCCTTTCACGATCAATGTAATTATGGTCATTTAATCTCAGTTGCCACCAGAATTTGAGAATAACGAGTTGTATGATAAGAACTAAATTTTTTCGGTTAAGTCAAAAAGGTAAAAATTTATTATAAATTTCCGGGATGAATTTTCGAAATTGGGAATTAAAATTAGGTGGTATAAAATACAGTGGAACCTGTAAAAGTGACCACCTTGGTAAAGTGACCACCTGACTAAAGTGACCATTTTCTTGACTAAAGCGACCCTTTTCCAATTTTAAAGACCCTTTATAAAGTGACCACCTGCGTATAGTGACCATTTTAGCCGGTCCTTAGGGTGGTCACTTTAGACAGGTTCCACTGTATATACCACAGCCCCTGAAAGGGTTACTTTCATTTATTATTATAGCATACTTGCCAACCATCTCATTATGAACCGTACAATTTTTAGTACCCGCCTTTTTTATCGCACCAATAATTTTTTAGAGTAATTGTAATCTTATTCAATCGTAACAAAATTTGGAGAGAATTACTCTAAAAATATAGTGGTGTGAGAAAAGGGGCGTTTTTTTAGGGGGCGTTAACAATTGTACGGTTATTAATGAGATGGTTGGCAAGTATGTTATAGTAATTTATTTCTAAACGTATTTTTCTCAATTATTTTAGTTATATTAATATTGAGAATAATGTTATTGTACGATTCATTTACGAAAATATATAAAACATGACAGCCAAAATTTCTAATTTTTAAAGCAGATTTATCACCAGTATTTCAAAAAAAGAATCTATCACATATATTTTCGAAGATTAAATAAACGGAAAGTAATTTTAAAAAAAATTACTTTCAATTATTTTTAAAAAACAAGTGTAAAGTCTTGCATTGAAAAAAAGAGAAATGGCACTTATGTTAAAATCTTTAAAAAAAAAAGAAAAAAAAAAATACTTTTAAAGTTTTTTAAATGATTTAAATAGAAATTCGATCTTTCCTCTAATGTATATGAAATTATATATATTTAATGTGAACGACCTGGCATCGGATATATATACGTGCGTATACTTTTCTGTTAAAACTCTTTACTTAGTACAAATATGCATTGAAATATGGGGTGTCCAAATCAAAAGTTATTAATGTCAACAGTTGATTAAAGCAAATCTTCTAGCGATCCTTTAACAGTATTAGCAAAATTGGCTGCTGAATTTTTAGATTTTAACGGCAATTCTTATTTTTCGTATATGGCGCACGTCCAGATGCATTGCTCTCATGCACTGAATCGAAAATTACATTACATAAGATCATTACATTAACATAGAAGAATGCATGGTATGATCAGAAAAAAAATTCCTAATAATAGTGTAAAGAATGTTTCAAACTATTGAAAAAAAAAGAAATCCACTCGATGCTCGAAAAAAATGGCTGAACATTTCCTTGAAACGAGTAATTAAAATGTAGTGCAAATGTACGTGGAAGTGCATTGAAATTTTTATAAAAACGTTAAAGTTTTGTTATCTAGTTTCATACATTTTTTATATATTTTAACTTTTTGTTAAATATAGAGGCCTCTCCATTAGTGACATGTGATTCGGACACCTAGTACAATTTACATGTAACAAACATACATAAATGCTTCAGCTGGTATACAACTCCTTCCGACTCGAATATTGACCCAAGGGGTAGTGTTTTAAAACAGCAAAATATATGAAATCTTCTTCCTGTGGTCATAGAGCGAGCACGGATATCCCATTTATTTAATTATCATGACTGCATTCCATACCATTCCATTTGTATGTCATTTTATTTCTTAAGAATATATACAATATTCATATTTGTACTATTAATGTACTATGGGCATTTTTTAATTATACAGATTATATTTATAATGTATATTCAGTTGTAATATAAATATGAATACATAAAAATTTATTTTGATATAATGTAACCTGAAAGAATAAAACCTGCAGACGGAGCCTGCGGCTGTCAGAAAGATTTTTTTAAAAACGCCTGTTCAACTAAAATGTGATGTCCAGTAGTACCACAAGACAGTGAATCGCAAAGAGTTAGGATAATATTCTTCCAAAAATTAATACAAAATATAATATTTTTAAAAAAAAAACGACGTTTAATTTAAAAAAAAAAAATTGTTTTTCATTCTAAGAAAATAAGTTTGATTAGTGCTTACTCGTAATTTGATTTTTGGTTAAAACAAATTTTACAGATTAAATCCAACACTAATAAATCTTTTTTCTACATAAGTGTGTTTATGTTAACATGTTTTAAAATATTTTCCTACAAACTCAGTTTAAACGACTAGAAATAAAGTCCAAAACAATGCATACTTGCCAACATCCTAATTAATATTCCGTAGTATCTTTAGCCCCGCCTTCTTTTTTACACCAGTATTTTTTTAGAATATTTTTCGTCTTACTTAATCGTAATTGCATTTGACGAATATTACTCTACAAATTTACTAGCGTGAGAAAAAGGGCGGAACTAACAACACTACGGAATATTAATTAGGATGTTGCCAAATATGACAATGTTACAATAACAAATGAATCAAGGCAAACATTTAGAAAACGAGAAAAAAAAATGAATGACTCATTTAAAAAGTTCCATTATAGGCTGAATTTTAATGACTCCGTAAAAACATTTTATAGATTACCAAAAGGCTCAATTACTTATCATAATCATTTTTATGTCAACTTTTTCTATCAAACAAAATACCACATCCACGATAATATGTCTCATAACGATTTATATCCAAAATATTTAATTAAAGATGACATTTTTTCAATTGTTAATACACAAAATAAACATTTAATTTAGGAAATGAATCATTCTTTTGTTATACTAAATACATTTCATAAAGGCTTATTCTTATCATTATTTCTAATAAATTTCAAAATAAATTTTAAAGATTACTGATTAAATCCAATGCCGATAAATATTCTTTCGGCATAGCTGTATTTAAACTAATATCTTCAAAACAATCTTCCTTCTGTTTAAATTTAAAGGAATAGCACGAAAGTCCGGAACAATATCAAATCAATAAGAAAAACATTTAGAAAATGAGATCAAGACGAAAGACTCGTTTAAGAGTCCGATTATTTATAGAACTTTCATACGGTGGCTACATAACAAAATTATCAATTGCTTTAACACAATATGTTTCATATTTATTTAATATTAATTTTTTCACCTAAACCGTATACTACATCGAAGATAATTTGTTTTGTGATGATTGATTTTCAAAATGCCTTATTTAAGTTGATATTTTTCAAAAAGATAATAAACAACGTAATTTGATCGATGATTTACTTTAATTTTCTTTCTTCAATGTAATTTGTATTCCTTTTTTCCAAAATGTCATTTAAGAATAAAATTTAAGAAATACATTTATAGGATAATTAATTTAACTTAAAAAATGTATTATTTCTAAAAAAAATATCGACAGAACTTTCCTCGTCAATAATGCATTTTGTGTACTCCAGCATCTCATATTTCATGCAGGAGAAAATGTATATAATAATAAACACAAAGATTTCAGTTATATTTATTTCTTTTATTTTATTATTATTTTATTATTTTTTATTTATTTTTTCTTTCTTTATTTATTTATTTATTTACTTTTATATGTTTATAAGATGAAATTATGGGATTTGGTAAGATTTTCGACGTCTGGTTTTTGGTGTATTTATACATTTTAAGGTATCTTGAACACAAATGATCCAATTTTTAAAAAATGTCTATCAGTGTATGTATCTGAGTACCTGTTCCATGTGTTAACAAACTTCAGTGGGCATTGTATCTCACGAACCAGCGGACAGAATTCAGCAAAACTTAATAATTTGTGTGACTTTGACTTAAATTGGTGCTGATTTGATTTTTATATGCATCGCCCAACAATGGTGCTGAAAAGCATAGCTGCCAATATTTTAATTTATTCTGGAGTATTTTTAGCCCCGCCTTTATTTCGTACCACTTATTTTTTAAAAGTAATTTCATCTTATTTTATCGAAGTTATATATTGGAGAATTTTTTTTATTTATAAATAAAGTGGTGCGAAATAAAGGCGGGGCTAAAATTTTCCGGAATAAATTAAAATATTGGCAGCTATGCTGAAAAGGTATAATTTCTTCCATGTAAAGGAAGGCTGTATATCAGCTTCAGGAGTGTATAAGTACACAAAACTTGTTACATATAATGGCCATGAACAAAAAATATGTTCATTCAAATTTTGATTGCCACAATATAGAGACCCCCACCAACATTTAGATTATTGGTGGAGAGATAGTAATAGGGAGATACAAGACAGTAAAAATATAAGAACCTGATAAAAAGGAAAAATAACAGAAATGAAAATAAGGAAAAAAATGAATTAAAAGTACTAAAATATTAAACACTAAAAGTATCTGACTTTTAATATAAAATTTAAATTTCCGTTTGATTGTCTTACAAACTTTATAAAATTGTAATGATGATAAACAGGTAGGTAGGTAGGGTGATTGGGTTTTAATTTCGCACTAATACTGCGCTATGGGTAATTCACGACGGGCTGGGACGCACCCCTAAGGACAGTCCGGAGACATGTCAACACAATTTTGATCCTCAACGGAGGGGATGATGATAATAAGGAATTATGCATTATTGTTAGATTAAATAACTCTTCTCGACATTTATAATTTTAATTTTTGAAAAATTGGGTCAGCCAAAAGTCAACTTGTTTATTGCTGAAAGAAAATACTTTAAACTAATATCTACTTTAAACTAATATCTACACTTAATGTAAACAACCAATTTTGGAGGAAATGCTCACATCAAGCGGAATAAGTGAGAAATGTGATAAGCGAAATGATCGAAACTGCATCATTGGCAAAATGTGCCTATTCCCTATGCACTGAGATAAAATAATTGACAAAATTCACATAAATAAATGTTTTTTAGTTCTCCCAATCAATGTGTATTGATTATATTGGCCGGTTAGATTAAGTTTATTGGCCGGATAAATATGCAGACTCAGTTTTAAGCGGATGCTTTTGTTAAGAAGAAAAATGTTTGTAAATTGAAAATAATACTTGACGAACTTTGTTTATCTATGTATATACTTTTTCATTACACGATTTATTCAGAGATTTTAACTACCAAGTCTCTCAATTTTTGAGCATTCTGAGATTATTCTACTTCATCAAAACAGTTCCTTCATGCATTGAATATGATACTTTCTATTTTTCTTTATTTTTCCTCCGGTTGTATTAGTTTTATTCTGTTATATGTTTTAATAATATATGTTTCAAATTAAAAAAAAAGAAAAAGAAAAAGAAACTGGAGCGACATTACTTGACTTTCCAAACATTTACTAGTTACCAAGTATTTAAACGGATCCGAATCAGGTAAATAGACGTATATGAAAATTACATTATCCCAAACTTCTTTTGATTATATATATGTAATATATTATAATTATTTTGTTCATATGCGTCTTTCTTTATGCGTCATTATTATTCGTAGTAAAAGAACTATAAATAAGAGAGGGCAATTTCCAGTAACGACCATGTGTTAGCAAAATTCCACAACTTATACCAATGCCTTCTATATTTTTAAAGTAGTAGTTGAGATAATTAGCCTGATAGGATATATTATGTCTAAAGTTTCTCATACTTCCCTCCAAAACCTTTGTACCATTTTAGATGTCATTACAAAAGTGGTTGCCAATTTTTATGCGTTTCTATGTGCAATAAATTATTATCGAAGCAGAAATTTGAATAAAATTCAATTCAAATGAGTTCCACAGTTAAACATTAGAAATATTAAATCATTTCACTTAAATAAAAATATCATTTTCAGAATCTTGCGCGTTTTTGTTGGCAGTCGAGAAATTACTGATGTTTTAATGATATCTACATATAAAAGTTAAAGTTTTAATACTTTTCAACAAACCTTAAATGTTTTTATGATTTGAATTTGTTCGTTTCTCTGTTCCTCTTTTTGTCTATCAGTCTGTTTTTTAAATTTCGTAAATATAGTTAGAACGTTTCGAACTATAGTATATATGATGCTCAAATTTATTTTATGTTACTCAAATTTATTTTAATATATTTATTATCGAAAATGATACATATAGTACTAACAGTTCGGGAACATGGATAATAGCAAAAAAAAAATTCAATACGTTGTTGTCAATAGGCGGAATAATAAAATTGAATATAATATTTTTATTCTAAGCATAATAAAATTAACATGCATTTTTCAAATATATTTCCTATAGAAAATGGGGTGAACAGCATAGTTGTTTTGTGCGCAGATGTTACATAATACAGTTTCGATTACTATATAATTTTCCTTTTCGGTCGTGCGATCTTAGATCCACACAGTTCTTTTTTATAAAACATTATATTTAATTTTTTAATGCCCATTTAACATTGTTTAACGTACGTTTCTCAGATGTATTATTTCCTATAGAAAATGCTACGAACATACAATAATTATTTTGTATATACAACCCAAAAACATTATGATTACTATATATAAGTTTCATTTCGGTCGTACGATCTTGGGCGTGCATATATATATATATATATATATATATATATATATATATATATATATAATAACAGTTTATGCGATATATGTATAATCTTGATAATTACACTGCGCTGAAAAAAAATCGACACCTGATACCCTTCTTGTTGATTCTTATGTAAAATGACCTTCTAAATCCAAATATGACTCCCATTCTGCCCAGTCACCCGCCGTTTTCTCGGGACACCACCCCCTTCCCCAATTTTTATCACTGTTCTGTAAATTTAACGACATGAATTTGATTTGGAGAATGAAAAAGAATTAATTTGACACTTAAAAACAAAAATATATAATGCTTAATAAATAACATTAATAATAGATTAAAAAAATATAAGAAATGTAATACATAATTTCAGTGGCATATCCCCCCTAAATTTTCCCCTTGCCGCAAATGTTCATGTTTAGAATTCTACAACTCCGTATCCCCTCAGAAGATATTTATTAGTTAAAATAATCCTTTCCATATCTAAAAATCAAATTTATATTCATAAAATTACCGAAAAGTGATAAAAATAGCGGGCCATCCCTAAAAAACGGTGGGTGATAGGACAAAATGTGCGTCATATTCGAATAAAGAAGGTCATTTTCCATAAGAATTTGTATTCTTTCAATTTTCAGGTATAAGATTATTTTAGATAAATATGTAAAATATTACTGAATCTTTTCGGCTATTGATTAAATTTAATGTCCATTCTTATAAATTGCTAGATTAGTAATTTTCAAATCTTGCTCAATGCATGAAAAACCTTCCCTGCAATAAATAGCCACACAATTTTAGTTCGAAAAATAGTGTTTTGCAGCTAATTCAATGAAAAACGTAACTGAAGCTATAATATTTCCACTAATTAAAATAATAAATGGTCCTTTAATGTCTGTAACTCGTAATATTTTACGAGTACTTGTTCCAAGATTATTCGGTGTCTTCATGCGTAATTCAAATTGAAGTTTTTCATCGTTCTCATGTTTTGAGATCAGACCTGCTTCAAAAAGATGTTGCATGGCTTTGTTTATGTGATTCTGACACCTGAAATTCTTTGAAATAAGCAAACCAGACATAACATTTAAAAATGAATCTTCAGAAATTAAATAGTCTTTTTCATACGGATTCAAATATATTCTTGCTGAAATGAATACTTTGTTGGGAGGAGCCTTGGTAAAGAGCTCATCTGGTTCAGAAAACAAATTAGCGTTTCGATTTAAACAATTACCAATAGATATCCAGGTATCAGATTTTGATTTTAGAAACAAGTTTAAAGCTGAACCTCCTTTATGTGTGTAACATGTAACAGTATTTTTTTCTGCAGCTTTAGCTAAATCTTGAATATTTTGAATTCCTGTAAGCGGAGGAAATGAGAGAAATGATAATAAAAGTCCTTTATAACTATTAGTAATGACAAAGGCAAACAGCAACCAGGCATATAAAAGCAATCTACAGCTGATTTCCTGCACTTCGAAATTGGTGGTATTTTCTATCAAACTTCCAATTATTGTGAAAAGAATACTTTTAAACGATTGTTTCTTCTTTGATAACATAAATAACATAAATGAAACAAATAAAACGATTACTATGATTAAAATCCACAATGTTAATGAAAATGGGTGAAGGAAAGCTAAATCTGCAGATAATGGTTTCAGCTTATCAGTCATGAATGTCGCATCAGAGAACATGAAAGGAAAACTAAAATTGATGGCTTGAAATCTTTTCTCAGAGATTGTTACGCTACCTACAGCCAAATCAACTTCCGAACGTTTCACCAGTCCAACTAGTCCTGTCCACGTACCATTGGGTAAACGTTTACCAAACTCACCATCACGAGGTATAACTATTTTATATGGAACTCGGAAAATTTGTGAAAGAATTCGTATAAGTAGAGCATCGAAAACATGGATGATTTTACCATCATGCAATATAGAGTTCACTTCTAACTCAGATGCAAATACTGTGGCAATAGAAATAACACTCGACGTACAGTTTTCTTTCATTTTTATATGCTTTATGTTTTTTTTTTTTTTTTTTTTTTTTTTATATATATATATATATATATAATTATAAAAAGTAGTAATATTAATAATTTTTTATCGAAAAGTAAAAATTTATGGTGTATTCTTAATCAATTTTTCGGCGTAAACGTTTTAAAAAGAATTGTAAGAAAGTCAACAACTAGTTTTGTGAGAAATTTTTCTGGGAATTGAAACAAAAATTAGTTATTGAAAACTATGCTTCTGCACAGAAATAAACTGTTAATTTTACAAAGATAGTTTTTTTTTTTTTTTTTTTTAAGATGAGTTTGATTTAAACATTATTAAATTATTTTCATATTTATATAGTATTCAAACAATAATTTAGAGGTGTAAGCTACTGCGTGGGATGCACATTTAAAAAAGAAGCATTTTAAAATATTTCTGTTAAATATACAGCACAGCGATTTATAAAGAAGAGTATATGTATTTAGGTTATTAAAAAGATGCCTTAAAACCCAAGATTATTTATCATTTGAAAAAGTATCTGGAAAATGTACGTTTTGAAATACATTATATGTTTTTTATGTAATGTAATTTAGAAAATTATGCTATTTTTAAAAACTGCTTATAATTACTCTCCATGAAAAGTTAATAAGGCTTTATAATATTTTAACAATTACTTGTACCATTGACATCAATGCTCATTTTTCATACAAACTAATGTCCATATATATAATCATCGGATTAAAGTGAAAAATATTCGTTAATGGCTCCATTATCGTAGCTTTTGTCAAAATTAAATGAAATATGCTTGACCTTTTAGAAATTTTCATGGCTAACCACAGCAGATGAAAATATATGTTTCACATTTTATTCATTCACAATAAATTTAGAAACTTCAATTATCTTCTCATATGTGACGAAATGCACAACAATTCCTTTTCATAAAACAAAAAGCATAAAAAAGGAGTTCTTGCGACGTGAAATTCAATAAGGCTTGAAATTTTACTTGATTCAGTACTAGAAGCCTTTATTTAAGTTTTCTATTTTTATTATTTATTAATATTCTGGATACATATTTTTTTTTTAATTAAAGACCTATTTCAGAGTTCATTAAAATTACTAATGCGAGAGGAAGTATTGTTCAGATAAGTCATACAGAAGGCAATGCTGACAGTCACTTTTTTTTTAAGTTGTTGTTCATGTATAACATTTCTCTTTCAAAGACGAGTTAAAAATGCCTATAGTGCATTACAGAAATATAGTCTAAAATACTGATATTGAAGATTCACTTGGAAATCGTATCTTGAATTTATTGTCTGTTTCTATGACAATAAAACTAGGCGAAAATAATTTAATGCGTTAAGAACAGCTTTATAAAAATAAAGGTTTTTCTTGTGGTATTAAGTGAAATTTAAATATAAATAAAAGAACCCTTTTAGAGATATTCTCAATTTTAAGTAAACACATTTCGCATTTAAATTTTTTGAGAATAAGGGAGACAACAGGCGATTTTAATCTAAATTTTCATTATTTAGCGTGCATGTAAATA
Organism: Salticus scenicus; assembly: GCA_963930645.1. Taxonomy (NCBI): domain Eukaryota; kingdom Metazoa; phylum Arthropoda; class Arachnida; order Araneae; family Salticidae; genus Salticus; species Salticus scenicus. The sequence goes on along the minus strand of OZ005652.1, from coordinate 59,548,412 downwards.
TTTTGAACGACTTTACTTAATGAAAAATATTGATTTTATCACTTAATTCAATCTTGTTTTATTTAAAAAAAAAAAAAAAAATCTTCTTTTAATCTGCGTAATGCTTAGAGAATACGTGCATTAGAGCCACATTTGCACGAAAGATTAAATAATAAGTTAAATAATCACTCGCTCTAAGATTTCAAACAAAATGTAATCAATATTATTCTAGAAAAAATGTTTAGTAAAAGAAAGTGGATTGAAGTCAATGATTCTCTTTTGTCGTGACTGTAGTGAGATATTTATATGCTAGCTTACCCATGTCTGCATAATCTCAATCAAATTTTCATTACACGATTGCGAGATCTTTAAAGGATATTTTAGGAAAATATATTGAGCGATCATATTATTTATTTTTTTATTTTGATATTTTTACTTCCATTACCCTACTACCGTAGGTAATGGAAGTGTTGTATTCGATCCAAAAATTTGATATCGAGTTTTCACCTGATTTACACGTTTTAACGCCGCCTGAGTCCAAAAAAGTAGTTTTTGGCAATTGATCAGTGTATGTATGGGTGTGCGGAATCTTCTAGCTATCATATCTCCGAAACCAATAAAGATAAAACTACGAAACTTCACAATTGATACAGGTTCGGTGTACAGATCAATTTTCAAAATAAGCAAATAGACGAAAGAAAAAATATGTCTTCCTCAAGTTCTTATTTTTGTATAATGAACCATAATATTTTAAAACTGTCTTGAGCATTTTTTTTTTTGTATGCATTATCGATATTTATAGTAAAAGCATTATAAATAATAGAGCGCATCTTCCAGTAACGACCGTGTTTAGAAAAATTCTACAAACTTATATCGATTCCTTCCCGCGTTTAAACAATTTTAAAGTAATTATATTCGCATCTATCCGTTTATTCACATTACTTAAACGGAAAACAAATAGTTTAAATGCATTGACCGCAATATAAACGAATATTACTTCGTATATCTCTAAATGAACTATAAATCCTAATTGATAAAACAATTATATAGTTCTAATGACAATAGAATATAACAGGCGAACCCGATTTGATCTTAATCAAATGTAAAATATAAACTCTGGCACATTTATTTGTTTCCATAGACTGTGTAGGAGATTGGTGTGTGTTAATTAATAGATGATAGATTTCAGTTTCTTTTCATATTTTTTAATCGACGACACAGTACAAAACAACACACACTATACATATTTGATATAAAAGATAGAAGGGGACAAAGCCCGCAGTTATGATGTGGGGATAAACCCGCTCATGCATTCTTTTGGGGATAAAACCCGCGGTTACAAAATGGGGATATACCCACTAGGCAATTCGACTTCTATTGCAGCCGAAAGCCAAACAACAACTGAATTCTTGGCGCGGGCACATGACCACAAAAGCCCGCTGTGCTCGCTCGACATGCGCAGATGTCCGAACAGACTGTAATGAACAAAAGTTTTTCTTTGTGTCAGAGTAAAACGGCTATTGAATTTGCAGATCAGAATCCTTATATATATATATATATATATATATATATATATATATATATATATAAGGATTTAAACTCGTTTTTTACACATACTTAAATTTTATGTTGTACAAGAACCATTGGTTCGTTTTTAATTTTATTTCTACTTTCAAGGTTTCTAGATAAGCTATAATAAGTTCACTTTACTTCATTTTCCGAGTGCCAATCTGCTCAAATCATACTTCAAACGTACCAGTTCCGAAATATTTTGGGGGATAATAAAATAAAAAAACATCACTCTCCGTAAACTACTCCTTCAAAAAAGATATTAAGTGGAAAAGGCAGTTTATATTTTCTGTAATATATTTGTCCATAACTGTCAATTTAAAATACCAATTTTGTTCAGAGTGAAACAATTTCTTTAAATTCGAAAGGCGTGTTATATTTTGGATAATATTTTTCTAGGTACGATTTCTACTCCAAAGAAATATAAATATATCCATAAAGAATACCTCAATATTTCAGAAATTTTTTTTAACTGTAACTCAAAATAAAATGCAGATTACACACTTAGTTTAAACTAGTTTTTCGTGTATTATAATAATAATTTGTTACTAAAAGCATTTTAGTATGATTTAGTATCAAACATTGATTTAGTAAAAGAAGCATTTTAGTATGTGTACTATATTAGTTTCGTAAATGAAACGAAAATAATGTTATTTGCGTTTCACTTATGAAAATATATAAAGTCTTTAAGGAAAAAAAATACTTTTACAGTTTTTTAAACGATTTAGTTAAACAAAAACTGTAAAAGTAGTATTGAAGTAAACAAAACGTTCGATCTTCAGTGTAAAATATATATATATATATATATATATATTATATATAAACAAGTTGTAATCGAATATATATACACTTGTATGTTTTTCTGCTAAAACTCTTTGATTAGTACAAATATGCATTGAAATATAAGATGTCCAAATCAAATGTCCCTAATTTCAACAACCGATTATAACAAATATTCTAGCGATACACAAATGACAGAACCTTTTTCTAAATAAATCAAATCAGTTTCAAAACGTTTTCAAATTTGTTGTACATCTAATAATACATAACAATCAAGAGTTTTCATTTATCGTATATAATAATTCCTTCACATAAATGTCAAGAAATAATTATTTTTTTTAGATATTTTTTTGAGATCAATATAATAATGCATTCTTTTAAATAAAAGAAAATTTTTCAATTAGTTTGCAAATCAAAAACCTGTTCTTAAAGCTTAGTTTTGAAATGAATCATTTATCATTCTCTTGATAAAGTAAATATATTTCATTAATGCTTACTCATAACTTTCTTTCTACTTAAAATGAAGTTTAAAGGTTGCACATTTCTACCAAAACAAATAAGTCTTATTTCGGAATGCATTTATTTAGACTATCAATGTTTCAAAACTTTTTTGTTAATAATTAAGTTTAAAAGAGTAGAAATGAAGTCCAGAACAATATGAAATCAATTAAGGAAGACATTTAGAAAATAAGATAGTTATAAAAGACTCATTTAACAGTTTTATTATTGGTTGAACTTCGATGCATTAATATCATTTTATAGATTATCAACAAGTCCAATTTCTTATGAGGATACAGTTCATAATAATTTTTTCTTTAACCACTTATTAATCTATTAATCTAAGATAGTTTGTTATGGGATGACTGACTGATTTCTAAAATATTTAATTAGATTATCAATAGATTATCAACAAGTCCAATTTCTTATGAGGATACAGTTCATAATAATTTTTTCTTTAACCACTTATTAATCTATTAATCTAAGATAGTTTGTTATGGGATGACTGACTGATTTCTAAAATATTTAATTTAACACTTTTCGAAACAAGAAAGTAACACTTTCCCGACTACTGACGTGGATTCACATCAGTTAAATATCTGCAACTCTTTTTTTTTTTTTTTTTTTTCAATTTGTATTTTATTTTATCTCATAAGAATATATGAAATATTCATATTTGTACAACCATTGTACTAATGATACAAGTACTTTGATCAGATAGAGTATAATTAAAACGTATATTTATTTTAATATAAATATAAATAGAGAAAGCGTTGCTTTTAAGTAATATAACTTGAAACAATAACGCCCATAGGCGTATTTTACTTTCAAAAGACAAAAATATGTGGTTACGAAATTATTAATACACGTTATCACGGTGCTCGTCCTGAAAGGATTAAAGATTGGCAGTTGTTTTATACGCATATATTGTTGAATATACTCACGAAGCGATATTGCCCAAACCAAACCGAAATCAACATCGTTATCGTTCAAATTAACGCGTCAAACGGAATGGTGACTCTTGGTCACCTCTCGAGTTGCCGCATCAAATGGAATGGCAACTGAGATTCACCTCTTGAGCGCGAAGATTAACTTAAAATGTAGCTGACAACCTTTTTAATTTTTTACGCATATTTATGAACATTATTATTATTATTATTTTAAGGAATCATAGATATAGTAATATATTTAGATCTATCATCCCCATGTTAACGTGCAAAGATTTTTGATGCCGAAAAAGTTTTTTGGCATCAGCCATGAGAGAGTATAGAACTCGGAAACAATAATGGAATAGAATGTTGATATATATTGAAAATGCCGAAATACTGCGCGGCTTTTAATTGTACAAATACAATTATGAAAGGAAGTGGAATAAGTTTTCATAAGTAAGTTAACTAATTTATGAAAAATGTCATTTTTTTTAATCAGTTGCTTTGTTATTGTTATGGTTTAAATACTGTTTTGATTTTTAATGGAATACTTTTGTTAAAATTTTAATATTTTTTACGTTTTTATATTAGTAAGTAATATAGAATTTTCAAAATTCTTTTAGGTGTAATTAGCAGCGGCAGAGGTATAGCCCGCTTGTTTTAATATATTATAACTTGTATTACCACAAGACTTTCTTCTAAATATAATCCTATACAAATTTACACAATACAAAAAATTTTTATTAAGTTATAATTTATTAAAGATATTTTCCATGATGAATGCAGACGATTTTTTTCTTAAAGTAGTATAATAATAAATGCTGAAAAAAAATCATTTTTGTGCTGACATGAAAAGATATACAGTCGAACCTCGTTAACGTGAATCTCAAGGGGGATCAAAAATCTGTTCATGTTATCAGTAGTTCATGCTATCAGTAACTGATCGTCATATAACTAAAGTAATCTTCATTTTGACGGGGATTGTGGTAACAGTTTATGTTAAAAGTATTTCACGTTAACAGTATTCACGTTAACGAGGTTCGACTGTATATATATATGTCTATATATATATTTAACATTAAAAATAAAAGAAATCGATAACTTTGTTTTAAATTAATTCAGATCTATGGTTCAACCTTTCGTTTTAGAAATATTGACGAGTTCTTTCTAAAATATCCACATTGAAAATGTACACAGGCCTCGGGGGAAGGGCACTTCCCTCCCAGGAGGAAAGCAATGCTCCTACATGCACACAGTTTTTCTTTTTTTTTCAAGTTTATTACTAATATTATCAATAATTCATATAAATTTTACATTCATGCGTTAAAAATAACTCACATTATGTACATTTATATGAAATTTTGTCCTATACTGTCATGTTAAGTACTTTGAAAAAAAAACAGGATGTCAGCACCACCTGTTAAGCGATTGATTCCCAAATCTAATCAGCACCAGTTTAGGTCAAGGTCCAACTGAATACGAGTTTGGTCGAATTTCGTTCATATTAGGGTCTATAATTCGAAATTGCTAGAATTGCATTTTTAGTTGTGTTAAGCGTTTCTTACAGTTTCGAACAAGGTTTAAGGAAATATTATGACATTAATTAGTTTTTCTGCTTGTCTGCTTGCCCACCTGTCCGCGCTCCATTTCCGAGTAAACCCAATTTCTGCTATGTGTTGTGACTGGCCGTTAAAGAGTTAACGCAAATTTTCTTGAAGATGAAGATATGTCCAATCGTTTTAGCTCTCTATAAAAACACTTAACCCCAAAATTTAATCAAAATCATTACATTTATTTCCGAGTAAACCTAATTTCTATTATATGTTGCGATTGGCAGTTAAAGGGTTAAAGCAAAATTTCCTGAAGATGAGAATATGTTCAATTGTTTTAGCTCTCTCTCTAAAAAAAAAACAAAAAAAAAAAAAAAAAAAAAAAAAAAAAAAAAACACTTAACACCAAAATTTAATCAAAATCGTCACATTCACTTCCGAGTAAACCCATTTTATGCTATAAATTGCGACTGGCTGTTAAAGGGTTAACCCGATTTTTCCTGAAGATGACGATATGTCCAATCGTTTCAGCTCTCTAAAGAACACTTAACCCCAAACTTTTATAAAAATCGTTATATCCATTTTCGAGTAAAACCAATTTCTATTATACGTTGCGATTGTCAGTTAAAGGGTTAACGCAAATTTTCCTGAAGATGAGGATATGTCCAAACGTTTCAGTTCTATATATATATATATATTTTAAAAAAAAAAAAAAAAAAAAAAAAAAAAAAAGACTCAACTTTAATCAATATCGTTATATCCATTTCTGAGTAAACTCAGTTTCTGCTACATGTTGCGATTGGCAGTTAAAGAGTTAACACTGATTTTCTTGAAGGTAAGGCAGGGCTGGCTCTAACGCCTTTGCCGCCGTAGGCAAACCTCAAAAGTGCCGCCCCTCCCCTCCCCTCCCCCAAGCTTTAAAAACTTTCAAATAAAATAAAACTTTTATATTTAAAAAAAAAAAAAAAAAAAAAAAAAATATATCACATAAATGGTCTAATAGAATTGAGCTAAGTAAATAATACTCATATAATATTTACTACTATTTCTTTTTTCTTTCTTTTTTTTAAAGTTAAAAACACAAAATCTTTGGAAGTAATACTAGTACAGTACAGATAATATTTTCTAAACAGCGAAGAATAAAGAATGCTAGAACAGTATACAAAATTTCAACCTGAATAAAATAATCTCTTTCGAACCTTTTTTTGTGCAAATCTGGAATTTGTTACTCATATCTAATTTGTTACTCAATTCATATTCAATGTCCAGCATTGCTAACCCATTGAGTCGATTTTGACTAGATATGGTTTTAAAATATCTTTTTATCATTTTTACTTTCTCTTACCCGTAAGGTAGAGAAAGTATTGTTTTAGGGTCAGATTTTCGCATGTGAGTTTTTGTTATATTTACACGTTTTAAGGTCCCCTGAATCCGAAAATTATGTTTTTAGCGGTATGTCTGTGTGTATGTATGTGTGTCTGTCTGTCTGTTATCAACGTATTTAAAGAACAAATTGTTGCAGAAAGTCCAAACTTGGTATTCTAAATGTGTATGGTATGGGGTGCTACACTAAGGACTGGACATTCTTTTTTTCAAAAGTGAAGAAAATAAATTATATTTTACCAGCCAATTTTAATATGTTGAGATTTAAACGACTTAACAGAGGAATCGCCATCTGTTAAGTCGTTTCCCAGATCTTTGCAGTGTGTCAGTCTCAGTAATTCCTTTCTGCACGTGTCTTTAAGTTTGTGGACATTTCATAAAAATTCAAAAGAATGATTATGATTATTCAATAAATTTAATCTCAGCTTCAGTGCACTGATCGCCTGATCGCTGAAAAGAAAAAAAAATCTATTTTATATTTCTCTTTTGAAATTTTTTATAGATTCGTCTACACTTTCATAAGAAAAATTTCATTTTTAAGATCGAACATGATGGCATGGTGTAGTCAATTCAAAGTTTTTTCTACGTCTATTACATTAGCTAACTTTTCAGCTTCTAAGATAAAGTTTTCAAAGGATTCAACTGATCATAATTCTTAAAAAAAAAAAAAAAATAATAATAATAATGAGTTATTTAATAAATTAATGGCTTGGTATAAATCAAAAACTTTTGTTTCACATAGCTTACTCAATCGTATCAATGTAATTAAAAATTCTGTGTCAAATGACGATCAAACATAAAAAAACTTTGTTTTACTGTACAGTCAGCAGAAAAATTACTGAAGCACACAACCACATTTTTCATATATATATATTTAGCTTGGTCGCTTCTTTTAATCATCAACTTACTTTTTTATAAGCAGTATAAGACTAAGATCATCACTCGACAAATATTTACTTAACAAAACAGTATAAGGTGCCCATCTTTTAAGTAGGAATTATTTATAATGCTTCAATAATTTTGCTGCCGACTGTAATCAATAAACAACTGCCTCATTTTGAATCATATTGTTACGAAATTGTAAATAATTGTGTTTATTTTTGTATAAATTCTTTCAAAGAGGCTTAGTAAGTTGATAAAGTGCTAATTTTGTGTATTTCTAGTCGTTTTAGCGTTGAAATAGCCTTATTTTCCCTTAAAAACGCATTAAAAAGCCCCAGTAATGCACGTAATGGATTTGGCGCCAAATTTGGCGACTTTTTCCCACCTTGGCGATTTTTTTGGCGACCTTGGCGAGAAAATCCTTATATGGGATATACCAAATATGGAAGCTGTAAGTTGATTGGTTGACCACTTTCTAGAGTTTTCTCGAAAAATCTGGGCTCCATGGAACAGCATATAAGGAGCGCTTCCTCGCCAAGGGCAGTCAGTTCAGTTCAGTCTTCAGCCAGCTTCGCTAGTGCTTGCATTGCTCTTGAGCCTCTTTGAGAGGGACTTGCTTCAAGTGTTATTGTTATACAGTTTGTACTGTGGATTTGCTATTGACAGCTGTTGTTTGAGCTGTGTTTACTGTTTGAATTGAAGCTGATACTTGGTTTATAGACCAGTATTTTTCTGGAACTTTCTGTGAATAAATTACTGAATTTTTGTACGTTTGGCCTTTCATTCTCAGACAACTCACGAACCCCGAAGTACGCAACATTTCTGGTGTCAGAAGCGGGATTGTCTGTGAATGGTGATAACGAGAGCTATGGAGGAGATGAGGAAACTTCTAGAAAGCTTAGCTACCCAGATGAATGAAATGAAAGAGGGACAGAGAGAGATGAAAGATAGCCTGAGTCAAGAGATGAATGGAATGAAAGCCGGACAGAAGGAAATGAAAGACGGTTTGACTGAAGAAATAAAGGTAGCACAAGAGAAAATGGAAACATCGCAAAGAGAGTTGAAAGACAGTTTGACCGAAGAAATTAAATCTAATCAAGACGAAATGAAGAGAGAACTTTCGACAGTAAAGGAAGTGATTGAAAGTAAATTATCGGATATGGGAAGCAGAATAGATGGAATAGAAGAGAAAGTTTTGAAAATAGAAGAGAGTTTTGAAGAGAAGGCAATGAAGATCGAGGAAAATGTTATGAAAGTAGAAAAGAATTTTGAAGCGAGATTTATGAAGATAGAAGAGAATTTTGAGGAGAAATTTAAAGAAAACTTTGATCAAGAGCTGAAAGGAAGGGTTTCAGAGATAGAAAGCAAGTTTAAGAGAATAGAAGAAGATCTGGAGAGAAAAGTGGAAGAAAAGTTAGAATCCATGCCCCAGGAAACTGAAAAGAAAGAGAGAAGAATCCAGAATCAGGAATTTATTAAGCTATCTACCTACGATGGCAGTTCCTCCTGGCATGTATATAAGACGCAGTTTTCCATCGTTGCTGAAGCTAACGGCTGGGACTCTACCGCCAAGTCAGTCCACTTAGCAGCAGCATTACGGGGAGATGCAGCCGAGATCCTGAGAAATGTTTCTAAAGAAGAAAGGAACGACTTTGAGGCCTTGACTAGAGCACTGGAGCTACGGTTCGGAGAGAAGTGTTCGAAGGACTATAGTCGCCTCCAGCTGAAGTCTCGTTACCAGAAAACGGGCGAAAGTTTGCAAGAGCTGGCAGCGGACATTCAGAGACTGTCACACCTAGCGTTCTCAGACTGTCATGCTGACACTCGAAACGACTTAGCTCTTCAGTACTTTATCGATGCTGTTCGGGATCCAGAAATTCAAAAAGCGCTGAGACTCTCCAACATCAGAGACGTAGAATCAGCTTTAGGCTATGCACTTAGGATAGAGGCAGCCCAACAAGCCTCCCGGAAAGACCGCCATACCATAAGAGCAGTCTCTTTAAACGATACGCCTGCTGGGGAAAATAAAATGAAGAGAAGTATCGAAGAGATCTTAAAGAGATTGCGCAGCCTGGAGAATAAAAAGGAAATAAAGGACCGGAAGATAAAGTGCTGGGGCTGTGGAGGGGATGGTCACGTGAAGAGGAACTGCCCCGTACGACCAACTATAGGAAATCACCCGTCTTCACCATCACTACAGGGAAACTAAGAGGAGGCCATCTTGCGGGGCGGAGGTTGCCTAAAAGTAAAGAGCCCCAATTTACAGTATTTCATGTTTCATCGATGAGTGGCGGCGATAATGGACTTCACGTCTATGGCCAAGTCAACAACGCCACCTGCCGGATGATTCTGGACACGGGAGCCAACGTGACCATCATTAGAACGGATTTGGCTCAAGAACTAAAAGAGAAGATCATCTGGACGCCGCCCTGTGTTAAACTCCAGACTGTGACCGGAGACGAGATCAAAATATATGGGAAAATGAACTTGACTATCAATTTTGGGAATGCCAGTTACCATCATATGGCATATGTGGCTGATATAAGAGATCCTTTAATCATTGGAATTGATTTCCTGAGAAAATTTAACTTTCAATTGGACTTCAAGAATAATGAACTGCATTCGAGTTCGGAAGACATCGCTGTGTTCAACACTAAAAATCAAGACATTCAGACAATTTGCCAGATAACAGCCAAATCTGAAATTTCCATCCCTCCACACACAGAGACAATAGTTTCAGGAACACCACCTACAAAGCAATACTTCCGTTATGGACTGATTGAATACCCGAATACAGACAATAGCCCAAGAGGAGTTCTGGTAGCTTCATCTCTAGTTGATCTCTCAAAGAGTACTATTCCTGTGAGAGTCGCAAACATCAGCGATAAGGTCCGGACAGTGAAGAAGGATGAGGTGTTAGCAACCTGCACTCCTGTCACATGCATCAACCGCCCCACGCAATCAACCGAATCCAAGTCTTCTGAACAATTAATAACGGAATTACTCAAGAATGCAGAGTTAGGAAAGGAACAGAGATGTGCTGCGGAGAAGCTACTCCAAGAATTTAAAGACCTTTTTTCTCGAACACCTGAAGACGTCGGGAGAACGAACATCACCCAGCACAGAATTGATACAGGAAATCATCCTCCAATCAAACAACATCCAAGAAGACTTCCATTCGCTAAACAGGAAGAGGTCACTGAACTTCTAAGTGAAATGCAGCACAATGATGTCATCGAGCCATCAACGAGTCCTTGGGCCTCTCCCATAGTACTGGTGCGGAAAAAGGATGGTTCAACAAGATTTTGTGTGGATTATCGTCGTTTGAATGACATCACGAAGAAAGACAGTTACCCTCTTCCCAGAATTGACGACACATTAGACACACTTGCTGGCAATAAATGGTTCTCGACTTTGGATCTGAAGAGCGGTTACTGGCAAGTAGAGTTACATCCTGATGATCGTGAGAAGACTGCATTTACCACGGGACAAGGACTGTGGCAATTTAAAGTTATGCCGTTCGGATTATGTAATGCTCCTGCCACCTTTGAACGCCTGATGGAGACAGTGCTAAAAGGACTTTCCTATGAAGTGTCTGGTGTATTTGGATGATATTATCATTGTGGGGCGCACCTTTGAAGACCACCTACGAAACATCCGAAAGGTGCTGGAGAAACTCAGAATGGCTAACCTCAAGTTGAATCCAGGCAAGTGTAACTTGTTCCGTCGTGAAGTGAGCTATCTCGGCCATATCATTTCTGCCGAAGGTGTGAGAACTGATCCTGAGAAGATCTCTGCAGTCGAGAACTGGAGTCGCCCTGAAAATGTAGACCAACTACGAAGTTTCCTGGGGTTATGCACTTACTACAGGAAGTTTGTCAAGGGTTTCTCAAATATTGCCAGACCACTTCACAAGCTGACGGAAGCCAAGCAGAAGTTCCTGTGGACAGATGAATGTGAAAATGCGTTCAAGCGACTTAAAGAGGCCTTAACATCATCGCCTGTCTTGACGTATCCACAGCCCGACAGACAGTTCATACTTGATACAGATGCCAGCCATGAGAGTGTCGGTGCTGTTCTGTTGCAGGAAATTGATGGTCAAGAACATGTCATTGCCTATTGGAGTAAATGCCTGTCTAAACCAGAGCGAAATTACTGTACCACCAGGAAAGAGCTACTCGCCATCGTAAAAGCCATAGAACATTTCCATCATTACCTCTATGGCAGAAGATTCCTACTCCGGACTGACCATGCATCTTTAACGTGGTTGCTCCAGTTCAAGAACCCGGAAGGACAGATTGCCAGGTGGATACAACGCCTCCAGGAATATGACTTTGAGATACGTCATCGTAAAGGGACTCTACATGGTAATGCAGATGCCTTGTCACGGAAGCCCTGCTCGGAAAGCTGCAAGTACTGCTCTAGAGCCGAACACAAATACCTGCCGATAAATCCGGTTGCCGGCCAAGTCACTGTCTCAACACCATCAGATCAAGGTCCCGATCCATGGAGTGACGAAGAACTTAGACAAGCCCAGTTGGAAGATCCTGACGTAAAGCCAATATTACAGCTGAAGGAGACGACCAGCAACAGACCTACCTGGCAGGACATTTCCAGATTTAGTCCCACTACGAAAAGTTATTGGGCACTTTGGGACTCTCTTCATATCAGAAACGGCGTATTATACAGAAAGTAGGAATCTGATGATGGGAAAAGCTTCAGATGGCAGATTTTATTACCAAGATCAAAAATTCCAGCTGTTTTAGAACAACTGCATAGTAGCTCTACCGGAGGCCATTTTGGGGTAATGAAGACGCTGCAGAAAGTTCGGGAACGTTTCTACTGGTGCAAGGCAAAGGAGGATGTGGAGAAATGGTGTAAATCCTGTGATGCTTGTGCGGCACGTAAAGGCCCGCAGAAACGAAGTCGAGGAAGACTGCAACGGTATAACGTGGGAGCACCATTTGAACGGATTGCAATCGACATCTTGGGTCCTTTGCCACGGACCTCCAGTGGAAATAAATACATCCTCGTCGTGATGGACTATTTCACCAAGTGGCCTGAGGCATATCCCATTCCCAATCAAGAGGCATGCACAGTCGCAGAGGTCCTAGTGCAGCAATGGGTGTCAAGGTACGGCACGCCCCTACAACTTCATACCGACCAAGGTAGGAACTTTACCTCTGATGTTTTCAAAGGACTGTGTCAACTACTCGGCATAGACAAAACCCGGACAACACCCTTACATCCCCAGTCGGACGGCATGGTCGAGAGGTTCAATCGTACCATCCTGAATAACCTCTCTCTTCTAGTATCAAGGAACCAGCAAGATTGGGACTTGAAGTTGCCATTGTTCCTGCTGGCTTATCGAAGTGCTGTCCATGAAACCACCGGCTATACTCCAGCCCAGATGCTGTTCGGACGTGAACTTCGTCTCCCTTGTGATCTCCTGTTTGGTTGTCCACCCGATGCGCCTTCATCGCCCGAGGAGTACATCCAAGATCTCCAGGCACGATTTGAGGACGTACACAACTTTGCTCGGGAGCGGATTAACATGGCAACGGAGAAAATGAAGACAAGGTACGATCTAAAGGCTACGCAACATGAGTTCCAGGAAGGAGAGAAGGTTTGGTTGTGGAATCCTGTTCGACGCAAAGGACTCTCTCCCAAGTTACAGTGCAACTGGGATGGACCATACACAGTCTTAAAAAGGCTGAATGATGTAGTAGTGCGGATCACTAAAACACCTTCATCAAAACCGAAGGTGGTGCACTATAACAGGCTAGCCAAGTACCACAATTAACGGTAATATTAAAATTTAAAATGTAAATACTGGTAAAATTTGCGCATGCGCACTGTAAATATTTGTATATAAATATTTGTACATATTTGTGAATTTTGTAAATATTTCCCACTTAATTTATATTTCTATGTTATCTTTATGTGCAACTTAGTTTTTGTGTTTTAGATTGTGTAAATTTGTTTAGTTTCGCCTCTTGACCAAGGGTTGCACTGCCCGGGACGTGCAGTCCTTGGGAGGGGGGCAGTGTTACGAAATTGTAAATAATTGTGTTTATTTTTGTATAAATTCTTTCAAAGAGGCTTAGTAAGTTGATAAAGTGCTAATTTTGTGTATTTCTAGTCGTTTTAGCGTTGAAATAGCCTTATTTTCCCTTAAAAACGCATTAAAAAGCCCCAGTAATGCACGTAATGGATTTGGCGCCAAATTTGGCGACTTTTTCCCACCTTGGCGATTTTTTTGGCGACCTTGGCGAGAAAATCCTTATATGGGATATACCAAATATGGAAGCTGTAAGTTGATTGGTTGACCACTTTCTAGAGTTTTCTCGAAAAATCTGGGCTCCATGGAACAGCATATAAGGAGCGCTTCCTCGCCAAGGGCAGTCAGTTCAGTTCAGTCTTCAGCCAGCTTCGCTAGTGCTTGCATTGCTCTTGAGCCTCTTTGAGAGGGACTTGCTTCAAGTGTTATTGTTATACAGTTTGTACTGTGGATTTGCTATTGACAGCTGTTGTTTGAGCTGTGTTTACTGTTTGAATTGAAGCTGATACTTGGTTTATAGACCAGTATTTTTCTGGAACTTTCTGTGAATAAATTACTGAATTTTTGTACGTTTGGCCTTTCATTCTCAGACAACTCACGAACCCCGAAGTACGCAACAATATTATCTATCTCTACATTTTTGTAATTGCTTAATAAAGCATTATGAATATTTTCAAATTTAAGAAATAAAGATATTAGGGAATCTATGCATTTTTTCCAACTTCGCAGTAATTCATTGACTACTAAGTTTAATAAATGGCTACTGCAATGTGCGTGAAATCCTCTGGAATTTAAAATTGTAATCCGAATTTGTCACCTCTCATATCTGAGCAATTTTCATAACCTTGACCTCTCATATTTCTAATTTTAACCCCTTTTTTTTTCAACTCTTTTAATAAAACTTTAGGCAGTTCCTTATCACTAGATCTCTCAACAGGAAGAAAACCTTTAAAATGTTCATTGAATTTGCACTGAAATGCTGATTGACCAATGGAAACATACCTTCATAAAAAATTTATTCCCCCCCCCCCCTCCTCCATCCAATGAATCTGATGGACGTTATTGCATAAATAAAGCATTGTTTTAAATCTGACATCACTGTTGCCAATTCAAACTCAAATTGTGCCGTGTTTTTACGGACAACTCAAAATGTCCCTATCTTATGGCTGAGGATGTCCTGGGACGTTCTTAGGATATACTGATAATGTCCTGTTGAGAAAGGGTACCTTCAAATAATTCCGACAGGCTGTAGAACACTGCTGAAAGCCCCTACAATTGGTAAACTCTTGACTTTCTTTAATTACAGGGCAAAAAGAGCTGGGTAAAATCAGCGGCGAGTGTACATTTCTCCCTTCACGTCACGGCTGCGCATACAGAACTTACAAGTTTGTCTATTCTTGTCTGCATTTCAAATTATAGGAATGAGCAGAGAAGCTTGTAAATTCTTGTTATGATTATTTACTTATTTATTTTTCTATTTATTTATTTTCTGCATTCAATTATCAAAGTATTTATTTTTTGTAGTTCAACTGATTTTGCCGCCCCTAAATTTTGCCGCCGTAGGCAGTTGCCTACCTTGCCTACCGCCTAGAGCCGGCCCTGGGTAAGGATGTTCCAATTGTTTTAGTCTCTAAAAAGCAGTTATCCCAAACTTTTATTAATATCGTTATAACCATTTCCGAGTAAACATAAATTTCTACTTCATACTGCGATTGGCAGTTAAAGGGTTACAGCAAAATTTCCTGAGGATGAGAATATGTGCAATTGTTTTAGCTCACTCTCTAAAAAAACAAAAAAAAAAAAAAAAAAAAAAAAAAAACACTTAACACCAAAATTTAATCAAAATCGTCACATTCACTTCCGAGTAAACCCATTTTATGCTATAAATTGCGACTGGCTGTTAAAGGGTTAACCCGATTTTTCCTGAAGATGACGATATGTCCAATCGTTTCAGCTCTCTAAAGAACACTTAACCCCAAACTTTTATAAAAATCGTTATATCCATTTTCGAGTAAAACCAATTTCTATTATACGTTGCGATTGTCAGTTAAAGGGTTAACGCAATTTTTCCTGAAGATGAGGATATGTCCAAACGTTTCAGTTCTATGTATATATATATATTTAAAAAAAAAAAAAAAAAAAAAAGACTCAACTTTAATCAAAATCGTTATATCCATTTCTGAGTAAACTCAATTTCTGCTACATGTTGCGATTGGCAGTTAAAGAGTTAACACTGATTTTCTTGAAGGTAAGGATGTTCCAATTGTTTTAGTCTCTAAAAAGCACTTATCCCAAACTTTTATTAATATCTTTATAACCATTTCCGAGTAAACATAAATTTCTACTTCATACTGCGATTGGCAGTTAAAGGGTTAACTCGAATTTCTCAAACGATAAGGCTAACTCCAATCGTTTTTTCGACCCAAAAAACTCCTAAACAGACAGAAATAGTAAATGGAAACGATAAATTTCTTTAAATGTCGTTATTCCATACAAAAAAAAAAAAAAAAAAAAGAAGAAGAAGAAGAAGAAAAGAGAGAAAGAAAAATGAGTATCTGTAGTTTTTTCATTCATCTTTAGTACATAAATTATTCATAAATTTTATTTGCTAAATTATCTGTGTGTATTCCCGTGTATATTCACTCGGAGAAAGACATTGATAAGAGAGTAAAATGGCCGTCTTTCCCCGAGTAAAAAAGGCATCACTTTTTCGCCCTCGCTGATCAATCTATGTCTTATTACTATATCTATGTAAGGAATATGTCACACATATTTTTTTACAATTATAAAAGCTGAAAACAATAATAAAATTTTTCTAATATTATGTTCCCTTGAAAAACGGAAGACTTGGTACCTATCATTTAATATTACAGGATGTCCAAGAATTATCTTTACAACTTTGAAATTTAATAACTTTTGAAATAAAAAGGATATTCACATTCTGTGTTCTGCAGTTATTAGTGCAACTCATAAAGTTTTGTTCTGTTTAGGTTAGCCAGTTGTAACAGAGCATGTGGACCCCACAGGAGAAAGCACAATGTGTGGCATGGTTCATTGAGAGCAAATCGGACACACAAGTTCAACGCAATTGCAGGACCAAATTTGGCAAGACGCCACCATCCAGACCCACCATCTGTGCATGGCACACCAGCTTCATGACCATAGGCTCAGTGTTACATAAGAACTGATTTTTTGGGACTGCGCTGGAATGCTTCGCGAACCCGCTCAACAGTTTCATCACTTGTGCTGGGTCGTCCTGCTCCTTTCTTATGTATGGTCCACATGCTCAATTACAACTGGCTAACCTAAACAGAAAAAAAACTTTATGAGTTGCACTAATAACTGCAGAACACAGAATGTGAATATCTTTTTTATTTCAAAAGTTATTAAATTTCAAAGTTGTAAAGATAATTCTTGGACACCCTGTAATATTCTTTCAAAAGTTAATACTGAAAGTAGACGTTTAATTTAAAAAATAAACTAGTTTTCATTTTCTTACTAAGTAAATAAATTTTATTAATGATTATTTATAATTTTATTTCTGGTTAAAATAAATTTTAAAGGTTACTAATTAAATACAAAACCAATAAAATCTTCTTTCGGTCTCTACATGTCTTTAGTCTACATGTCTTTATTAGTCTAATATGCTTTTAAAGTTTTATTTCCTATTAATTCCGTTTAAAGTACTATAAATGTAGTCCAGATTTCAACAAAAACGATTATCGCAAGAAAAATCAAATCGAATGGTGATTGAGGGTTAATTTAAGATTATATTCTTTCAAACGTTAATACACAAAATTGACATGTAGTTTAAGAAAAGGATGATTTATCATGCTCTTCATAAAGTAGATAAATGTCAGTAATGCTCATTCGTAACTTTCTCTCTAATTAAAGCAAAATTATAGATAACAGATTAAATCCGAAACCAATATTTTTTTTTCAGTATAAATGTATTTAGACTAATATTTTTCTAAACAATCTTCTTCGTAATTAAGTTTAAAGGAATTGAAATAAAATCCAGAACAATATCAAATCAATCAGGAAATCCATTTACAGAATGCGATAATGATATAAAAGTTTTATTTAATAGTCTCATTATTTATTTAACTTTGTTACGATGCATTTATATCCTTTCAAAGATTATTAAAATTATTATTTACTGTAACATAATCATTTCACATAACTTAAAAAAAAAAATCATATACTATATAAAAGATAATTTGTTTTTAGATGATTAATTTTTAAAATACTCAATTTAAGATGAAATACTTTAAAAAGTTACAGAATAATTTGTTCGATGATATACTTTGCTTGCTTTTTCTCATTGCAACTTGTATGCCTTTTGAGAATGAAATATAAGAAATTCTATTACAGGATAACTATTTTAACTTAAAAATGTAATATTGTAAAAATATATCGATAAAAACAGCCTCGTAAATAATGCATTTTATGTACTACAGCATTTATCATTAACGCAGGAGAAAATGTATAAAGATCTCAGTTTTTTTTTTTTTTTTTTTTTTAAGAAAGAAGAAATTTTTAGATTTGGTAAAGTTTTCAACTTGCGGTTTTCGATGGATTTATATATTTAAGATGTCTTAAATACGAATTGTCCAATTTTTTAAAATGTCTGTGTATTATCTGCGTGCCTGTTCTGTTTATTAACAAATTTTAGTTGATATTGTATCTCACGAACTAACGGACGGAATTTAACAAAATTAATATTTGGTTTGACTTTGAGTTAAATCTGTTCTGATTAGTTTTATATGTGTGTCGCTCAACAGGTGGCTCCCAGAATCTGTAATTTCCTAAATGTAAGGGAAAACAATCCCCACTAAAAATAATCTCAAAATATTCTGCAGATATTTTTAGAGAAAATCTACAGAATATCTTAAGTTATTTGGCCAATTCTTAAAAAAATTTACAAAATTTCTTTATAATGTCTTAAAAATTTCTGAAGATATTTTATAGAAAAAGATAAATCTTTAAAATATTTGAAAATATTTGAAGAAAGTCACAAGAAAATACTATTTTCTCAAGAATATCTTCGGATTATTTTTAGTTGGGATACATTAGCTCCTCGAATGTATAAGTACGCAAAAATTGTTATATATGATGACCATGGTAAAACACTGTGCTGATATAGCTGGGATACATACAGGTGGTTACAAAAAGCGCTTCTATGCAGCATCTGAACTGCTTTATGGAAAGACAATATCTGAGCTACTAATATATACAAATGCTTAAAACACGGTATGTAAGATATATGTTATGAAAAAGCATGCTGCATAAATTTGGGCGCATGTCAGATAACAGGTAGCACTGTTACGTGACAATAATTCTCATTTACGGTAAGACTATATCTCAACTTCTGCTGTTTGTTGTCGTCATTACTTATGCCACTTGGAAACTCCGAGACCCGTTAGTAAAACTACCAAGATTTAAAGCAGCTAAGGAGCGACTTCTGTTTTAGAGGAGCACTAAGAGTGGTATAAGAACTACTTAGCTCAAGAAAACATACTTATCAAATTTTAGCCTAATCAAATAAAGCATTTAGAAACTATCGTTTTAATTTTAATGCACAAACACGTGCACACATCATCA
This sequence comes from Salticus scenicus, assembly GCA_963930645.1. NCBI lineage: Eukaryota > Metazoa > Arthropoda > Arachnida > Araneae > Salticidae > Salticus > Salticus scenicus. Next base: position 59,529,177 of record OZ005652.1, on the reverse strand, counting down.
TGAAAGTAAACTTATGAAGCACACGAATTTACATAGCACAAAAATTCCAAAACTTTCTCTCCCTCTTCACTCAAATAATAATAATAATAATAATAATAATAAAATTACTCATAAAAAGGAAATTAAATACATTCCCCTATCTTTAAAAGAGTAAGCCCCCTATAATTTTAATATTCTTTACAAATTTTCAACCCTTAAATTTCAAAAATGCACTTCTCTTTTTAAAAAAGACATGCATCACTCTGTATTACATTAACAATAACAAATTTCAGTCAACAGTATTCTAGTACATCATTATTTGCAAGCTTGGCACGAACATCCAAAATTTTTGCCACTAAATTAATTAAATAAAGTTACATAATTTAAAAAACCCTTTAAAACGTTTCAAAAATGTTTATTTTAGGTAAATATGGGTTACCCAAAGAATTCACAAATTTCTCACTCAAAAGAGTTTCTATAATTGACATGAACTTATCACTTAACAAAGATCAACTTCTTAAAGTAAACAGATCTACTTTCCCAAAGTTTGAACAGAAAGAAAAATACTTACAGAGGATCATTAAACAAACTGAGAATAATTCTTTGTTCAGCTTTCCAAAGAACTCTGGTTAAGAGAAGAATAAAATAATTTCAATTGTATGAGAATTGTTTCTTTTGTTTTTAAAAGAGTTATAAAATGAGTCAAAGGAAATATTGTACGAGAAAACAATTTCTAGTTTATGCCTTTAACATTGATAATAAATATGGTATTGTTCCGCCTTTTTCCTCTGCTTTTTACATTACACTACATTAAGAAATTTTAACATTAAATGATCAGGGAAACACACTATAGAATATTACAGCATAAACATAGTGGTGAATGTCAGAGGGAAAAGCGCAGGTGCTGCATGTATAGAGTAAAATAAAATAAAATAATTTTAATTGTAAGAGAACTGTTTCTTATAGCATGAACAGTTATAAAATAAATCAAATAAAATATTGTAGCAGAAAGTGATTTTTGTTTTTTATGCTTTAAACAAGGCATAAAAATACTTGGAATCGAACTGATATTTATACGGTAAATATCCTTATTTTGTTATTTTTTTTTATTTAAAGCTATATTTAAAAAAAAAAAAAAAAAAAAATATTATTATCTTCAATGATTAAGAAAGGGCAAATTACTGTTTGAAAATAAGAGTAAATATAGTGCTTAAAAATAACCAAAGTAATCTGGTGCGTCACTCAAACGACTTTCTCTTACTCTGAAATTTAATACTATAAACAGAGGTTCGAGATTAAGAGGGAATATAACGAGTACTGTTATGTAAATCTATGTTAAAACAATTCAAATTAGGCTTCAGAAGAATTTTATATGATAATTAGTTCTGTGAATGGGGGGATATCACCCTCAACCCCCATTTCATTACTGCACCTATAGTTATATAGAATTTAAATCTGCAATTAAAGTTAAACGTTCACTTAAAATTATTCAGACAACGTTCAGACAACATTCCTTGAAACTTATGAATCTTGAAAAAAAAAATTCCAGCAACAAACTTATATTAATTTGTAAATACAACTTTTGGATCTTCTTAAATCATTCGCTTTTAAGTTACTCTAAGAGACATAGACAAAAATCAGACTTTAAAAAACTTGATTTTAATAATCAGGAAGCCTCAAAACATGTAAATACACAAAAACAAGCGATGAATATTTAGCTTTAAAACATACATTATTTATCATATGTGTATGAGTGATTCATTTCTTTTCCTGAAGAGCTTTCCTGGACATGGTAAAAATATTATAGAGTGAAGCACTTCCACTAACAATAAAAAAGAATGTTATCGCTTAAATATTTTCAGTCCTCTATATCTTTTGAAGATTATGTACAAACCACATAGTGTACATAAATATAATCCTATAGTAATAATATACGGCACAACCTGAAATGCACTTCCATCAATTTTCAGCTATTGTCGCACTATAATCTAGTTCTTTTGTGTAGCCCTGTAAATAAACAATGAATGATTTCCCTGCCATATTCTACATGAGGCATGTTTTTGCGCATATAAAAAATATATATTAATTTCATTTGGTTTAGTGTAGTCTATAAATGTTAAACTCTACTTATCTGCAATTTCCCCCATAAACGTAATGTATTTGAATAATCTTGAGTGTCCCTGTACACGAACCATTTGCTTCATCTCAACGAAAAGCTTAATGTAGCATCCGCATACGATACACATTTAGAATACCAAGTTTGGACTTTCTGCTGCAATTTGTACTTGAGATATGCTGATAACAGACAGACACACAGAAACCAACCGCTAAAAACATTATGTTCGTATTCAGGGGACCTCAAAAGGTGTAAATATAACAAAAACTCACTTTCAAAAATTTGATCCAAAAACAAAACTTTTCTCTATAGTATGGGTAAGAGAAAGGGAAAAGGCATGCGAAAGTTGGTAAAATAACTGCGGATTTTCAATTTTTTAGTTTATTACCTTTATGCATTCTGTAATTTAGAGAGGAAAAGGTAACAATTATTTTTTATCTTCAATAATAGTTTAAAATTTAATATATTATAAAAAAAAATTTAAACTGTTTATAATTTAGGTTGGTTTGCCTTCGCTTTTGCATCCATAAATATTTATAGAATTCCATAAAATATATACGCGTCAGAAAGATTTTCCAAACATACCGTATGATGCTTCACTTTAAAAGCCATACATTTAATGCAACTGGTTCGCCTCCAAGGACTCGCAAAACAATTCAGATACATTGCGCCTAGTGTGATGTATTTTTTAAGCAAATTTCAGCATGTTTATACTGCAACAAACATCCAAAATTAAACTGTATTTTTCAGAAGTAATAAAAGATTTTTATGTAGTAAGTAAAGTAATTTACATTGAGGATTCATTTACCTGTAAAAACAAAAGTATTTGGATTCATTATAGGATATTAATGAAGATATATTTTCAGTGTTCTATGCGTTTTCGTTATTTTCCAACGATGTTTAGATATATTTATGAATTAGTACATAAAAATTTTTACATACTTCATTAATTTTATTTTTTATATATTTTATTAATTTTATTAATTTTATTTTTTATATCTTTTATTAATTTTTATTTTTATGTACTTTATTAATTAAAAGTCTACTTTTCTAACAAACAAACATCCTTTATTATATAAATTATATAGACATGTTGAATACAATTCCTCGTTAAATTACAAGATATTAATGATGTTCTCGGATCAGGAAAATGTGTTCATCAGAAATCTATTATTACGTACTCCAGAAACTTAAGCGGGATATGAACATTTTCCCTCTTATTCCACTTAACAGCTTTCTCCGTACAGAAAGCTTAGTTCATGGATTAAGAGAATGCCTTAAATTATGACATTTATTACTATACTAAAAATATTAAACACACTTCCCATATGTTTTCCTTCCAAAGAAAAGAAAAATAAATAATCTTTGTGACAAATAATACATCTCTTATTAAAATAACTTTCTATAACTATGAACTTCCACCTACCATAACTAGTATGATATGAGAAAGTTTTTACTAGAGAATCACAAAATTTTTCCGGGCAGTTTTAATTAAATTAGAATGGAAATGAGTGGTACAGCAGAAAAACAAATGCCCTTAAAATATCTCTCCATTCGTAGAAAAATATCCACTGTTTATGCCCTTTTTGTGACCAACAGAAAAGTATCCCAAAATTTATATTGCTCAACATGTTTGCTAGTTCTTATTTGATGTATAATATCTGTTTTTATGCAGTGTCTTGGAATAAACAGAAACGAACTTACATATAATATCGTCAATTATCCTACAATAGTTCTAATAAATTTCACCACTAGATTATAGTTATGGATTAGCAAAATGTGTTTCAGTCACTGACATAAAAAATAAAGTTTTGCCCGTAGAACGTTCATGAATTTTTTCTCGGGGAAAGAAAGTAACCCTATAATAATCTGTCAATATTGTAAAATTTTCAGCAGTTTGTTATAAATACAGATACTGGATTTTTTTACTCAAAGAAGACAGCTGGACGCATAATTTAATGGTTAACTCTCCTTCTATATCTATATTTATAGTAACTATGCATTTTAGTTTTCCTGTAATTAACCGTTACTTTTTTGCATGTTTATTCCTAATTGCAATTGATAATATTTTTTAAAATTAATATATTTTCTATATATTTCTTTTTTATTCTCTTTTGTCTCCTGGTGTGCTAACTATTCTGGGATACGATTTCTGATTTTCTTATACCATTATTTCCATATAGATATCTTTAAAGTATTTCTACATCAGATTTTTTTGCTTAAATAGAATAGTGATTATTGATAGAAAACAGTGGTAGCAAAATAAAAGGGGTTCAGAAATTTCATCTCAAAATATCCTCTCATTTATGTATTACTCTCATTTAAATAAGCCAATATTTCCTATTTACCCCAAGTATTCCCAATATAGGGTTCAGACGGCCACACTCTTTAACCAGTACCATCATAAAAAAAAAAAATTATTCTTTAATATAAAATGTACATTTATAAAGAAATTTATTTTAAAATAGTAATAGAGGAAGAGTATTATAAAACTTCGGAACGTGAGAACCCTGTATAACAGGCCTTTATCTTCAACATCATATATATATATATTATTTATTTATTTATTTATTGCGGGGGGGGGTTGACATTGAAGATTTGACTTTTGAGGACGCCCTAGAATGCACTGCAAACTCTAAAACTTAGCAAACTACAAATTAAAACCCATTTGGTTAATTTCATATGAGAGGGGGAGAGGTTAGACATCAGAGAGGTTTCTTGTTTTATTTTAAATGCTAAATATTAATATATTTTAATAACTTATTTTGGTGTGTCGTTTCAATAAACACCACTGAGACTGTGAAACTTAGGACCAAAATGTTGGTTTCAGATAAAAAATGTCTGTTTAGCACTTTGATTTTGGTGAAAAGTTGAAATGTTATTTTTAACAGTGTAGTTTTTTAATTGGGTGCTATGGGTCTCCCGTGTATCGTCACGAGGTATAGGTTACATAGCTGCCGAGTTTTTTAATTTATTTCGAAATGTTGTTAGTCCCCGCTCTTTTTTCCCACCGTCATATTTATAGAAAAAGTTTCTTCAATATCTGACTAAAATTAAATATGAAGAAAATTATTCTAAAATGATTACAAGGGGGGGGGGGGAAATGGCGGGGCTAATAACATTTCGTAATAAATTAAAAAAATTTGCACCTATGAGGTTACAGCATACTCGCCAACATGCTAATTAATATTCCGTAGTAATATTAGCCCCGACTTCTTTTTCACACCAGTATCTTTTTAAAGTATTTTTTTCTTATTGAATCGTAATTGCATTTGGAGAATATTATTTTAAAAATTTACTGGTGTGAAGAAAGGGGCACACTACGGAATATTAATTACGACGTGGCAAGTATGGGTTACAGTGACGCTACCTTCGAGTCATTATATAACATCACTAAGATACACAATGCGATTAGCTAAAGAAACCTTTTAAGTATGATATGACTTATGAGACTTGTAACCATTTGTAACATTAGGAATTTAAAATGTGATTTTTTTCTAACCTTTGCCTTTATGTGATAAATATGTCAGCTAAATTAAAGATGATTATAAAAATTCCTCTTGCAATTTGTTTTTGTTTTTCTGTCAGTACTATGAAACATTTTCAAAGCAAACATTTCTAACGCCTGAAATAATACATTAAACATCAATATTTTTATTTCTGCTTACTGTTCCGCTAAATGTCATTAACACGAGTCTTGGATTACACAGATGAAAACAAGAATCCAATTTTTCCTAGAAACTTTTCTGTATTGGGAGAAATTTATTGGCAGCACAGATACTAAAACAAAACAGAAAATAACTTGATTTATAGGATCGTACATAAAATGTTTACCTATATGTTAACTGTAGCTTCTCGAAAAATTATTTTCAAAAAGTAAAAAAAAAAAAAAAAAAAAAAAGATGTGAAAAGTTTTATTTTTTATGATATTTATATTAAAATGTCAAGTCGTTTTTTGGAAATATAAAACGATTAACTTACCAAAATTAAAGTTAAATTATATGTTTTGTAATAGAATTTTTTTTTTATTTACTTATTGTTGTTGTTATTGTATTAGTTAAACTATTAATATACAATTATAAAATAAATACTGGACAAGAAACTTGCTTTTGAATATTAATATTATTAGGTTTGAACTATGCAGTTACAAATTCTTGTTATTGCAATTCCAGACTTTGATAAATATGTATGTTCGACAGTACAATGTTAAAAAAAAAAATCCATTTGTTAGTCATATATTTGTTTTAAAAAATTTTTGAAGAATAAATTTTATTATTATTAGCTTAAAGCTTAATGTATAGTTTTTAGCTTATTTAACATTATTTTATAGTAAACCATACTTCAAACGAAAATTTGTTTCATTGAAGATCTATTTATTCATTTATACGTTTCCCAACTTAAATGTCCCAATAAGTTTTTCGTTTACTCGTGTTCATGTTCCATTTAATTTCCCAAGCTCTTTGAGATACTGAAATAATTTTAATTTCGTATTACCGTATTTTCCTGCGTATAACGCGCAGGTAACCTAAATGAGTTACACACCAGAAAATTTAATTTTCAAATGAAGCTTTATTTGCAAGAAACATAAGCTTGTTAAAATACAGCTTTTATTGTAAATTTAAATTTTCGGTGTGTAACTAATTGAACTAACATGCGCGTTATACGCCAGAATATACGGTATATTAAAAATGCATGAAATACGTGAAAAATATGTTCTTTTTTTTTTTTTTTTTTTCAAACTATAAAAACATGTAAAAATTGTGTTTTTAAAATTGAATAAAATCCATTTTCCAATTATTAAAAGACAATACCTAATAGTTTTCATAGAGAAGAAAATTACACAACAATTTAAAAATTACACAACTTTGTCAAAATTAGCGTATCTAAAATATTAAGTAATGGAGTTTTTAATTTATATCTGAAATGCAAGCTTAATCAGTTTTTATATTTTTTTTTCAATTTTTATTTCTCTAATTTTTCAAAAATATTTTATTTCCAATTATCAGAAGGAAAAGTTAAACTAATTTGAATGTATTTTTAGTCATGCTTATTAGACTAATAACAAAAAATCATGTTTTTTATTTTAAAATTTGCATCATTATTAAAAATGAATACTAAAAAATCAGTTTAAGGAAAAATATGCATGAGCGTTACAATTAGGCGTTTAGTAAGTAGACACGAGCGCAGCATGAAAGCAGAAATACATTTATATAACACTTCATTGGTGCCTATTTTTGCACCCTGTAATGGACCGTGCTTAATTATTTCAACCCCCGCCCCCCATCACCCCCTCAAAAAAAAAAAAAAAAAAAAATATTTGATGGTGTATTATTATAAATTTCTTATTCTATGCTATTTAACAGTGTGATAAATATGTAACAGGGAATGTAATATATTAATATTTAAAGACGGATAAATTATATATGAACGTTTCTAACATTAACAATATTAAAAGACTTATATGAATAATCACATTTGGTGCTGATTAAAGTCAATTGACTACGCTAGGCACCTAGGAATGGGCAGTACGCATTTCGAGAGGGGAATTTTCTAACGGGACCTAGCAACTTTCAAAGAAAAGTACGAGAACTCTAAACAGACAGGCCGACGAGACATGACCCTAGGGTCCGAAACCACCACTTTCCGTCTGTCAGTATTTACAGGTTTCACAAATTTTTGAAAATGAAAAGCTGTTTGTAAATAACATTAGTCGATAAATTACAGAATATATGTATCATGTTCTTAGGAGCTTCTTTGGTGGTATGTAATAGAGTTAAACAATTTAATTATCCTCTAGATTCAAATTACAAAAATGATTATTCAAAATATACCTGGTTGACTGAATACGTGAAAAATAATATGCGGTTCAGTGGTATTAACATTTTAAGAACATAAAGAATCAAAATTAATATGCCGGATTGCTTTGAAACAAGAGAATGAATAAAATAGAACGATGCATATTTTTTCTGATAGTTTAATGATTATAATAAAATAAAAATTCTATTTACAGTTAAATACATTATTTACAAAAAGGAATACTTAAAGGAACATAATTCCCAAATCTAATAAGCTCTCATAGTGAGAGATCGAAAATTCTGTCTTCGAACACAGCCGAAGCATCCAAAAATCTAAAAAAACTTATTGGCTGTTGCCAAATTCTTTTAACAAAATATAGGTTCTTTTTTTTTTCTTTCACTGGCGACGCAGCGCCGTCTAAAGGGAATTGATTTTACTACACAACTCCCCGCCGTGAACTCTTAGAGAGTTCACAAATCAAAATCTCATTAAATCAAAAATAAATCTCAAATCCGAACAACTTCTGCTAATCATAAATTGTTCAAATTTCTAAGTATTCAATTAGTATTAAATCACATAATCATTTTTCTTTTTTTTAATATCAACAATTATCTAATATTAAATACAAAGGTAAACAATATTTAAAGTACTATAACTAAATCAATAAAAGATCAAATCAAAATATTAAATTGAAATATCAATATTAAACATAAAGCAAACACATTATTATTTAAACAATTAACTCTTAGCTATCAAATATAAACAAACTTTAATATAAAGATAATAACACATGCAAAAATTAAAATACAGATACTAAATAATACTAATTAAAGTTTCAAAAGAAAAAAAAAGAGAGAAAAGTCTTTTTTCCAGCCATAAAGACTCAAACCACCTCTAAGGGATACAAATGTTGAATAGTTCAAAATACCATTACCTGTTCTTACTTCATAGGATCGAATTTGATTATCCCTTCCAACGATTGTTTTTTGGATTATACCAAGTTTCCACAAAAGTTTGTTTTTTGAATCATCACTAATTAACACCACATCTCCTACTTTCAGTTCAGGTTGTGCAGTAGGATTTTTTAAAGCATGCGCCGTCTTCAAATCCAATAGGTATTGGCTTTTCTATCTATTCCACAACTGCTTTAACAACAGTGATTGGTATCTTTTACGTCTTAAGGCAGATATTTTGTTTGAAGCACCTTCAACAATGACAGCAAAATTCACTGGGTAGGTGATTTCTTTACCAAAATTTTAAAAAGTGCATAGGAGTTAAGGGGTTCGGTTTTCCAGATTCACTATACACGTAAGTTAAGGGGCGTAAGTTGAGCACTGTTTCTACTTCTAAAAGGAGAGTAGACATTTCATCATAATTCAAGAGGGCTTTGCCGATGACTTTACGCAGACAGTCTGACGGATCTAACTAATCGTTCGTAGAACCCGCCCCACCACGGGGCCCTTTCTACTATATTTTTCCATATGATTCTTTCATTCGCAAAAAATTTTAAAAGTGAATCATCAGAAAGAATTTGATACAAATTTTCTAGCTCTTGTTTCGAACGCTTGAACGTTTTGGCGTTATCCAAATATATAACTTTACAGTTTCCTCTTCTCGCTAAGAAACGTCTGAAGGCCAACAAAAAAGAATCAGTTGACATGTCGTGTACAAGTTCTAAGTGTAACGCTCTGGTTACTGCACAAGTGAACAACACTATATAAGATTTTTCAATTTCTTTAGCATTTTTAATGTAGAGAGGCCCAGCAAAGTCAATGCCACATATGGAGAAAGGGGGCGACTCTGTTATTCTGTCACGGGGTAGTGGAGCAGTGATCTGATTTGTTGGTCTGGAAAGGTATTTCTTACATATAATACATTTATTCAGGACACTTTTAACTAACTGACGACCTTTGGGAATCCAATATTTAGACCGTATTTTTGACAATGTTCCAGATACTCCTCCATGCATTTTTTTTCATGTTCATTTCTTATAATCAAGGTAGTCAACCACGACTGTTTGGGGAGAATGATGTGATGTTTTTCTTCTAGCTGTAAATCACTAAACTCTAATCTCCCGCCGAGCCGCATCATTTTTTCATCATCTAGATAAGGAGTTAAGTTGCTAAGGGGAGAATTTTTATCAATAATTTCTTCATTTATTTGCGAGTGAAATTCATTTTTAAAATACAACTTTTGTTCATTCGATATCAAATGTTTCTCAGCTTCTATTAGTACTTCAGTTGTCAATGTATTGTTAAGTTCTGGAATTTTTTTGATCCTCTTAATATATCTTTTTACCCAAGCTGTAACTCTGATTAATTTTTCTAAACTTCTGTATTTTCTGATATCAATGGGGTTTTCTAGTTGTTCTGTCATGCAATTGAAAAGGAGTGTTTCTTTTATCTTTTTTCTATATTCTAAGTTTTCTACATCTAACATTTGTTTATCATCAGGCTTAGACCAAAGTTCGGGGGGTGAACTGAGCCATTCAGGCCCATTTAACCACAATCTATCATTAATTAATTTTATGATCTTTGCACCTCTGGATACAAGGTCGGAAGGATTAGATGAACCGGGACAGCGCCTCCAGTTTGAAGGAGATGTCAATTCACGAATATCTTGTACTCTGTTTTGCACAAACGGCTTAAACTTTTCTGGAGAGCCTCTAATCCATAAAAAAGCGATCATTGAGTCTGTCCAGTAAAACGTGGGTATATCTAATTTCAGAGCTCTCAAAATATTATGACCTAGTTTAGCTGCCAACAATGCAGCTGTGAGTTCAAGTTTAGGTAGCGTGAGATTTTTCAAAGGCGCTACTCTATTTTTGGAAGCAACGAATATCAATTTACATTTTTCATTCGAGATTTCTTTAATTCTAAAATAGGCAACAGTGCCAAATGCTTTGATATTAGCATCTGAGAAAACATGTAGTTGCAAATCACCGATGTTAAATTCTGGAAAATCAGAAAAATAATATCTCGGCACAGAAAATTTAAGAAGATGAGTTACTTCATTACACCAGTCTTTCCATATTTTTTTTCAAATCTTCAGGTAATTTATCATCCCAATCAAGACCAGTCTTCCAGATCATCTGCATAAGGCATTTAACTCTTAAAGTGTAGAGCCCTAGGAAACCGATACGGTCATAAATTTTGCCTAGTACTTGTAAAACAAACCTTTTAGTATTTATCTGTTTAGAAACGAGGTTTATTAAATCCCTACAATCAAAATAGAGAGTGTCTTTCAAGTTATTCCACCCTAAATCCAAAACTTTATTAGGGGGATCATTTTCTTCAAATATTTTAGAATCCTTGCTAATAACATTTTTTTGTACCCAAAATTCATGTAATGGTGTCGAATTTGTATGAAATTTGTGAAGTTGCATACTCGAGTCTTTAAAGATACTAAGTGAGTCTAGACTTGTAGTTAAAGCCTTCTCTACTGATGGGTGGCTTCCTATTACGGCATCTACATAAATGTTTTCATTTAAAAAACTAACAGTCTCCCTATGTGTGTCGCTAAAATTTTTCAAATGATGTTTTATCATTTAAGAGAAAGACTACAATTAATAAGAAAGGACTACAATTAAGTCCAAACAAAACTCTAGTGAATCTAAAAATCTGAAGGGGAGAGGTGCCTTCGTGAGGACTTTCTGTAAACAAAAATCGTGTTACGTCCCTATCTTTCTCGTCTATCAAAATTTGTAAAAAAGCTTGTTTCATGTCCGCAGTTAAGGCTACGGGATGAAATCTAAATCTAGACAAAATGTCAAAAATATCTTCATAAAGATTAGGTCCAATATGTAGACAATTATTAAGAGAAAGATTATTGTAATCATGTGAAGACGCATCAAACACGATTCGTAATTTACTTGTTGTACGATCTGTTTTTATTACCGCTCTATGTGGTAAATAAAAGGTTGTAGAATTTTCCTCCAAATCCGTAACGGGTTCTATAATCCCCTCTCTTAAATAATCCTGTAAAACATTGTTGTATTAAAAAAAAAAAATTTGGGTTTCTACGAAATTTGTACTTAAGTCTCGAAAATCTACTTTCAGCGATTTCTAAATTATTTCGTAATTGTGATTTACTAATTTTCCAAGGGAATTTAACTTTATATCGTTTATTTTCATACTTAATTTCCGATTCAAAAATTTTCATAATTTTATTTTCGGAAAGGTCAAATTTTTCTTTCGGGTTAATAAGACCCGAATTTTCCAAATTCCAAAAATATTCTATTTGTTTTGACAACAAATTTTCTTCTACTATGATACGCATGGTTAATGATTCAAGAGAATCGCTTTTAATTCCCTGTAAAACCCAACCGAACACAGTTTTTACTGCTACTAAATTTTTATTAATGCGCCTAATATTACCTAACACAATATCATAATAATAATCGACTCCTATCAAAAGTGTAATGCTTTCTTTACTATTAGGTATATCAGCTAATTCTAAATTCTGAAAATTATCATTTTTTGTGATTTTTTCCAATTTAGGGGGAGGGTGAAAGAACGATCCAGAAATTTCATCCGTAACTAACGCTTCAATTTGAATATTATGATCAGGTTTATTTTTATTCACGAACTTTAATTTAACTATGCCATAAGTTTTTTCTATCGGTGTTTTACTTCCAAATGTGTATACTTTCAATTTTTCATTTCCAATCACTTTTAAATTTAGTTCATTAGCAATAGAACGACATAAAAATGTTCTAGTAGAAGCTGAATCAAGAAACAAACGGATCGTTTTCTCTTTCGTTTTATTTTTAATATTTACGGAACAAGTTTGTAACAAAATTTTATTTTCCTGATTTATAGAAGAAACAGTAGAAACTATTTCCTGTTTGGATTCTGAACCAGAAGGAACATTTATTTTTTCATGAGGTTTATGTTTAGATTTGTAACAGAGAGTTGTATTATGTTTATAACCACACATATCTGCATTTAATGTCGCTATGGCATTCCACGATACGGTGCTTTTGTTCCAAACACAAAAAGCAAAGGCCCTGAGATTTCAAAATGTTCTTCTTCTTTTCAATATCGAATGCAAAACAATTTTCTGACGCGTGATTCTTTTTACAAAAAATGTATCTCATCTGTTTATTTTCTACTGTAGTGATTAATTCATGCGCAGACGATAATCTGCTGCCGTCTTGATTACTCAATTTATTACTTTTTATTTGTTCGTTTGTTTTATTTTTTGTAGATAATGTTCTTTCCCGCGAATTTATTTCCGTTTGTATGAAATCTAATAGTTCTTGAATTTTAATTCCATGTAAAGATGCGTGTTTTCTATTGAATTCTAAATTTAAATCGGACGGTAGTGTCTTTAGAATTACTGCGATTAACATAGCACTATAATTATTCTCATCTACTTCTAACGAGGATAATGATCTAATATTTATCTCGATTTCTTCATGTAATTTTTTTAATCTAAAAATATCTGTAGATTTATAAACGGGTGCTAAATTTAACAAATTGTTCATGTGGTGGTTAATTATCATATCGCGTTGTCCGAATCTTTGTTTAAGAATTTCTACGGCTTTGTCATAATTTTGTTCCGAAATCTCTAACCCGTGTATGGAATTTAAAGCTGTCGAAGTTAAATAACTTTTTAAATAATTAAATTTCTCTACCTTTGACAAAGCTTCATTGTCATGAATAGTAACTTGAAAAGTATTCCAAAAACTCATAAATTGGGACAATTCACCGCCAAATCTTTGAATAACCAATTTTGGTAATTTAACAAATTTGCTATTCTCACTTAACGGTGTACTTCTATTCTGTAATGTACTTGAAACATTTGAATTTACACCACTATTTTCGACTGAATTTACTTTTTTTTTTCTTTTTTGCTCTAAAAATAGCGTTCGCGATTTTGTCTTGGTATTCATAACACACGTTTTTTCCATTTCCATATTCCGTTAAAGGAATTATTTTTTTCTATTTCCCTATCGGCTTCCTGTAGAAGCCCATTTTTTATAGTTAGTTGATTAAGAGCTTCTTCTAAGTTTTCAACATTTAAATGTTCTTCTTTTAAATTTAATTCGATACTGTTCGCTAACTTTGTCACACTTGTTCGCAGAATTTTTCTATTAACTTTATGCTTCTCCAACTCCATTGTAAATTTTCATAAAATTTCTTACCTTGAGCCGTCTTCGCTCTAAGAGCTAATCCAATATTATGAAGGCACAAATATTAATTTTAATAATCGAATTTAAACACAAACATCGTTACTTTCAAAAACAACATTCTATTGCCGGCACTGATGCACAAAAATGAAAAATAATATGCGGTTCAGTGGTATTAACATTTTAAGAACATAAGGAATCAAAATTAATATGCCGGATTGCTTTGAAACAAGAGAATGAATAAAATAGAACGATACATATTTTTTCTGATAGTTTAATGATTATAATAAAATAAAAATTCTATTTACAGTTAAATACATTATTTACAAAAAGGAATACTTAAAGGAACATAATTCCCAAATCTAATAAGCTCTCATAGTGAGAGATCGAAAATTATGTCTTCGAACACAGCCGAAGCATCCAAAAATCTAAAAAAACTTATTGGCTGTTGCCAAATTCTTTTAACAAAATATAGGTTCTTTTTTTTTCTTTCACTGGCGACGCAGCGCCGTCTAAAGGGAATTGATTTTACTACATACGTTTCATTAAAATATTCATAACTCTCCGAAGCGTATTTCATTTTGGCGACTTTAATTAAGTAGTTTAAACTCAAAATTTTCATAACAGTGGTTAAAGTAAAGATTAATATAATTATTTTAATTATTGTTATGAAGATTACGAGTGTTAACTAAAATTTCTTTTAACACATAATTATAGATAATAAAATACAGTCGAAAACTTTATTATCGTTAAACACTTGGGATTTCATGACACAAAAAATTTTGAATAATGTTAGATATTTGATAAAACATTACAGTTAAAAATATTATCTTTCTCATACGATTTCAATAAAATAAAGTGTAAAATATTTAACGTACACAAACATCAAACCGTCTCAATTATATATATTAAAAACAAAAACTGTTTTATTTACGAGACAAAATTTAAGTTAAAATACATTTAAAAACAAAATATACATATAAAAATAATTAAAATCTTGACGTTTCGAAACCCGTCCGGGTTTCCTCATCAGTATAAATTACAACATAATATGCAAGCATTACATGAATACCCAAGGAATTTATAGAAGTACAGAATATTGAGGAGCCTGTGCGCATGCTTCATTGATTGTGTTGAGATGCCTGGCAGTGTGCCAGCTCTCAAAGAAAATGCGTAGTTTATAATTATTAAAACCAGAATTTAGAACTTTTATATTATGGAAGTCAGGAATGTGATCGGTTTCTATAGAATGGATTGCAATTTTAGAATTTTGGTTGCAATTTTTAAAAGATCATCTGTGCTCCTGTAGTCTAATTTTTGCTGTACGACCAGTTTCACCTATATAAACATAATTACAATTTTTACATTGAATTAAATATATTACGCTAGTTAGATCCAGAGAAGGGGTTATGACTTTAAAGTTAAAAAGAATGTTAAGAACATTCTTTTTAACTAGACGATTGTAATAGACGATTAATCTTCGAAGTGATTGGGCAGCCATTACAATTAAAATTTAGTGGTGGATATTGAATGAAAATGTCCCTAAATTTGGCAATACTAACCAGAGGATTGAAATTAAATAGGACCGACAAAGGGCTAACAATGCTCTCGAATAAATTTTAAAAGTTGGCAACTCTGCTGTTGTTTGGTTCAAGGTTCAAATGCCAGTTGATGATAAAACACAATCCCACGTTGCTGTCATAACAAAAGCGGGAAATTGCAGATTGCTTCAGTGTGAAAATGTTTATAGCTGGAAAAATTGGGAACGACAGAACATCGTTATAGTTAAAAAATAAGAAAAAAAAACAGAGTACATAATATGACTTTTAATAACTATAAAATTAAATAGTGGCCAAATTTTTAGAATTTGTATATGTAACTATAAAAGAACATTCAAATTTTTTACTGGGAGATTTAAATATAAAATTAACACAGAGCTGATTTTAGAGTATTTGTTTTCTTAATTCATCATAACTATATTTGAAGAGAATTATTCTAAAATTTAAGTTGTGTAGGAAAAGGGGCGGTACTAAAAAATTGCCGTATTATATTGGGAGCTCTGTTAACATTATATTTTTTTACCAACATAAAAAATTAAATATTAAAGGAGAGGTTAAGTAAAAAACTTTGGTACACAAGAAATAACCGTTTTAAAATTCAAGGCTTTTGGAAATATTAAATTTAAATTAGATGCTTTTTATTTCTCCATTTATTTACAGGTTAACAGGGATCGTACTCTCCTCCCTTCTTTCAGGACACTCTCAGAGATGAAAAATTTTCGCCACCACTAATTCTATGTAGAAATATTTATGGCATTTTCACAGTAATGTGTCGTGATTAAATAGGACTGAGATTATTTTATACAAATAGTGATAGCAATAAAGAAAAAAAATTTATTCCCTTACAGTGCCCTGAAAAGAGAGCGGAGAGTACGACCCCTGAGGTTAACTATAGACCCGCCTTCTTTCCCTAATTCTTCCACTAGTATAATTACAGGGATGGAACACGGGCGCAGAATTCATACCGGAATGTGTTTAAGAAATTTCTCTACCTATAATATCGTCGATTTAAGAGGTAGAAAATTTTCTTACATTGAGAGTGGTATGAATTCTGCGCCCGTGTTCCATCCCTGTAATTATATTATAATTTTTTACTTAATTAATCGTGCAAATTTACTATTAAAAATTCTGAAAGAAAAATACTGATTGAAGAATCGATGAAAAAATGTGGCCTGTCACCACCCTATATAAGTATTTGAAAATACGATGGTGTCACCGAGCAAAAGGTTTTATTACATACATTCTAGGTATTTTAAAAAATCAAACTCTTCTTGAATCATGATAAAGTGATAAATTGTTTTGTACAGTATCTTCCTTTTAGAGAAAAAGAGATATATACGCCAGTATTTTTAATAGCGCTATTATTGTTCAAATAAAAACGTAATCTACATGTTAAAAATACACAAATGGTGCAAAAAAAAATCTTTTATTAAAAATTTATACAGTTAATTAATGTATAATTTTTTAATCAAATACATGTATTTTACATGGATGACAAAATATTATTATATATAAAAAAAAAATTAAAAAAGAATGGAGAGGGGTAAAATTTCTGAAAATTTATAAAAACTATCCTTTTACCATTTATTTTAAATTATAGACTTTAAATAAATTAAACATAAATATATACGATTAACTAAAACTAGGATTAATAAGTAAAAAACTTTGAATAAACACCATAAAATGCAAGAACTCGCAGCAAATGTTTCGAGTCTATTCACCTGACGAATGGTCGTATCTTTTTTCGACTCAAAACAATTCTTGCGAGTTCTTGCATTTTAAGATGTTTTTTCGAAGTTTTTGTACACGCGGGGAAAAAAGAAAACGCAACACTCAACGTAACTTCGTTGCTAATCGATGTAGCAAAATGTAATAGGTATCATTCGACGGGGAATTGTGAGTAGTTTCAGAAAATGAACTGAAATTTTGAATTAGGGGGTCGTCTACATATTAAAACGCGCACCAACGTTGATTTTTTCAATGGTAATGCCCCATTTTTCTTTTATATTTGAATTCCTGGGATCGCGACAACGCGAAAAATTATATTGGTTGTATATTTTACTTATTTTTTTACAGAGTTATAAGCGTTCAAAGTTTGAGGGTGCTAATGTTAAATTCATATTTCAAACTTTTATTAATATCTTCACAAAAAATTATTTCATCGATATATATATATATATATTTTTTTTTTTTTTTTTTTTTTTTTTTTACTAGATAAATTGAAGAAACCCAAACATAATCCATTATTACTTTTGATTCTAAAAAATATTTTTAATTCTGAAAAACATTAATAAATTCATATTCATAAAAATTATGAATTATGAATTATGACCTGTATTAATTTTTACATAAAATGAATCCTAATGCTGAAAAATATGGGTGTGCAAATTTGCAGCTCATTCCAGTTATTAGTTTTCGAGATATAAATAAATCTTTGTTCTAGAGTGGTTTAGGGGGCCGTCTCTTATAAAGTTTTGCATGAGATAACGAATCAAATCTTAAAAAATAACAAAGAAAATTAAACAAAATATTTTTATTTTTTATTTACGGGTCAAATTATATAACAACAACGTCAAACACAAAGAAAGGAAACAAAAATGGTGATTTTTAGACATTAGTGTTAGCATCAAGAATTCCTGTTTTCTAAAGAAGACAAACCCCGCCTTCATCGTTCTTCAAAACAAAACAATGCAGAAAAGAAAAGTAAATGTGACACTGAGTGTTGAATTCGTACAGGGATGGAACACGGGCGCAGAATTCATACTACTATCAATGTATGAAAAATGTCTACTTCTTAAATCAACGATATTATAGGTAGAGAAATTTCTTAAACAGATTCCGGTATGAATTCTGCGCCCGTGTTCCATCCCTGTTCGTATTAAACCCCTTATTTTATGTTGACAAAAATATGCACAAGTGGTATTTACTTCATTGATTACTGGTGATAAATTTTGAAACTTTTAAACGAACACTAGAAGAAAAAATTAACTAAATAGGCTGGGTTTACTGTTTTAAATAGAAAAATAGGTTTAATGTAAAAATTGTCTATTAGAAAAAAAAACGAATGAAATTGGAATGCAAGACAGACTTTTAAAATCGTTTCTTAACTACCGTCTGAGTTAAAGTCATTTGCTTCATATATTGCTTTATTTTTATTTATTTATTTATTTACTTTGTAGGTGGGAGGATTATTATTTTAAAGATACTTTAGTCTTTAAAATAATAATTAATATATTTTTACTTTATATATTTTTAAAAATATACTTTAACTTTTATAAATATATTTTAACACTTTTTGCGACCGCAGGATTTTGCCTTTTTGACTGTAAGATCCGCCTAAAGGCGTTATTCTCTCAAAATAGAATAGTTCAGAACAACTTTTCTGTATTCACAATTACATTACAAATGGATATACATTCTATTTATATTCTTTCTAATCAATATATTTCTATCCATAGTATATTTTATTGCAAAAATATGAACACTGAGTACACATTTAAAAAATACGTAACACAGAAATTACGAAAGAAACGCCCACTGACAGAGTTACAGATTTTCAAATGACGTGAATCTACGTCAACAGCCGCGAAAGGGTTAATTAAGAAATTATATTTTCATTGAAATTATAAAACGAATCGTACAGTTCCAAAGAGTTCAACTGACCCAAAACTGGTAAGTGCGATTAAAATTGTTTAATATTTACTTCATGAACCCTTACAATAATTTATCCGAAAAGATTTAGTTTATGCGTTGTAGCTGTATTAGTTTATTTCGTATATTATGTTACACCTAACGATAGAAAATTTAAGCTTTATTGGTGATCTGTACAGCCATAAAACACTTTTACTTAAATATATCGCACTTTTTTCAGAGTACTGTCTGGACCAATCGCAAGTGTAATGTATTTAAATAGACATAAAATTATCTAAAAGAAGTACTGAAGTATATACAAATCTAAAAAACTGAATTCTGGGTAATCAAGAAATCGCTAAGTGTAAATGTTTTTATTGATTTTTATAATTCTTTCTTTCCTGAAAGAAAATGAATTCTTCTGAAAGAAAATGAATCCTGAATTCTTTCTTTCCATTGTGAAACATTAAAATTTTGTCAATTTCTTATAGGATCTTAATTTTATTTTTTTACATTACAGATAACCCCCTAACACATTATTGATTATAACTCTATAAATACTAAAGTTAAAGTATATAAATAGTATACTTTTCCGCACTGCCAGACTCTCAGAAATTCGAATATAAAGTGAAAATTTGGTGTTGCTATCGAAAAAATCAAAGTTGGCGCTCATTTCAATATGTAGATGACCCCTAATTTAAAATTTGACGACATTTTCAAAAAGTGCATTTGATTTTCTGTTGAATTATGTCTATTAGATGTTCCTGCGTCAATTAATAACGAAATTACAGCGGGTGTTGCGTTCTTTTTTTTTTTTTTTTGCCCCCGACTGTACTTATTATTTTTAAACGCCAATTCAGTGGAGCTTTTTTATGATGAAACTATAACTTTTTAAGCAATACTTCTGCTGCATATATTTGTTTTATTGTTTTCTTAATGAATAAAAAAATTATTATTCTATTTATTCAGATGCATTTTCTAAGTGAAAATTTATCAAATTCTTCCAGAATATTTTTTCTGGTAGGCACTATCTTCTCTTAACAAATACTTCTCCGTAAAGCAAAACGAAAAAATATTTCAACTTTATAGATATAAAATATGTATAGACGAGAAAGATCAATACAAAGAAACTAAAAATTTTACTTATATTTTCTTTTCGAAAATATTGTCTTTGTTTATTGTAAATCATTCATTAATGTCGGCTCGACGAATCTGTAGAAACTTTTTTTTTTTTTTTAACGGCTACTCTTTTATGGTCAAGAAAGGCATAAAAATCAGTAAATATCATCTTGTGCATTAGGAATTGTGCCAATGAAACAATGTACATTTGCATGGTAAAACATGAAAAATGCATTCAGAACTTTATTTTAGCTATAAAAATCTTTTATTTTATTTTTTCTTCATCTGTAAATATTTTCAAAACACACAGGAATAATATACGCTTAGCAATAAAACTGATTGCGCAACAAACACAAATTATATTTTTTAATTAATTGCATCTAGTCATAAAATTTCGAGTTTAGCAATTTTTTACTTTTATAACCTACTTTTACTTGTTTAAAGGGTTATGTAAATTCATTAAAGGTTATGGTTCTAAATATCTTAATGTGCATTTCAAGTTTGAACATATTTGCCTGTGCTAAATAGTATAAATAAACTTTGTAATATGTGTACAATTTCAGGGGTGTTTGCATTTCGGGTTTTTTAATTTATCTACCACCAGTAATTATGAATGATATTTTTGGATATATTTAATTGTTAAATTTTACTAGAAAACTACCAATATTAACACAAATAAAAATTTCTGGTAGCAGTTTGCGGGGACACAAACACCCCCGCAATTTATAGACAGTATATAGAATACTCAAAACTTATCGAATGGGTACTTTTATGTATATTATACCATCTTCAAGAAAACTATTAATACCATCGGTATAACCAACACAACAATGCTTTAAATCAGAATCTAGAGAGCTTAATAAACAGGTGTTAGATAAATATACAAGCTATAGAAAAGTGGCAGGAATGACGAACTATATTATTTTTCTCATTTTATTTCACTACTTGAACTTTTAGCCACTATTCTAACTCGGTCTAGAGAATAAAAATGTATTATACGAGTATAATTACGCAAGCTACGTGAAAGTGGTATGAGTGTCACATCGTGTTATTTTTCACATTCGATTTCATCATTTGATCTTTTAGCCTTTATTCTAACTCAGTTATTCAAAACCGATAAAATAAATAATTTTTAGATCTCCATAGAATTAGTCTCTTCAGATAAAATTAATTGGTTTTTATTTAAAGAAACTTGTTTTTAAAAAAATAATTCACTGAGAGATTAAATATGCTAAATAAATTAGATTTTCTCATTTCTAGGGATGAAGAGGAAATCTCTAGAAAATTAACATAAATTTCTCTAAAGGATAAAGCGAAAGCATTACCGAATATATAATTTTCTTTTTAAAAATTTCCTGGAAATTTAATTAAATTCTATTAATTTTTTCTCTATACTTTCATTAAAAGCTTAGAATACAAAAGTTTTAAGAAACAATTTTCATAAAAGATTTTTTTTTCTTTTGATAGAATTTACAAAATAAATTTAAAAAAATGTTCCGAACAATTGAAGATTTATTTTAAATCCAAAATAATCTCTAATAAATTCGCTTTAAGAAAAGTAATTTCAATATCTTTTCTAGTTTAATCATAATTAATTTTTAATACTTTTTTAATGCTTTGTTTATAAATTCTTAAGTAATTTTATTATACAGTACACATTTAGCCAGAATTTTTTTAAATAGATTTTGTAATTTTCACTTTTAAAATATTCTACAAATTCGATATTAAATACTGATATAAAGCAAACTGAGTTTAAAATTTAAAAATCTCTTAAATACACAGTTAAAATATTAATTTCAAATCAAATTTATAAGTTTAAAAAAAAAATATTTTCAAAAGCAGAATCAATTAAATAAGTAAATGTGATTTTCTTAATAATAAAAACCCAAGTTTCAAGAAATTAACGCTCGAGACTAACGCCATTGCAACAAAAAGTTTACTGGAAAAAATCCTTGGTTTGGAGGAATGAATAAAATAGTAGAAAATGAATGGTTTAGCTGAAAAAAAATGTCACGATTGCAATAATGCATTGAGAAAAAAATACATTTTACATGCGATTTGAAAAAACAAAATATGTCTAAACGGTAATTGAAAAAATAGATGTAATTTTATGTAAGAGTTGCGAATTGGCGATTTTGTGGTTTTTCTTTCTAGCCAAAACTATAAACGTCCAAATTATAATCAAAGCATTTAACTAAACTAGAGTACAAGATTAAAAGAAAAAAAAAACTAATTAAAATGATTAAATTAAATAATGAAAAATTAATAATATTAATAACATTAAAAATAATAAAAATGATAATAAATTCAAAACAAAACAAATTATGGTACTTTTCTGTTACTGTAACGACAATTTTTAATGAACCTGCGATTATGTTAATTTTCATAAATAATTAAATTTATATTTCATTTCATTGATAGATGGCTTTGTCGAAAATAGCAAATTTGAAAA
Source organism: Salticus scenicus (assembly GCA_963930645.1). NCBI lineage: Eukaryota > Metazoa > Arthropoda > Arachnida > Araneae > Salticidae > Salticus > Salticus scenicus. The sequence continues at coordinate 59,506,393 of OZ005652.1, read as the reverse complement.
AAAAAAAAATATTAGAAATTATCTACCGTTATGCTGGCGGAAACCGACGTGTATTACTATAAAAGCATATTATTAATGTTTAAAGTGTAAGATAAAGTTTTTTTTTTTTTTTTTCCCTCTCATTTAAAAATTTTTCGTATATAAAAAATAATATATATATATGTGTGTGTGTGTGTGTGTGTGTATGCATATTGGCAGAAATTTGTAGGAGGTGGAATAAAAACGGCATCTGACAGAGAATTGGGTTTTACGACGCACAGCGCTACCCATCCAGCAATTGGGAACGGTCTGAAGTCCACCCCAAATCTTACTCAAGAGTCAAATAAAATCAACTTTTAGAAGATAAATGACTAAACGAATAAGACTAAGTAACGATTTACAAATATATATATATATATGTCACACTTAGGGGTGATCCAGGACATGGCATCGCAATTTCGATCCTCCGCCGGGGGGGGGGGGGACTGTTCGGCTCGCCTAGAATTTTCTGGCAGATGCTGTTGCGATTCTACAAATAACGCTAACTTTCACCAATGTACATACAGTCGGTAAGAAAAGTGTCCGAACACTAGCAAGAATTCCTATATAAAAAAGTAGAGTTAATACTGTTTTGTTAAACAAATCCTTGTCGACTCCTGTTCTTAGTCAGTCTAAGAACATGATTCGACAAGGATTTATTTAACAAAACAGTATTAAGTAGGCTTTTTTTACGTATGAATTTTTGCTAGTGTTCGGACACTTTTGTTAACGACCGTACATTTTACTTTCTATAAAGGAAAAAATTTTTAAAATCAGGGAAAAGAACCTAAAAAATTATAATTTCTTTTTTAACCGACTTCAAAAAAGAAGGAAGGTTCTCAATTCAAACCGTATGTTTTTTTTTAAGTTTGTTAGCTCATAACTTCTGAACGGATGCTCGGATTTTGATAATTTTTGTTTTGTTGAAAAGGTTTTGGTCTGAAATAGGTCCCATTGTAATATCTTTACGATCTAAAGAAAATACAGGGTGCCCAAAAAAATCAGTCCCAACTCTTTTAACTGCTAAACGGCTGGAGCTATAGTGATAAAAATGGTATGTAAGTGTAGCAAAGTCGCCATGCAGTACAAGGTTTAACCGCTTGCAGCGCCACCTGGTGAAAAATAGCGTAGTTAGTTTTCTTATCTCGAAAACTGTTCTAAAGGAAAAAGTGATTTACTAAGTTGAAAAGTATCATCGATTTAGTACAAAAAGATAGTTTAGACATTCATGCTAGCTTTCCTATCTCGGAAATGGTTCAAGACAGAGGGGAAAAGTGAATTATAAAATTGTAGAGCATCATCGATTTAGTACGAAAAGATAGTTTAGACATTGATGCTAAAAATACAATGCTAAAAACGTGCATTTGTTTGTTCGCTATTTCTTACACTATGCACACTTGAGCTACATTGCACACGTTGTAGCGTAGCTGGTGAGACATACGCTATATAATTCAAAATACGGTTACTTGATACTTTTTGTTTTGTTGTAAAGATCTTGGTCTGAAGTAGATGCCATTGTAATATTTTGCAATCTAAAGAAAATAAAACGCCACTTGGTGAAAAACAGCGGAATTAGCGCTCCTATCTCAAAAACGGTTCAAGATGGGAGAAAAGTTAATTACAAAGTAGTAGAGAATCATCGATTTACTACAAAAAGACAGTATTTAGACATTATTGCTAAAAATAGAACGCTTAAAACATGCAGTTATTTGTTCGCAATTTCCTACACTGTGCACACTCGAACTACGTTGCACACTTTGCAGCGTATACTCTGTGGTTCAAAGTACTGTTACTGTAAGCGGTCACATCGATTAGTGCAAAGTCGTTTTCAACCAACTTCAGAAAGGAGGGTATTCTTCATTCGAGCTATGTGTTGTTGGTGTTTGTAAGCTTATAACTTCGTAAGAGATGCTCTAATTAACCGACTTCAGAAAGGATGAGGTTCTCAATTCAAAGCGTATGTTTTTTACTTTCTCTTACTCCATTGGGTCGAGAAAGTATTGTTTTTGGGTCAAATTTTCGAACGTGAGTTTTTGTTATATTTACATGTTCTGAGGTCCCCTGAATACGAAAATCATGTATTTAGCGAATGGTCTGTGTGTCTGTCTGTTATCAACATATCTCAAGAACAAATAGTAGCAGAAATTCCAAACTCGGTATTCTAAATGTGTATCATATAGGGATGCTACACTAAGCTTTTTGTTGAGATGAAGCAAATGGTTCGTGTACAGGGACACTCAAAAGTATTCAAATACATTATGTCTATGGGGCAAATTACAGGTAAGTAGAATTTAACATATATAGACTGCACTAAACCAAATGAAACGAATATATATTTTGTGTAACAGAGATAGTCAACTGGGAAAAGAATTTTGTGTATGTAGGAGCCTCGTCTCCCCTCCCTCGGGGGGACGTCCCTCCTCGAGGGGAGTAAATTTTCATGATGGGTATCTTTCAAAAGAGCTCGCCAATACTTTTATACCATCGATCTGCGATAATTTAAAATAAAGTTATCTATTTTTATCATTTTTAACATTTTTTTTTTTTTATGTAATATTGAGAATAAATTCAACTTTCTTTTAGATATTTAGTGTTATACATTTTCTCCGATATGGAAACCGTGTGCATTATCATGGAAGATACTTTTTTTAAATAATAATTTTAATAAATTATTTTTACTGAGTGAATTTTTATAGGAAAATATAGAAGAAAGCCGTATGGTGGCCACAATACATTAGTTATTTGTTGTTTGTGGATATGCTTTACGAAAAATATTTTACCATTTCCTGGAAAGCTGTTCGGGAATTGAAATAAATTCCTCATAGAGATATGGTAAATAATGTATGTTTTAAGTTGAATTATAAAATTGAATTACAAAATTGCAGAGCATCATCTATTTAGTACGAAAAGATAGTTTAGACATTAATGCTAAAAACAGAACGCTTAAAACGTGCATTTGTTTGTTCACAGTTTCCAATTTTGAGCACACTTGAAGGACATTGCATATGTTGTAGCGTAGCGGGTGACATTTATGCTACGTAAAATTCAAAGTATGGTTACTGTAAGCGGTCACATCGATTAATGCATACACGTTTTAAACCGAATTCATAAAGGAAGAGGTTCTCAATACAAACCATGTTTCTCATTGTTGTTGTTGTTGAAATTTGTTAGCTTTTAACTTCGTAAGAGATTTAATTTTAATACTTTTTTTGTTGTATTGATCTTAGTCTGAAATAGGTTTCATTATGATTTCTTTAAGATATAAACAAATTACAGAATACCCACAAAAGTCTGTTCTCACTCTAACTGCTGAACGCATGCAGCTACACTGGTAAAAGCAGTACGTAGGTATCGATGTTGAAACTTCTGTCCGTCAGCTGCAATGCGTATTTTGCTCTTTGTTTGAAATTAACGCTGCACAATTTCCAGCGCAGCGGGTGACACGTATTCGCTGTAAAGTTCAATATATATGCCTAACAGAGTTTTTGGTTACGAATACAGCGTATCCATTCTTTACATTTCTAAAGACTTTTTAACCTAACGTATGTTCATTCAACAGATAGTTTTTTGCTCATATCCGATACAGGCAAGAAGAGTGACACAACTTAAAAATGCAGCATTTGAGAAAAATCAACTTAAAAATAACTTGACTAGAATAAAACTGATACAACTGTCTCTCGAGTGGATAACTTTCTAGATGGAGAAAACTTTTTTCTTCACATTGGGTGCATTTCATGTATTTTTCAGTGACATAAACCATTTTTTGAGTTATGTCACTTTTCTTGGAAGTTGTGATTTGTGAAGCTGCCGTCAACCGTCTTTTGATGTTCTGCTATATGAATAAGTTTTCACTGAAAAGAGAAAAATAAAATCTTTTTGTAAAAAAAATAGAACCGACTCCAGAAGGTAACAACTATTCAAACAACTAAAAAAGAAATTGGGTATGAAAGGAAACTGTAAATTGCGCCTAAATGTATAAAATAATTTCCTTCGCCAAACAACCTATAACACTACAATTAATCATAACTTTTGAAGTCGGCGCAAAATTAAATAAAAATTGCTAACTTTATTCAATACAAAAATCAAATCCTATTCAATATACACATCTCACATTGTCACCTGCAAAACGCAGCCGAAAACTACTTTGATTGAAGATTTCATAAGCAGCAAAAGTTGGCGAAGATGCTGGTAGCTGACGTCCTTGGTGAAAGAAAAATCTCAGAATTATCTGGCAAACATATTTAATTTCTTTGGGATATCATGAATAGTTTGATAAGGTATATTAAGAGAGTAATCAAGAATATGAAACAATACATCGTATAATATATGTTAAGAAAATATGCGTCTTGCGTGTATGTTTTGATCGCCAAATCCAAAAGGCACCAAGGATGATAGTTATCAAAGTTATACCAAATTTTCAAAGGAAACTCTAACTTCGTAGAAACATAAATACCGCATTGTAAAGAATATTCACTGTTCTATGTAGATGCTACTAATGGACCAATTGTATACAGTGATAAAATAAAGGAAACATGAAAATGTATCATTTCGAGGCAACAGCATTTGTTGCTACCGATCTAAAAACAAGCCTTTAAAAACTAATTAAATTATATTTAAATTTGCGCCGACTTCAAAAGTTATGATTAATTGTAGTGTTATAGGTTGTTTGGCGAAGGAAATTATTTTATACATTTAGGCGCAATTTACAGTTTCCTTTCATACCCAATTTCTTTTTTAGTTGTTTGAATAGTTGTTACCACAGAGGTTGTTACCTTTTGGAGTGTGTTCTATTTTTTTTACAAAAAGATTTTATTAAATTTCTTTTTTAACATTGTTATCTTATCTATTTTAAAAATAAGGTAAAATGAAGAAACATTTCTCAAAAATGTAATTAAAACTGTATTTTTCAATATGTAATGCGTAAGATATAATTTGCGAGATGTAACTAGCACAATTTAATTTAATTTAGACTACTTTAATTATACGAAAACGTGACGTACATTTTAGAAATTCTCCTGTAAGAAAATTAACGTGCTTGAAAGATGTTTGTAATTTTCTCCGGACGTTGATTTTTCAAAGGATATCTACAATTTGAATGCACCAGGACTCGCAAACAGTACTTCCAGATTGAGGGAATTTTTTATTCAATACCCATCACTCAATTTTAATTGTAACTCTTGGATGATTATTTGGAAGACATTTCAAAAAGAAGGTATTCGAAGTTATTAAGCAACCGTTACAATTAAAATTTAGGGGGTGGATATTGAATAAAAAACGCCCTCAATCTGGAGAACTGCTCAAAATTCTAATAAGATAGAATTAAATAAATATTATCTTCGTGAAAATTATTGTGATACCGATAATTTAAATTGGCAATTTGCGAAAAAGATCGATTTTGAGTGATGTAATTCAAGAGACACATAGACTTAATTATTTATTAAACAATTTTAAATTGAATCTTCAGAGAAAAAAAAAAATCTCGTGTGAAAAAAAACCACACGAATTCCATTACTTACGATTACCCGTATTTATACTTTTTTTTTTTTTTTTTTTTTTTTTTGAGATAATGTGATCACGATACAAAAACTCTGGAGTGACTCCACTCGACTTTCCGAACATTGAGTAATTAACAGTTTTGTAGATAAAGTAACGAAAGAGGAGTTGTTAAACAAACAAAAGAGAGAAAACCATAATGGAGTGTTTGAGTATTTTTCTCCATATATTACACGATGTTTTATTTAACGCTACTGAACTTTGAGCCCATAGATCATAATGATAAAGAATTTTTCGTTGTGTCCCTGTAAAAACCTATAAATGCTAGATTCACCAAAATGCTTATAGTTAGTGCAATAGTGATTTATAATATTCATATAAATTTTCAGTTCAATTGAATAAGGCGTTTAGATGCTATCGCACTTTTAAAAATTTGGTCCCATAGGCCATAATGATAAAGATTTTTTTTTTTTTTTTTTTTTTTTTTTTTTGTGTGTGTTCCTTTAAAAAAAACTATAAGTGTTAGATTCATCAAAATCGATAGGGTTCGTGCTACGGTGACTTGCAACATGTGTACCAATTTACAGCTCATTCGAGTAAAGCGTTTAGACGCTAGCATGTTCACTCACACACATCATCGTAAAAATAGTGAGAACGGACTCAGAGGACCTCGAAACGTACAGTAACATCAAAATCTCAAATTAGGATTTTTGACATGATTACAATACTTTCCTCAATATAGTGTTCAGAAAGTAAAAATTGTCCTAACGAATTATAGAAACCTAACATTTTTCTGGTATGAGAAACTTAATACACGAGTAAAGACATTTAAAGCAAAGTTTACATAGCAAGTTAGAAAATAACAGAAAAAATGGTTGAGTTATTTTTTGAAACACCAATTTCCGAGTTCTATAATTAACCTACCTAATCAGGATGGCTGTTAATTTTTCTGAAACAACAATATAATACATGAGAAAGATATCTAAAATTGATTTATGTAACAATTTTTAAGAAAATCGTTAGAGCCGTTATTGAGATACAGGCTTTCACAAAAACTTGACAAACTCAATTATTGACTGGAAAAAAACAATTACATATGAAAGGATATCGAAAAAAGAGTTATTATGCCGAGTTTTAAAAATATCCGTGCAGCCGTTTATAATGGAACGCATTTACAAGACCTGAAATTGAGCTAATTATACAGGACGCCTACCAATTTTCCTGAACTAACCAACAATACCATTCGGAAGGACTTCTAATAGAGTGTTTATACAGCAACTTTGAAGAAAATCGTTATAGCCTATTTTGAGATACGGACTTACGGTTCCACTTCCGGTTTCCGATGGCCCACTTCTATTTTTCCAATTTTCACCAAAATTTGGAACCTTCATCTGTACATCAAACCTGTGTCAATTCTGAAGTTCTATCATTTTCTCTTTATTAGTTTCGGAGATATGATATCAGAAGATTCCGCACATACATAAACACACAAACACACGCTGACCAATTGCAGAAAACCACTTTTTTTGGACTCAGAGGTCCTTAAAAACGATATCAAATTTTTGGACCGAATACTTCCATTACCTACGGTAGTAGGGTAATGAAAGTAAAAATATAAACCACGCAGCATTAATAAAGCATTTTGTATTTGTTAGTACGACACGACTATTGTTTTCAGACAACGATTTTAGATTTGTGGAAATTTACAGCTTTCCATCTTAAATCAAGAATATATACATACTACAAAGTGCCCGCTTCATAGATGAAATTCAATTCAATTCATTTAGGAAATCAAATAAAATTGAATCGTAAAATGACAATAAAATGGATCTGGCGATTTTATCAATTCAGAATTTAAAAATTAAGAAATCTGATGTGGACACCACATGATTTTCATATACAATCATAGGAATATACATATTTTTTTTAAACATTGACAGTTTTGTGTGAGGTAACCGATTCGTAAATAAACAGGCAGGTTCCAGTCTATGAACATTAAATTTTAAAAAAATGCTACTCCAACCAAAATCGTCACTGTAATACAATTATGTATACTGACAAGACAAATATGGTAGTGTTTTAAGGAATAGTACTCCACGACTTTTTACAGAATCTCTCATTGGCAAACGCACAGCTTAGTGCGTGAATAATTGAAATGATAAATGATTCGAGTATAGATGGCCCAGTTTTGTTCACTTTGGAAAATTAGTGGCAGAAAACGATAAATTTTACCAAAATAAGTAATTCAGTTAAAATTGAGAAAGGGTTTCTGACTATTTTGAAACAATATTTGCCGCAAAATTTTATCAATAATTTCGCCAAGCCGCAAATTAGTAGCCAGCGTAGATTTTTGGTTTTGACATCGAATTTGGCTATTCGGAGTCGAATTTGGTGTCTTGGCGACCGAATTTGACAAAAATTCGTAGTTTAGGGTTGCCAAAGTTTGGAAGCTCTAACTTCAATAAGAACAGAGTTCTCGAATATTCCGAAACCATTTATTGATTTACGGTTCAGAACTAAATTCTTCGAATGTTGTATAAATGGCTCGCAAGACTATAAAATAAAAATTTAAATAAAAAATCATTTTTTAACAGTAGAAGCTTTTTATTGTGGAGCCCTGAAAAGCATAAAATAAAAATTTATTCTTGCAAAGACATGCTATAAATAAATGAAAATTTCAACACTAAGAAAGTTTTAGAGAAAAATAAGATATTTTACTTTTGTAAGAAATGAAAATTTGTAAATATTCTAAATATTTTAAAAAACTTTCGAGACCAATATTCTTAGTCATTAGTTTCTACATAAGTATTTGTTAAACCATAAATTTCAAAGGTCTCGAAAACATTTTAAATTATTTTTAATATTTAAAAATTTTCATCTCTTGCAAAAGTGAAATATCTATATTTTCCTCTAAAATTTTCTTAGTGTTGAAACTTTCATTTATTTATAGCATGTCTTTGCAAGAATAAATTTTTATTTTATGCTTTTCAGGGCGCCACAATAGGAAGCTTCTACTGCTAAAAAATGTTTTTTTTTTTTTTTTTTTTTTTTTTAACTTAAATTTTTATTTACTGCTTTTTAGTTATTAAAAAACCGTCTAAAAAGACGAATAAAAAATTCTGAGGATACCATGTAGACTTTGAAAGATTTTCTTTTATCAGTGTACACCTTTTCTATTAATTATCTGCAAAAATTAACACATTGGCCCTTGGAGAACCAAACCCACAACACGCTCTAACGAAAAATCAAAGAACAGTAAAGAAATGTCATAGAACATGCAAAAAGATTCCAACAAATACTTATACAAAAAGAATATTATTCTCGTATGCTTTTTAAAATAATTCAAAAAATGTATCTCTTGCAAAGTGAAACATTTATATTTTTCTATAAATATTTATATTTTTGTGTTACAACAATTTTCTTATTCTCAACAATTTTCTTACGAAATTTCAATTTATGAAATTGAAATTTCGTGGTCTATGGAGTTGTGCTGCGATTAATATTGTCACTTGATACAGCTGCGTTTGCAGACTTGGTGACTTGGCCAACGAATATTATGTGAGAAATGCCTAGCTGGTTGTCAGCCAGGGTAGCTCAGTGGTAGAGCATCCGTACGTTAAGCGGAGGTGCCCGGGTTCGATTCCCGGCTCTGGTAATTTTCAAATAGTTGGTAAATAAAAATATCAACCTTTACACTCCAATTTACTTGAAATGAATATTCACGGTTGATGAATTCATGAATAAATATTTCTAAATTGAGATTTCGTGGTCTGTGGAGTTGTGCTGCGATTAATATTGTCACTTGATACAGCTGCGTTTTCAGACTCGGTGACTTGGCCAACGAATATTATGTGAGAAATACCTAGCTGGTTGTCAGCCAGCGTAGCTCAGTGGTAGGGCATCCGTGCGTTAAGTGGAGGTGCCCTGGTTCGATTCCCGGCTCTGGTATTTTTCACATAGTTGGTAAATAAAAATATCAACCTTTACACTCCAATTTACTAAAAATATTTTTTTTTTATTGTTGAAACTTTTATTTATATTTTTTATAGCATGTCCTTGCAAGTATATTTTTTTAATGCTTTTTAGGGCTACACAATAAAAACTTTTAGTTTACTATTATTGTTATTATTACATTTTTATTCTTGTACGCTTTAGTAACTAAAAGAAGCTTCTTAAAAAAAATTAATCAAAAATTTTTATGATAGTGTGTAGACAACGAAGGATTCTTATTTTATCATTTGACATCTTTCCTATTAATTATATGCAATAAAGTAACACATCGGTCTTCGAACTTACAACCATCGTGTTATCAACATGACGCTCTATCCAATTGACCTAACAAGTGACGAAAAAAGGTGCTAACATTTACGTTAAAGTGGAGGCGATCTGTTTTTCAGTGTGACATGAAAATACGATGACAAAATCCAAGTAGAATAAAAAGCTTCTAAAAAAATATATTTTTATATGTTTTTTACTTAAAACTTTTTTATTTTGTGCTTTTTTAATATCTAAAATATTTTGTGCTTTTTAATATCTTAAAAAAAAAAAAAAAAAAAGCTTCTTAAAGAAAACGCTTAAAAAATTCGTACGATACTGTGTAGTCAACGAAAAATATTCTTTTATCAATTGACACCTTTCCTGCTAATTATCTGCAAAAATTAACACGCCGGACCTTCTGGGGTCGAACACTCCACCACCGCGTTACTAACGTGACGCTCTAACCAACTAAGTCAAGGAGCGACAAACGGACCATCTTATACTTACATTAAAATGGAGACGTCTTGTTTATTAGCTTGACACGAAGACGCGGTGACAAAGTCAATTTCATATAAATAAGAAAAGTGATAATACGAAGAGTGATTGTTAATAATTGTAGACTACAACTTACCTATATCTTTACGTGATACTCTCTATACTGATTTTTATATCATTGATATGTTTATTTATTTTATTTACTTATTTATTTATTTATTTGCAATTCGTTAACTAAAAACCATTGCTTTATTTTTTTCCCCGTATGTACTGCAAAGAAAAACTTACATTCTTTGTAATTAAAAAAAAAAAAAAAAAAAAAAAAACTGCTTAAAAACTAACAAAAATAAAGTACACTGTTAAAAATGTCTGTAAATTTAATGTAAATATTTGTCCAGAGTCTCTGTAAATGTACAGTAATTCTTAGGTAAAAGTGACTAATCGAGTTTCTCAATCTTTATTCTGTATTTTTACCTAATTTTATTATTTAAATTTTTAATAAAAATTAAAAATGACTGTTTCTACTTTAGAAAAAGCATTCTAAGTCACAAATATATTCTCACCAATAATTAATTAAATGAATATTAGTTATTAAAGTGAATGTATAAAATAAGTTTCTTAACATGTCCGTTTATTTTTATCTGTAATTTTACGTAAGACTTAAGATTATAGATTACACAGAGTTTTCTGTTGAAAGTTTTAACAGTGTATTCAATCATTTTTCATTAACAAATATCGCAAAGCTTAATATAAAATCAATGTATACCATAAGTACTTATGAAAATACATCTTTTTTCATTTCAACAGTGCATTATTTCTCCATTCTTACATTCTCCTGATAAATAATTTATAAGTACTGTGCGCATATGTTTTGTTAAATAAGTTTGGATATATCACCGTATTCCAAATGTGAACGTGTTTGAATGGAGTTCATTTTTTATTCATATGCAATCGAGTTCCTTAAGATCTTATTCTCAAGCTCATTTCAAGAGAGGCTGAGAAGAGAAATCAACCAAAATTCCTTTGAAGGAAGTATTTGGAAGCATGGAATGCATATAAGATATTGAACTGCATTATCGATCATTTTACTTTTCAAAAATGTTAAAAATAGACAATATTAGTATTTTCCCGGAATTTATACTAGTGTAAAATACACGTATATATTTCACGCTAGTAGGTAGATGTGCATCCGCTAATAATATAAACAGGCCTAAGTTTTATGTCTTTTAAAACAAATTGTTATTTTTAACTTTAAATATTACATATTAATTCAATTTTCCTAATTATACTTAATATTCTAATTTAGAGTATTAAGTTATTTAATTGTTACTTTCCGAACACTATAGTGAGGAAAGTATTGTAATCATGTCAAAAATCCGAATTCGAGATTTTGATGTTTCTATACGTTTTGAGGTCCCCTGAGTCCGTTTTCACTATTTTTACGATGATGTATGTATGTGTGTGTGTGTGTGTGTATGTGTGTATGTGTGTATGTTTGTGAACACGCTAGCGTCTAAAGGCTTTGTTCGATTAACCTGAAAGTTGGTACGTATATTGTAAGTCATCATAGTACGAACCCTATAGATTTTGGTGAATCTAGCGCTTATAGTTTTTTTACAGGGACACAAAGAAAAATTCTTTATCATTATGGCCTATGGGACCAAAATCTTAAAAGTGCGATAGCATCTAAACGCCTTATTCAATTGAGCAAAAATTTTATACCCATATTATAGGTCACAGATACTCAATCTGTATAGATTTTGGAGAATTTAGCACTTATAGTTTTTTTACAGGGACACAAAGAAAAATTCTTTATCATTAAGGCCAATGGGGCCAAATTTTTAAAAGTGTGATAGCGTCTAAACGCCTTATTAATCTGAGCAAAAAAATTGTACACATGTTATAGGTCGCATTTGCACCAACTGTATAGATTTTGGTGAATCTAGCACTACAGTTTTTTTTACAGGGACACAAAGAAAAATTCTTTATCATTATGGCCTATGAGACCAAATTTTTAAAAGTGCGATAGCATCTAAACGCCTTATTCAATTGAGCTGAAAATTTGTATGAATATTATAAATCACTGTTGCACTAACTATAAGCATTTTGGTGAATCTAGCATCTATAGATTTTTACAGGGACAAAACGAAAAATTCTTTATCATTATGATCTAAGGGCTCAAAGTTCAGTAACGTTAAATAAAACCTCGTGTGATATATGGAGAAAAAAACACTCTATTATGGTTTTCTCTCTTTTGTTTGTTTAGCAAATCCTCTTTCTTTATTTTATCTACAAAACTGTTAGTTACTCAATGTTCGGAAAGTCGAGTGGAGTCACTCCAGATTTTTAATATATAGTATGTGTGTTAGTGTTATTGTACTGTTATTAATATTGTTAGGGATTTGCAAATATTTCAAATCTCCTGGAACTAATTCAGACAGAACGAAAAAATACTTAGCTTTAAATGCCGATATTTTCATTATCCGGAAGCAAGATTAGCATGAGAATTTCCGGTCGAACTCTTTGGATTTTATCATCTGAGAAACTTTAATAAAAAAATTGGATGAAGATTTAGCCCTTTTATATAACTTAGAGAAATTGTACTATTCTTAAGTTTATGCTGTTTGAAGCGAATAATTTCTTTTTACTTCAAACATATTTATTTAATTTTTACAAATTGTTCTTTTACTCTAGTATCTTATGTAACATTTATATGACTGTTAATGTATTAGTTTTAATATTGTTATAAATTTATAAATATTTTTATTCCTCCAAAAATAAATTAGATAGAAAAAAAATATTTTATGTTCACACACTGATATTTTCATTGTTTCCGATGACGTGGTGACTTCGCCAAAAATTTTAAATATTAAACAAATTATAGTAAGGTAAAGCTAGGAGAGATTGCGCACATAGGCGATCACCAGGAAAGAAGAGAGCGGGCGATCTGCGATTTCAGGTGGTTGTACATGTACAACATCACTAGTGAAGTGCCGATATGAAAGATCATGTTGATTCCTTCGAAAGTCCTAGATAAAACGTGGTTATTTTGTCTCGTTTTCAAAAATAAATGCTTGAATTTTTAGAGCCAATACTAGGAATTTCTGTAGAATTACAGTAGCACAAGATATTTCTAAATTAAATAATTTCTCATAAGCATGTGAGGTCGAGACTGTAGAAGGTCATCATAGTTTGTTTAAAATTAAGCTGGATCCAGCAAAGTATTCAGTTGGGATGATTAAATCGCTTCGGCGACAGTGACTCGGCGAAATTTTCGGTTGGATTAGTTTTGTTCGACATGGTGCTGCAACGAAGGAATTAAGTTTCGAGATGTAGACGAATAGGAAACGATTCTAAAAGTTTGGTTGAGATGAAGAGACGGGAAGTTGGTGGAAAGTGGTATAAGATAAAGATGATTTTCGTAAAAGGTGGTGTAGTGGAGCCTGGTCCGACATCTGTCTACGACAAAGTTTAAGGCTTAGAGCCTGGTGAAAGTTATAATTCGATAAAGGAGATTAAGTTGCTCTTAAGTTAAGTAGTTTAATGAGTGTTATTGTGCTTCGGTGCTGGCATTCGTGAATGGAAAATTGAATCAGCCGGGAATCTGCTGATCTAATTGGAGTCACGGCAGTTGAGTAAAGGAGTGCATCCGTCTCTACAACTTCTACTATTTTCTGGGTGAGATATTTCAAATTACCTAAATTAGTTTATATTTATTTGCTAAAATATTTAATTCTGCTGACTGAGCTATATAATCCAGACCAATCCTCCCATTTTTCTAGTTGAATAAACTCTTAGTTTTATTTTATATATCTGAGTCTCTGTGTCAATTTCATACTTAATACTTAAGATAATTAAGTTAATATTTGAAGAATGGAGACCACTAATTCCTAACAAGCTACTAACGAAGATTAACAGTACGAGCACAAAGATTTTCTCTAAAAGAGAATAATTATTTAATAAAAGACTGCGCAATCTCTCCTACCAAAATGGGAGAGTTTGCGCTTTTGTTATTTAGGAAAGACTGCGCACTTATTTTTATAAAATTCTGTACTAATAGAGATTTCGCAGTTTATTGGTAATGACAAGACAATGAGGATGAGTTAGTTGAACATATGTAACTGAACTAGGAAATAACTTTGTAAAGTGACTAGACCAGTTCAAATCATTCGAGACAACACATCTTGTTATAAACTGTCCACAGAGTCTACAATTGAACATTATTCAAGAGTGGCATGATCGACGATAGCCACACCTCTGGTGTGATTTACCTCTCGAATGCTAATATTAACCTATAAGAAATTCATCGCAAAATTATTTAAATTTTATTGTATATCTGTTTTGTTTTGCAATATTTTCAAGTATGATGCTCAAGTTTTGTGCAGCTGTCGGCTGCTTGAATAAAAGCAATAAAATTAAATGCAAGCAAAAAAATCAGCCTACTGAAACTTCCTTTTAAGGATTGTAATCATTTAAACTTTAATAAAATAAAAATAAATAAACGTAAAGGATTTTAAAGTTGAAACAAGAAGATCTGAAACCAAGTGAAATTTAAGTTATGTGTTTTCAACATTTCATCAAAGGATATGAGAGTAAAAATACACTCTTTTTTTCTAAATCAAAATAGTGGTGCCGATGACCATAACCACTTTCACCCCTGGTTGGCGGGACTAGCCATTCTTTATTGCAGACACAGTGTGCTAATAGTTTTTCTGGCTCAGAAATGCATTGCGCACACAGTGTGAATTCCGTCTCAAACAGGCTAACTTGTGGCAGGTGGTTGCACAAGAACTTCGGGATTTACAACAATACGTGCAACGATTGTGGACAACAAGAGATCCAGTCAGCAAACAAACAAAAAAGAAAAAAAAATCAAGCGGAAAAGGAAATGTATCAATTTTAGATTAAACGTGTTATCTAGCAACTTAATGTTATTTTGCAAATTTTATATGGTCTTGTCTTTTTTCTGTTTCTTTAATATGTTTTATTTAAATAAACTTTTGTAGTTCATTTAAATTTCTTTTATTTTTCTGATTTTTTAATTATTGATGAGAAATATTCACTCACAATACAAAAGTATTTGTTTACAAATACATTACAAGAATGACATTTAAGTGCAATTATTATTATTAACTATGTAATTTTAGTTATAATTATGCGCAATCACTCCTACCCTATAAGGAGAGATTGCGCAAAATAGCTCTTCTGGTTTTATTACAGCTGTTCTTTTAAATTATAGCATAACAACAAAATAGTAATGGAAATGCATAGAAGAAGGTTCAATTGAAATTTATGCACCAATAATTTGGCAGAAAATTAATGTTTGGATTTTCTATATTGTTCCATCATAGCCTCCTAAACTTGATGCCTGTCGCGTTACTCGAAAATTTGGCAACAGCTGAAGCGGTAGACAGCGCCACCTGGTGCAGATTGCGCGACTTTTTTATTCAACAGCCACCAAAACTTTTTTAAATTGCGATATGATATGCATAAAAGGTGAATAGAGTCGCAGAAAGTCGATTATATATGAAGAGCTTGTTTCCAAAAGGCGTTAAGTCAAAAATTTCAAAAATTGACTTTTCGATGTAAAAGGTCGCAGCACACGTCTAAGAATATATTTTCAATAAGTAGAAGTCCCAAACGAAGTTTAGTCATAATGAAAAAAGAAAGTGAAATCCGCGTTTTTTTCCAAAAAGAATTAAGTCACAAGTAAGTTTTGTGCCAAAAGGGATTAAATCAATTTTAACCAATTGTAGCGTGCCTTGCGATCACGTGGTTTGTCTGCTTTTGGGTGGAAAGATAAAATAAGGAAAAGAATGCTGTTGTAGATTGTCACATTGAGAAAGTTTTTTTTTTTTTTTTTTTTTTTTTTTTTTTCCTATAGAAAAATATAAAGGGAGATTACTTATAACCTTTATTATAATGTATTTGTAAAATATTTTAATCTTGGTTTTTGAACCCCGAAAAAAAAACACGTTTGTTCCTTCTGTATTAGGAAAAAAATACAAATGAATTTAGAAAAATGTACAGAAAGAAGAAAAGACCCTGTTAACCGAACTTTTGATTTATAAACACCGGAGCAAAAAAGTTTTATTCACTTTTAGGGGAAAAGCTTATAGGAGAAGATGAAATTACAACACGTTTTGACCTGATGCAAAATCAGAAATTACCACACAAATAAAAATTATACCATGTTAGGAATGCTTTCAGCAGGGGCTGCTCAAAAGGATGTCACCTACTATTTACCAGTGCATAGTCACTCCTACTTACCAGCACATAGAACATTCGGCCGAGTGGAGACTAGTTTAAAGAAAGTGGATGCAATTTTACGCTCTAATGAATATTTTGAACATTTCTCTAAGGTTGGAAATCTTTTCAAGTATAAAAAGCAGTGGAATATTTTAGATTGCAAAAATTTTGCGTATAGTCGTCTGAAAAGCAAACAAGGTTTCGTGTTTTCAGAGGCAAAAGTACTGGAAGGTACGAAGCGAGATGGGAGGGGGGAAAGAGAACGTACTGTGGTTCGTTTTGCCGTCAGAAGATCCTGAAACAAATGAAAAAAAATCTCTTATGAGCCCCTTCTGAAATAAAAACCAAAACCAATAATAATAATAATAAAAAATCAGATGTTTTGAAATTGCTTGAATCTTTGGGAATTAACAATGTTTTTATTTTTATGAACAATCTTGCAACGATACACCTAGGGCTAACATAAATGAAAATAATAATAGCGATGAAGAAATAGAGTTTTTAAATGAAGATTTGTGGTAACTAACCAGCTTCCAAAAATTGTGCATCTAAAATTTATGTGGTAATTACATGGTAAACCAACACGGATTACTTTCAAATGGAAGTAAGTCAATTCATTTTGTAATTTGTTTGTGACAAAAGGGCATAAGTCATAGTTTTGTTCCAAAAGGGGTTAAGTCAGTTTTTATTTTTTTTATTTTTCAATAACTATACTGTCAGGATTTTTTTAGCCATATAATTTAGTGTTACTATCATCCATAGATTACTGGAAAAAATTATCTTTTCCTTACATTCAATAATAAATCTTACATAACAAAATCGCGTTTTTTCAAGAATGGAAAAAAATGACTTAACGCCATTTGGAAACAAGCTCTTCATATATCATATATCACTTCTTTAAATTATTGGTGACAGTTGAATAAAAAAGTCGCGCAATCTGTACCAGGTGACGCTGTTTACCGCTTCAGCTGTTGCCACGTTTTTGAGCAACGCGAATGGCATCTAGTTTAGGAGGCTATGGTTCCATAGCTGCCAATATTTTATTTATTCCGGAGTACTTTTAGCCCCGCCTTTATTTCGTAACACTTATTTTTTAAAGTATTTTTTTCTTATTTGATCGAAGTTATATATTAGAGAAAATTTTTCTCTATATAAAGTGGTGCGAAATAAAGGCGGGGCTAAAAGTACTCCAGAATAAATTAAAATTTTGGCAGCTATGTTGTTCTGATGAAATGTGCGCAAACTCTCCTAGCTTTACCTTCGTGGCAATTATTAAAAGAATTATTTAGAAATTCTTGAAATTTTTCTCATTATTTTACAAATACTGCAAATTAATATGCAAAAAATAATTAAAGCAGTGAATTTGAATCGACTATTAAAAATATTTTTTTGAGTTCTTCCTGAACTTCTTATCTGCTCTGAAATGTTTTTAATTTCTTAAAGTTTTTATGTTTGTTTTTATGGCATGTAATGGTCATTTTTAAGCCTCTGACAATAAAAATTGTGAATGTCTGTCGACAAATGTATAAACATGTTTCTTACTGCTTTTGATTTCCTTCTATATTACGAATCCTGAAAATCACACATTCTAACAAAAGTAATGAGAGTTTTCTACCTTTTTTTTTTTTTTTTTTTGTAAACCATAGTTCCCTCCAAACATATTTATTTACAAATGGCAAACGCATTCACCGCTGTGTTTCTGTAGAAAACTATCCGCGTCCCTTCTTAACGTCCTAGACTGCTCGTTTATATGGTGTTGTCTCCTTTGAAGAAAAAATTCTTTTCGAAATTTAAATTCCTGGATTCATTACATTATGCAGCACACTATCTTATATTATAAAACTTTCTATTGCATAAATTACTCGAAAATATAATGGGTTCCGGTTTCGGAGTGTCTCTTTGTGTGGCTAATTTTTTCTCCATATATGATTCTGAAATCTTTAATATAATTTCTTTCTTTTCTGCCTAAAGGTTGTCTGAGTGAGTAATGCTGACCGGGGTGTCGGCCCGGATAGCTCAATTAGTAGAGCCTTGACCTTGTAAATCAAAGATCCGGGGTTCGACTCCCGGTCCAGGCTTTATTTTCACCCAGTCGGAAAAATAAATTTCAATAAAATATGATTTTCTTCCACAGTTGATTGTGTGATTTTGATAAAAATTGTATTTGTTTCTCCCATTATCTAATGGTGTTTTCCAATTCCTGCCGCTTATTTCTGTCGAGCTATCTGCATGATAGACCAGAGATGTTTTTTGCCTAAAGGTTGTCTGAGTGAGTAATGCTAACCGGGTTGTCGGCCTGGATAGCTCAATTGGTAGAGCCTTGACCGTGTAAGTCAAAGATCCGGGGTTTGACTCCCGGTAAAGGCATTATTTTCACTCAGTCGGAAAAAAAATTTTAATAAATATGATTTTCTTCCACAGTTGATTGTGTGATTTTAATAAAAATTATACTTTCTTTAATTTTTTTCTTTTTTTTCCCCCCAATTGTTTCTCTTCCTTTAAAAGCATTTCTTATTATATTTTTTCGTTTATTATAATAAAATTTAAAAAAAAAAAAAGTGGCATGAGTAAACTCTACCTAAGTAAAAGTAAAGCCAAGCATAGAATTCTAATAAAGTTGTTTTGGATGTAGAAGCATGGCTATTATTTCTTCAATAAGAAAAAAGAATCTTACAATGCTATTGTAAATAACATTGTTAATATCATTACCTTCATTACAATAATCGTGGAAACTGTGAAGAATAAAAATTATCATTGTCGCCAAGACACATATAAATATCATAATTTACTAGCTGGCTTCGCCCGCTAGCGGGTCAGTATTTTCAAATGAATCACTAAAAATAATGAATCACTAACAGAAACTTATAGTGTTAAGAAAAGAAATAAAAAAGAAAAAAATCATTTCTGATTGGGTAAAAAGTCGGGCCGGGTCCCCACGCGCTGCGCGCGCGTATTCCTTCCCTGACCCTACGTGCCCCCTAAAAAAATCATTTCTGATCGGGAAAAAACTCGCACCGGGTCCCCACTGCCTTCGGTAGCGCAGTACCGTGTGCGCTGCGCGCGCACAACTGAAGGGATACACGCGCTGCGCGCGCGTATTCCTTCCCTGACCCTTCGCGCCCCCTAAAAAAAAAAAATCATTTCTGATCGGCTAAAAACTCGCACCGGGTCCCCACTGCCTTCGGCAGCGCAGTCCCGTGCGCGCTGAGCGCGCACAACTTCAGGGATACACGCGCTGCGCGCGCGTGTTCCTTCCCTGAGCCTTCGTGCCCCCTAAAAAAAAAATCATTTCTGATCGGGAAAAAACTCGCACCGGGTCCCCACTGCCTTCGGCAGCGCAGTCGCATGCGCGCACAAGTTAAGGGATACGCGCGCGGTGCACGCCTATTTCTTCTCCACCCTTTCAGGCCCTCTTAATTAACCTACGTATACCAATTTTGAACGATCTAACTCATTTGGCTGAGATGCAAAAGAGAACGTAATCAGGACACCTCAAAACGTGTAAATCTGGTGAAAACTTTCGATAATTTAAAAGAACTTTAAAATATCTTTCGAATGATGTATTAAAAATAATTGAATCATAATTAGAAATTGAAATATTGAAATTTGAAAATATTACAGCGCCATTTGGCGGTACAAATATCTGTATTCCACTGTTTGATTCCAATTCAAAAAAGCTTTCTAATGATGTCTTACTTATGAAATTATTTTATTTAGTAGCTGAGATACAAAAGAAAACTAATTCAGGACACCTCAAAACGTGTAAATCTGGTGAAAACTTTCGATAATTTAAAAGAACTTTAAAATATCTTTCGAATGATGTATTAAAAATAATTTAATCATAATTAGAAATTGAAATATTGAAATTTGAAAATATTACAGCGCCATCTGTCGGTAGAAATTTCTGTATTCCACTGTTCCATTCCAATTCAAAAACACTTTCTAATGATGTATTACTTATGAAATTATTTTAATTAGTAGCTGAAATACAAAGAAAACTAATTCAGGACACCTCAAAACGTGTAAATCTGGTGAAAACTTTCGATAATATAAAAGAACTTTAAAATATCTTTCGAATGATGTATTAAAAAAATTTTTATCATAATTAGAAATTGAAATATTGAAATTTGAAAATAATACAGCACCATAAGAGAAAACTGATTCAGGAAACCTCAAAACGTGTAAATCTCGTGAAAACTTTCGATAATTTAAAAGAACTTTAAAATATCTTTCGAGTGATGCATTAAAAATAATTTAATTATAATTAGAAATTGAAATTTGAAAAAATTACAGCGCCATCTGGCGGTAGAAATTTCTGTATTCCACTGTTCGATTCCAAATCAAAAAAGCTTTCTAATGATGTATTACTTATGAAATTATTATAATTAGTATCTGAGATACAAAAGAAAACTCATTCGGGAGACCTCAAAACGTGTAAATCTGGTGAAAACTTTCGATAATATAAAAGAACTTTAAAATATCTTTCGAATTAAGTATTAAAAATAATTTAATCATAATTAGAAATTGTAATATTGAAATTTGAAAATATTACAACGCCATAAAAGAAAACTGATTCAGGAGACCTCAAAACGTGTAATTCTGGTGAAAACTTTCGATAATTTAAAAGAACTTTAAAATATCTTTCGAATGATGTATTAAAAATAATTTAATCATAATTAGAAATTGAAATATTGAAATTTGAAAATATTACAGCGCCATAAAAGAACACTGATTCAGGAGACCTCAAAACGTGTAAATCTGTTGAAAACTTTGAATTATGTAAAAGAACTTTAAAATATCTTTCGTATGATGTATAAAAAATAAATTAATCGTAATTAGAAATTGAAATACGCGTATTAGAATATTGCAAAAATGTCCGGCGTGTAAAGATAAAATTTAATTTGCAATTAAAATGTAAATCTTTTGTTTATTGACCAAAATCGATGAAATTTGAAATGCAAGTTTGTTTTGTGGTGTAAATATTATATACTAAATAAAATGTGTAAAATTTGAAAAATTGACGAAAATAGAGAAATTGCAATTTTTAATCGCAGTACGAAACACGTGACTTCATTAAATATCGGATGTGTTTCCGTTGAAGACTGCTGTAGACGAAAAGTCTGCAAAGCTAAGATTCTTGTGATTTGTTGCCAATATTTTTTTATAGTTTAGTTAATTTTAAAAAATCTAATTGTCCGATCGATAAGCCGTTTAAACCATCGGTTTCAGAAAAAAAGCCCTTTCCAATGGTATCTTGTTTGTAACAATACGACTGATATTTCTAATTTATTCTCCACTTTTTTTCGTAAAAATGTCGCTTTTTAAGCATTTAATCATGAATTCTGGGTCATTTTTCGGTAGACAATGGTCGACATTTTAATTAATATCTCCGCTAATTAGGGTCGCATCGTTTAGCAAATTAGATAACCCAGATCTGCGATAAATTCTCTGTCCGACGGTACCTGTTCGAAGTTCGTGCGACCGTTAGCGGCGGAGCTTTTGCGGTTTCAAGCCGTTTCTCACAGACACACAGACACACACACACACACGCGTACAGATTTTAATAATATAAGGAGATTTTATACCACATAACATGTTACTTTTATGTAAACTAGGTGTCGATGGTTTTCCTGGGCTCGCTTGTAACACGTAGCGTTCTACTAGTCAAAGATTTATCCGATAACGCTTAACAGCTCCGAACACAAAATGTATATATATGTAAATAAAAATAATGTCTTATTGATAACTTTATCTTAACCAATAATATATTCTTATCTTAAATGCAAGTAACATCTAGGACTAAGCAAGTAAAATCAAATGCACTGTATATATAAATTTTTTTTTAACTAAATTATTTTTTTCCGAAAAATCTGTTTTTAGGAAGAAATAGTTTTTTTCTGTAGTTCTTGTACTCCCTTAATCTCAAATATCCAACAGTACCAGAATTTGAATGTGGCACGGCAAGACTCACTTTTTGAAATTTTGAAGTACTACTAAATCCTCAAACAAATAAATAAAAATTACGAGCAATATATATATATATATATTATTGCTGAAAAATAATCTGTCCGTTCAACATAAAAAAAAAAAAAACTGCTGACTATTGTGCCAAAAAAAACCTTCTTTAGCAGCATAAAACCGTTTTTAAAAAGATAAAATTTGTTATTTTAAAAAACTTCATTTTTTTTTTTTTTTTTTTTACAATGAATAAATTTTGTATTATTTATCAGTGTATTGTAACATAGCTTGTTACGCGTGTTTGGAAATACCGTAGAGCCGAGGTAAAGCAAACGGCTACGAAACAGAAGATTGTAAGTTCGAAACCTATCAAGGCAAGTTCTCTAAAAAATCGTCTTTTGTGAAAATTTATAGAACACGTATTAAAACAGTGGTTTTTAGCTGTTAAAAAAATAAAAATCTTCTAAAGTACAGTTCTTTATTCTGTTAACAGCACAGTTTTAAAAGTTACAAAAATTGGTTAACTATATATATATATATAAAAATCACTGTATGTATATATATATATATACTTTTTTTTTCGCTCGTTTGAAAAAAAAAAATGTTTTCTACTGGCACACCAGTTGACATTTTTTTTTCCCCCTGTTAAAATGACAGAATTTTTTTACAGTGTGCAACTAATATCTAGGAGACATTTTTTCTTTCGTTTTGTATTGTTGCGAAATAAAGTTGCGGTTAGGCATAACTGCAACATAAGTCCATGAGGCGGGAATTGAAGGGGCCTCCCCAAGAAAACACCTAAAATGTGTGATTTTTCGAAAGTAAAAAATAAATTTAAGCAATTATAATGCTGTGGGAATTTTTAACTTTTATATTTTTGGGGGGCAGTTGGAGAGAGATAACTGTGCTTAATAAATAAGCTGTAAAATCTTCGCATAAGTTTCACCAAATTGCGCTAATTTATTTCTTGAGAGTCAAATGAAATATAATTCGGGAGGTCCGCTAAACTGTTGGCGTCGCAAATACATATAAAAAAGAAACAAGAAAGAAAAATCATGCAGTACGCATTGATTAGTAACACTTTCCAACTGTACGTAATTGTTGTATCGAATAACTTTTAATATTCTTTGCCTACGTTATCACACAACAGACAGAAGGACTGAAAAGTATACAGATAGACTAATTCATTTTAAAATTACTCTTAGGCATTTTGGAAAGAGTTAAAAAGGCTTAACGCAAAAGATAATGCAGACGTTACTTTATAATTGCAGCTTTTGATCTCTCTGAATGATTTAGTGTAGCCCTGTAAATCAGAGAGATAATCATATCATATTCCATACAAAGCATTATTTTAGATTATTAACAATATGTTTCAATATTTTTTTTATTTTTACAGTAGAAAGACTTTTAAATATAACTTTCAAAAAATTCTGTCCTAAAACGTAGTGCAGTGTTTTTTTTTTTTTTTTTTGTTTTTTTTTTTGTCCCTGTAAACAAACTAGTTATACAGGACCTATTAATGTCATTTTAAATGGGGAACATTCTATAGGGAAAATATTTATAAAAATAACACTCATAGAACACAATGCTTTCAAATGCTTTTGGGTGTCCCTGTACACAAACCAGAAGATATATTCACTCAATTTTGAATATGGAACATCCGATAGTGAACTTCAATAAAACATATCAGTTTCGAAAAATTCAATAAATATTTACAGGAGTTAGAGCGCGGGCAGAAAGACAGATGGACAGATACACAAACTGAAAACATATTCACACTTAAAAATGTTAGAAAGTGTTAAAAGCGCTTAATGTAAACGAAAGTACAATTGTAGAAATTTTTTATTAATAGCTCTTAATATAAATGGATATTTTTGTATCACCCTGTAAATCTAATGCTAATCATGCTATATTCTATGCAAAGCTTTTTTTTTTTTTTTTTTTTTTTTTTTTTTGTGCATATGAATAACATATTTCAATTTCCTAAAACTTCCTGGAAAGTAAAGATATTAAAATTTGATTTATAGAAATATCTCTCATAGAGCGCAATGCTTTGGAATACTTTTAAGTGTGTCTGTACATAAATCAGTAATGGTATTTCCTCCATTTTATGCAGGAAACAACCAATAGTGAACTTGAATAACATATTTCAATTTAATTGAGATATGTCTACAATAAAAGTATGAATATATGGTTTATCGAAATACCTCTCATAGAACGTAATGCTTTGAAATACTTTCGGGTGTACCTGTACATAAACCAGTAGAGGTACAAACTCCATTTTCAATAGGGAACATCCAATCGTAAACTTGAATAACATATATCAGTTTCAAGAAATTCCATAAATATTTATGGGAGTTAGAGCTCGGACAAACAGACTGGCAGACAGGCAGACAGACAGACGGACAGGCAGATACACAAAACTGAAATCATATTCACACTTAAAAAAATGTTAGAAAGTGTTAAAAACGTTTAACGTAAACGAAAGTACAATTCTAGCAATTGTTTATTATAAGCTCTTAATGTAACTGGATATTTTTGTGCCACCCTATAAATCTAATGCTAATCATACTATATTCTGTGCAAAGCATTCTTTTCTGCATATAAATAACATACTTCAATTTCCAAAAACTTCGTGGAAAGTAAAGTTATTAAAATTTGATTTATAGAATATTTCTCATAGAACACAATGCTTTGGAATACTTTTGAGTATCCCTGTACATAAACCGGTGGTGGTAATTCCTCCATTTTATACAGGAAACATCCAATAGTGAACTTGAATAACATATTTCAATTTCATTCAGAAATGTCTACAGTAAAGGTATGAAAATATGGTTTATAGAAATACCTCTCATAGAACACAATGCTTTGAGATACTTTCGGGTGACCCTGTACACAAACTAGTAGAGGTACAAACTCCATTTTCAATAGGGAACGTCCGATAGTGAACTTGAATAACATATATCAGTTTCAAGAAATTCCATAAATATTTACGGGAGTTAGAGCGCGTACAGACAGACGGACAGACAGATAGACAGACAAAACGAAGTCATAAGTACTTTTCAATCTTGTTGGAAAGTGTTAAAAATGTTAGAAAGTGTTAAAAACGCTTAACGTAAACGAGAGTACATATCTAGCAATTTTTTTAATATTAGCTCTAAATTAAACTGGATATTATTGTGGCACCCTGTAAATATAATGCTAATTATGCTATATTCTACTCAAAGCATTCTTTTTTTGCAAATGAATAACATATTTCAATTTCCTAAAATTTCATGGAAACTAAAGTTCTTGAAAAAATTTCATTTATAGAAATATCTCTCATAGAACGCATTGCTTTGGAATACTTTTGAGTGTCCCTGTGTATAACCCAATGGTGGTATTGCCTCCATTTTATGCAGGAAACATCCAATAGTGAACTTGAATAACATATTTCAATTTCATTAAGATATGTCTACACTAAAGGTATGAAAATATGGTTTATAGAAATACCTCTCATAGAACACAATGCTTTGAAATACTTTCGGGTGCCCCTGTACACAAACCAGTAGAGGTACAAACTCCATTTTCAATAGCGAACGTCCGATAGTGAACTTGAATAACATATTTCAATTTCATTAAGATATGTCAAGAGTAAAGGTATGAAAATATGGTTTATAGAAATACTTCTCACAGAACACAATGCTTTGAAATACTTTCGGGTGTCCCTGTACACAAACCAGTAGAGGTATAAACTCCATTTTCAATAGGGACCGTCCGACAGTGAACTTGAATAACATATGTCAGTTTCGAGAAATTCCATAAATATTTACGGGAGTTAGAGCGCGGACAGACAGACAGACAGACAGACAGACAGACAGACAAACCGAAGTCATAAACACTTTTCAACCTTGTTGGAAAGTGTTAAAAAGCGTGATTGAGTTTGCTTTGATTGCGTCAAAATGCATAAACACGCACCAATATTCATGACAAAAATGTCGATAATGCTATAAATATAAACTAATGGCAGCTCTTATAAGAGAATTCATCTCAATTTGGTAACAATATTAATTTATTTTCAGATACTTTATGATATTGTGACAGGATCTTATATCGCCACAGAAAATAGTAATACAGTGTTGTCAACAACCTCATTGTGAAGCGTAAAATTTTTATTGCCCGCTTATTTTTTCACACCAATCATTTTTTATAGTAATTTTATTCTTATTTAATCCTAACAACCTTTGGAGAGAATTACTCTAAAAATAAAGTGGTGTGGGAAAGGGGGCGTTTTTTCAAGAGGCGTTAACAATTTTATGCTTATTAATGAGATGGTTGGCAGGTATGTAATATATAGACCTGCCAATTATGCTAATTTTTCCATAATAGTATTACGCACCGCCTTTTTTTCCCACCATTTTATTTATAGAGAAATAATCTTATTTAATCGTGAGTACATATTGCTGAGTATTACTCTACAAATTTACTGGTGTGGAAAAAAATGCGGGCCCAAACACTATTACGGATGAATTAGCATAATTAGCAGGCCTAACTACAGTGGTGGACATAATTATAAGACACCTATCTAATTTGACAAATAATGAAAGAAAAGATTCAGAGCTTTAAAATGTTTTATCAAATACGTCAAAAACATAAATTTATTCTGTTATCATATATAATTATTTTATAATAATGATATTTTCATACAATTTAATGAAAAAAATTAAAAATACCATGGACAAAATTATAAGACACCCGAACAACACCTGCTTTTTTTTCGAAAATAATGTGCAATATGCAAATTTTCTGCTCGCTGTTATGACGCCAGCAGTTAACTAAAGCAGACGATAACCGACTTCACGCATTTATAAACATGCCACTAGGTACAGAATTAAAAGAAAGTGAAATTCGCGAAATTTGGAGATTAAATAGAACTGGTGCTTCAATTAATATTATTTCAAAAGTTATTAAACGCTGTAGATGTGCAATTAGAAATGTTTTGAAAGGAGGAATTAATGGATCGGTGATTAAAAGATCTGGACGTACTCCTTGCTTATCCTCGAGAGACAGACGCCATGTGCTTTCGCTTGCAACACAGAATAAGATGACCACTACAGCCATTAAAAATGCTTTGAAACTGAATTGTTCAAGGAGAACCATTCGCAGGGTGTTGCATAATGCTTCCTATGTGAAATATAAAAAAATGAAGAAAATCCTTCTAAGCCGGCACAAAATGGAGCGTCTAAACTTTGCTAAACAAACTATGGCCTGGACCTCCAAATGGTACTCTGTGTTATTTTCTGATGAAAAAAAAAAAAGTTTAACCTAAATGGTCCTGACGGGTTTCAATATTATTAGCATGATTTACGGAAGTATCCTCATGTACTAATGAGCCGCGAAATAGGTGGAGGCTCAATAATGGTTTGGGCTGGTTTTTCGGCTCAAGGGAAAACGGATATTGTTTTTGTGCATTCAAGAATGAATTCCGAAAAGTATAAGAATCTTCTTAAAGATCAACTAGCCATATACGGTGAACTTCTTTGTGGCAAAAACTACACTATCCAGCACGATAACACGCAGATCCATGCATCACACGAAACAAAAAAGTGGCTTTCAGAGCAAAGTATCAATGTTCTCCCGTGGCCTTCTCGCTCCCCAGACTTAAATCCCATCGAAAACTTGTGGAGGATCTTAGCTCGTGCGGTTTACCGAAATGTGAGGCAGTTTGTCGAAGACCTAAAGAGTGCTATAAAATGTGCTTGGGAAGAACTATCTTGAGATTTTTTGTTAGAATTGATAGATTCAATGCCAAATCGCATCTTTCATGTTATAAAAAACAATGGTGACTCCTTCAAGTATTGAATAACCATGTTAGAGGATTTTCTTTTAGACCATTAGTGTCTGCTAATTATGTTGACCACTGTATTTGGAAAAAACGGTTGGTGTCTTATAATTTTGTCCATTATGTTTTTAAGTTTTTTCATTAAATTGTATGAAAATATCATTATTGTAATATAATTGTATATGATAACAGAATAAATTTATGTTTTTGACGTATTTGATACAACACTTTTAAGCTCTGAATCTTTTCTTTCATTATTTGTCAAATTAGATAGGTGTCTTATAATTATGTCCACCACTGTATATTATAAGTTAATTCAATATTTGTCTTGAATTATATATGTTAATCCATAAGTGCTAAGTGTCTTGTTTTAAAAAGGAGGCTTAATACTGGAATTTTTGTATAATTCTTTACCAGTAAATTTATCTTCGAAATATATGTGACATATTCCTTTAAAAAAGTAATAGAAATAAATCTGATTAAATAATAGAAAAATTGGCAACTATGTTAACCATAAATTTGTTTTCTGCTCCTGAATTTTTTTAAGTAATGGCACAGCTAAAGAAAGGAGAATATTTTATATAAACATACTTGCCAACCATCTCATTAATAACCGTACAGTTGTTAACGCCCCCTGAAAAAAGCCACTCTTTTCTCACACCACTGTATTTTTAGAGTAATTTTCTGCAAATGTTGTTACGATTAAATAAAACTAAAATTACTCTAAAAAGTTATTGGTGTGGAAAAAAAAAAAAAAGAAAAAAAGGCGGGTACTAAAAATTGTATGGTTCATAATGAGATGGTTGACAAGTATGTATAAAAATAGTTTCTAACAGTGTTAGATAATTTAAATTAAAACACAATAACTTTATGTACTACAATAAATATTATATTTTTCCATGAAAGACGCTATTTAGTATTTTTAAATGTATTAAAATATGGTCAGATATTGTTAATTTTTTGCACTTCAATTTTCAAACAGCAGTAGGCGAGTATATATTTTACTTATTCAGTATTTCTAGAAATATGATACGTAAATTCGATATGTTTGCAGTCCTGTTATTTTGTAAAAATTCAATCGAATTTTTAAAACAAACCATGAAAATGCAAGCATAATTCTAACTTTATTTTATTTTACGTTTTAAACTCGTTTTTTACACATACTTAAATTTTATGTTGTACAAGAACCATTGGTTCGTTTTTAATTTTATTTCTACTTTCATTATTTCTGGATAGCCTATAATAAGTTCACTTTACACCATTTTCCTAGTGCCAATCTGCTCAAATCAAGCTTCAAACGTCCCAATTTTGAAATACTTTTGGGAGTAATAAAGTAAAAACATCCCTTTCCGTAAACTACTTCCTCAAAAAAGATATTAAGTGGAAAAGGCAGTTTATATTTTCTATAATATATTTGTTCATGACTGACAATTTGAAATACCCATTTTGTTCAGAGTGAAACAATTTCTTTAAATTCGAATAGCATGTTATATTTTGGATAATATTTTTTTTAGGAAAGATTTCTACGTCAAAGAAATATAAGTATATTTATGAAAAAAAACGTTAATAATTCAGAAATTGCTTTTAACTGTAATTTAAAATAAAATGCAGATTATAAAATTAGTTTAAACTAACTTTTCGTGCATTATAGTAGTCATTAGTTACTAAAACATTTTAGTGTGATTTAGTATGAAGCATTTCGTATGAGAAACATTTTAGTATGCATATTACAAGGGTCGTACTCTCCACCTTTTTCCAAGATACTCTTCTAGAGGAGAAATTTCCGACATTACTGCTACCACTGATTTTATACAATAATTTCTATCCAATTTAATTAGGACATATTACTATAAAAATACTATAAAAATTTCTGCAGTAAATTAGTGGTGGAAAAAAGGGTAACATTTTTCTTATTCCTGAATGTGTCATAAAAAAAGGGCGAAGAGTACAACCCATGATATTATTGATAACCCATGATAAATGAAACGCAAATAATATTATTTGCGTTTCATTTCTAAAAAATTATTAAATATTTATTAAAAGAATACTTTTACAGTTTATTAAACTGTTTAAGTGGACGTTCGATCTTTAATCTTTTTTTTTTTTTTTTATGTAAACAACTTGGTATCGAATATATATGTTTTTTTTTTTTTTTTCTTTTTTTGTTAAGACTCTTTAGTTAGTACAAATATGCATATAAATATAGTATGTCCAAATCAAATGTCCGTAATTTCAAACAGCCGGTTAAAACAAATCTTCTAGCGATACACAAAATACAGAGGCATTTTCTGAAATAAATCAAATCGGCTTCAAAACATTTTCATACTTGTTGCACTTCTAATAAGATATAACAGTCAAAACATTTCACATTTATCGTATCCAATAATTCTTTCATATAAATGTCAAGAAATAATTATTATTTTTTAATAATCAGTATAATAACGCAATCTTTAAAAAAAAAAAAAAGTAGAAAAGAAAGAAAGAAAGAAAATTTTTCAATCAGTTTGCAAATGAAATTTATATTCTTAAAGTTTAGTTTGAGAAATTAATCATTTATCATTCTCTTGCTAAAGTAAATAAGTTTCATTAATGCTTTCTTTCTACTTAAAACAAAGTTTAAAGGTTACACATTTCTACCAAAACAAATAAGTCTAATTTCGGAATGTATTTATTTAGACTATCAATGTTTCAAAACATTTTTGTTAATAATTAAGTTTGAAAGAGTAGAAATGAAGTCCAGAACAGTATCGATTCAATTAAGGAAGACATTTAGAAAATTAGATAATAATAAAAGACCCTATTTAATAAATCCATTATAGGCTGAACTTTGTTACGACGTATTAATATCATTTTGTAGATTATTAAAAGTTCAATTTATTAGAATGATAAAAGTTTACATTAATTTTTTATTGAACCATTTACTGCATTCAAGATAATTTGTTATGGGATGAATGATTTCCAAAATATTTAATTTAACCCTTTTCGAGACAAGCGTGCAACACTTTCGCGACCACTGACGTGGACTCACATCATTTAAAAATCTGTAACTCGTGTTTTGTTTTCATTTTGTATTTTATTTTATAAGAATATACGCAATTTTCCGACTTGTACAACCAATGTATAAGGATTCAAGTATTTTGATTAGATAGAGTATAATTATAATGTATGTTTGTTTGTAATATAAATACATATAACCTAATAATATAATGTAATATATTGTATAATATATTATGCAATATATTATTAAATACATATAATATAATGTAACTTGAAAGAATAATGCTCATAGGCGGATTTTACTTTCAAAAAAACAAAAATATGTGGTTACCAAATAATTAATACACATTATCACGATGTTCATCATGAAAGGGTTAAAGATTGTCAGTTGTTTTATACACATGCATTGTTAAATACACTCACATTACGATATTTCTCAAACCAAACCTAAATAAACATCCATACTTGTCAACCATCTCATTAATAACCGTACAATTAGTTAACGCCCCTTGAAAAAACGCCCCTTTTTTCGCACCACTTTATTTTTAAAGTAATTCTCTACAAATGTTTACGATTAAATAAGAATAAAATTACTCTAAAAAATGACTGGTGTGAAAAAAAAAGCGGGTACTAAATATTCTGCTGTTCATAATGAGATTGTTGGTAAGTATGAACGTCGTTATCACTCAGATTATCACTTCAAACCGAATGATGACTCCTGATCACTTTTCAAGTTACCGCATCAAATCGAATGGTACAGTCGGCAACAAAATTATTGAAGCGCGAGCAATAATTCGTATGCCAGTTTCATGCACTTAATACTGTTTTGTTAAGTAAATATTTATCCAGTCATGATCTTGTCTTTATGCCATTTATAAAAGAGTAAGTTGATGATAAAAATTAGTGATCAAGCAAAGAAAAAAGAAAAAGAAAAATGTGAATGGTGCTTCAATAATTTTGCTGCCGATTGTAACTGGGACTCACCTCTTAAGCGCAAAGGGTTAATTTAAGATGTAGCTGCCAACTGTTCTAATTTATTACTCAGATTTAACAACACTATTTTTTAAAGGTGTGTGTCACACATATTTTTGACAATTATAAAAGCTGAAAAGAATTATAAAAAATTTCTAATATTATGACTCCCTTGAAAAGCGGAAGACTTGGTACCTATCATTTAAGATAATATTCTTTCAAAAACTAATACTGAAAATAGACGTTTAATCTATAATATGAACCAGTTTTCATTCACTCACTAAGTAAATAAATTTTATTAATGTTTATTTGCAACTTTATTTCAGGTTAAAATCAATTTTAAAGGTTACAAATTAAATACAAAACCAATAAAATCTTCTTTCGCCATACAAGTATTTAGACTAATATGTTTTAAATCTTTCTTTCTATTAACTCCGTTTAAAGAAGTAGAAATGACGTCCATGTTAAAAAAAAAAAAAAAAAATCTCATGAAAAATAATTACTCTCGATATTTTTAAAAGACACTTTAGCACACACAAAAAGATTTTACAAAAAAATAATCTTTAAGTAAAATTAAAAATACATACATTAAAAATTAAGACAAAGCTTTCAGCCAAAATTTTGTGCCGTCTTCAGATACAGATAAGATTTATCTTTACCTAGACCTGCTAACTATGCTAGTTTATCCGTAATAATGGTATTCAGCCCCGCCTTTTTTTCACACCAGAATAGTTGTAGAGCAATAGTCTTCTTATTTAATCATGAGAACATATTGCTGAATATTACTCTACAACTATTCTGGTGTGAAAAAAGGGCGGGGCCTAATACCATTACGGATAAACTAGCATAGTTAGCAGGTCTATCTTTACCTAAAGATGCCATAAAATCATATCGAAAAGCTTTGTCTTAATTTGACGAATACGTGTCTTTTTTACCTTTTTTTTTTTTTTTTTTTTTCTTGTAGTTAAAAAAAACTACAGAAGGAAAGATTTTTATAATAACTCTCCAGTTACCGCCATCAAGAAGAAAATTACTTTCGCGTTACCGCATCAAACCAAATGGTGACTTCTTGGGCGTAAAGGGTTAATTTAAGATGGCATTTTTTCAAACGTTTATACGCAAAATTTACCGTAATTTCTGGTAGATACTCCGCAGGTTATATAATCCAGCTTTGCACCAGAAATTTCAATTGATAAATAAATTTATATTTGTACGAGCTCTACTTTCGAAGAAGTATAGATTTCTCTATTAAATAAAATTTCTGGTGGAGAAATGACACATCTTACCTGCGGGTTATCTTCCAGAAATTACGGTACATTTAACCCTTATCGCTCGTATGTCCCTTTTGAAGGGACATTAAAAAATCGAGCCACGCCTTAAGGTGTTCCTCTGCAAATGAAATGTTATTTTTCTAAAACGTGTAACTATAGGCTACCGGAAAATTTTAACAGAAAGATTTATTTTATTTAATGATGAAGAAAGATAAAACAAATTATTACAATTTTTTGGTAGCCAGAAGGTAGTAAGTTGGAAACTATAGGTGTGATGTTTTAAAAGAACGCCAAAAGGCGTGTCTTACGGAAAATATGCCGAGCGCAAAGGGTTAATTTAAGAAAAGAATAATTTATCATGCTCTTGATAAAACAGATAAATGTAATTAATGCCAATTCATATTTTTTTTTCTCTAATTAAAACAAAGTTATAGATAACAGATTAAATCCTAAACCAATAAATCTTTCGGCATAAGTATATTTAGACTAATATTTTTCAAAACAAACTTCTTCGTAATTAAGTTTAAAGAAATAGAAATAAAATTCAGAACAATATCAAATCAATCGAGAAAATCGTTTACAGAATGAGATAATGATATAAAAGTTTTATTTAATAGTTTCATTATTTATTGAACTTTGTTACGATGCGTTCATATCCTTTCATCAAAATTATCATTTATTTTAAGATAATATGTTTCATATTAAAGTTTTTTCTCAAACCATATACTATATCGAAGATAATTTGTTTCGGGATGATTGATTTTCAAAATACTCAATTTAAGATGATATACTTTAAAAAGTTAATGCACAAAATAATTTGTTCAATGATGCTCTTTCGTTTTTTTTTTTTTTTTCTTCAATGTAAATTGTATGTTTTTTCATAAAATATCATTTGAAAATGAAATGTAAGAAACGCAATTAGAGGATAATTATTTTAACTTAATAATATATTATTTTAAAACTACGTCGATTGAAATTGCCTTGTTAATAATGCATTTTCTGTACTCCAGCATTTTACATTCATGCAAGAAAAAATGCATGAAGATTTCAGTCTTCCTTTCTTTTTTTTTCTATAAAAGAAGAAATTTTTTTAATTTGGTAAAATTTTCGACCTGTGGTTTTAGATGAATTTATATATTTTAAGATGTTTTCAATATGAATTGTTAATTTTTTTGAAAATGTCTGCGTCCGTGTAAGTATCTGCGTGTCTGTTCTGTTTATTAACAAAATTTAAAGCATATTTTATCTCACAAACCAATGAACGGAATTTAATAAAGCATGATATTTGGTTTGACTTTGACTTAAATTGTTTTTGATTAGATTTTTATGTATGTCGCGCAACAGGTGATGCTGAGAAGGTGTAATTTCCCCTATTTAGAGATTTAATTTAGAGATTTAGAGGTGTAATTTCCTTTCTTACGAAAAGCATCCTAGGTATCTGGGCTTCGTATTGGACCCAGAAATTGCTTGTAACAAACATATTGAGGCCTTGGAAGCCAAAAATAGAAAGCAACTCATTATCATCAAATACGTTTCTGGCCGTGACTGGGGTGCTTATGCGACTACCCTCAGGACAACGTACATCCCTTTGGTGAGGCCTGTTTTAGAGTGTGGTCTACAGATTTATTCGAGCGCATCAGCTTCTAGTCTTCAAAACCTTAATCGTGTTCAACAGTGTGCAGGACGCATTATTACTGGTTTACGTCATTCCTGCCCTAGCGAAATAGTATTATTTGAGGCTGACCTTTTGCCACTAAATATGAGAAGAGAACTTAGTCTTGTGAAATATTTTAGTAAATTACTTAGTTATGGGGATCAACACAGAACTGCTAATTATCTTTTACATTGGACTAATAATCAGAGACTAAAAAGAGATAAACCCTTTTCACGTGCAATCTCTCTAAAAGCAGTCTATCAAGATGTCGAGCCACACTTCCTTAAGTCTTGTGTTGATCCCTTGCGAGGGATGCCGAGAGTATACTTCCAGTCGGATTTGTTATCAAGCACAAATAAATCTTCAGACACTCCTGAACTGCTGCGTCAGTTGGCTCTTGAGATAATTAACACCAACCCAGATGATGGGCCCCCATGTACACTAAGCGAGAAAAAAAAAAAAAAAAAAGCCGCACTTGGATATATCCATTTCACCTTCTACAACCGCCAATTTTATCGCTTATAAAGCAAATTTTCGAACAGATTTTATTATGTTGTCCTCCACATACACTTTAGCATTTTGTACAGTGTTTAAAACAAAATTCAATTGTCAGAAAAACTGTAATTTTAGAAATTATTTCAAAAATGGTAAGAATAAGGCAGTTAACGATGCCACAAGAAGTATTAATTTTTGAATGAAAATCAAAAAGTATTTTAATACGTGAGGGGGCAAATTTATTAAATGTTAATGAAATATTAGTAAAATTGTTTTTAACAATATTAAATTTTTTGGCCGTTTAAACTGGAAATTTGACTTTAGGCGCCACGTTGCTCTTCCAAGCAAGATAACCGCAAGTTAAAAAGCAAATGTTTAAAAAATCGATTTGTATCGTGTTCAAAACTTAAAAAAGGTTTTTTTAAGTGTATAGCAAAATACTTTCTTCAAAAACAGTTCGGAAGCAATTAAACAAGGCAGGTTAGAAACCAGAAGATCTGCAAAAAAGCCATTATTAAAGACAAATATTAAAATAAAAAAGGACATCAGTTGAACAAAAATTAAAAACAAATTAATAGTTAATTGTCGGGCTGAACTAAGTTTCTCTGATGAGTCAAGTTTAATTTATTTCGAGCTGATGAAAAAAACTACTAGGACGGTAAAAATGGGACTGACTTAACGAAAACTGCTCTCCTTAAAACAGTTACACATTCTCCGTACATTATGGTATGGAGGTGCACACTTTTTCAAAGAATCAGACAAATTTTAATGCTCAAGGGATCAATTAACTCAAATAAAACACGGTTATTATAAAAGGGACGCGTGCTCAACTATTTTGGAGATATGACAGACTTTTCTTCAAACAGCATTTCAAGATGATAATGAACCTTAAAATTACCAATCTATTCGCATAAGCACCTATAATTCTCTAAATAATAATATCTTTTTTTACTCTAAGTTAAATCCCACAAAGAATATCGTAGAGTTTCTTCTTTATTAGACTTGGAAACAGTCCTAATCTCAATTAGCTCGAAAATGTTTAGTCATAAAAAAGCGCGTGGAGAGAGGGGAGGATTCCAAATAAAATTATGAGGCATACGAATTTACATAGCACAAAAATTTCAAAAACTCTCTCTCAAATAACACTATATTAATAATAATGAAATTACTACATAAAAGAAAAAGAAAAAAAAAGAAAACTTAAAACATTAGCTTATCTCTGAAAGAATAAATCGTTTATAACTTTAATGGTCTTTACGAAATTTTAGCCTACAAATTTCAAAAATACACTTCTCTTTAATAAAAAAAACATTCATAATTCTGTATTACATCAACAGTATCAAATTTCTGTCAACATACTTCTAGTACATCACTATTTGAAACCTTGGCACTGATATTCAAAATTTTTGCCATTAAAATAACTAATTAAAATTACATAATTTTAAAAACCCTTTAAAAATTTCAGAAACATTTATTCCAAGTAAATATGGGTTACTCAGAATTCACAGATTTCTCACTCAAAAGAGTTTCTATAATTGATATGAACTTATCACTTAACAAAGATCAACTTCTTCTTAAAGCAAACAGATCTGCTTTCACAAAGTTTGAACAGAAAGAAAAATACTTACAGAGGATCATTAAACAAACTAAGAATAATTCTTTGTTCAACTTTCAAAAGAACGCTGGGTAAGAAAAGAATAAAGTAATTTCAATTGTATGAGTATTGTTTCTTATGTCTTTAAAAAAGTTATAAAATAAATCAAAAAAAAAAAAAAATTGTACGAGAAAAACAATTTCTAGTTTATGCCTTTAACATTGATAAGAAATATGGTATCGTTCCGCCTTTTTTTCCTCTGATTCTTCCATCACTATATATATATAGAAAATTTAATCTTATTAGATCGTGGAAACGCGTTATAGAATATTGCAGTAAAAATATAGTGGTAGAGAAGTCAGGGGAAAAGGTGAAACCGTTACAAGTATGGGATAACAGAAAATAGAATAATTTTAATTGTTAGAGAATTGTTTCTTATGACATGAAGAGTTCTAAAATAAAACAAACAAAGTATTGTAGGAGAAAGTAGTTTTTTTTTTTTTTTTTTTTTTTTTTTTTAATGCTTTAAACAAGGCATAAAAAATACTTAGAATCTTACCGATAGTTATGCTGTAAATATATCAGTTCTTATTTTGCTGGTGTTTTATTTAAAGCTATATTAAAGCAAAAAAATTCTACTATTATCTTCTATAATTAAGAAAGGATAAAATTACTGTTTGAAAGTAGGAGTAAATATAGTAACTAAAAAAACAATAAAAGGCATGCGAAGGTAAAATAATTACGGATTTTTTAATTTTTTACTTTATTATTTGTATGCATTCTATAATTTAGGAAAAAATATGTAACATTTGTTGATAAAAATTAGAAAATATAACTTTCAAAAAAAAATTTAAACTGTTTATTTTTTCGGTTGGACTGTCAGTCTGTCTTTGCTTTTACATCCATAAATATTTATAGAATGCCATAAAATCTATATGTGTCAGTAAGATTTTCCAAACATACCGTAGGATGCTTCCCTTTAAAATCCATACATTTAGCGCAACTGGTTCGCCTACAAGGACTCGCAAAACAATTCAGATACATTGTGCCTGAGTGATGTATTTTTTAAGCAAATTTCAACATGTTTATGTTGCGATAAACATTCAAAATCAAACTCCATTTTTCAGAAGTAACAAAAGATGCTTATGAAGTAAGTAAAGTAATTTACATTGAGAATTCATTTGCCTGTGAAAACAAATGTATTTGGATTCATTAGGATGGAGTTGTTAATGGAGATGTATTTTCAGTGTGCTAAACGTTTTCATCTTTTTCCAATGATATTTAAATACATTTATGAATTAGTGCATAAAAATTTTTACATACTTTATTAATTTTTTTTTATATATCTTTTATTAATTTTCTTTTTATATCCTACTTGCCAACATACTAATTAATATTCCGTAATACTGTTAGGCCCACCTTCTTTTTCACACCAGTATGTTTTTAAAGTATTTTTCTTCTTACTTAATCGTAATTACATTTGAAGAATATTACTCTAAAAATTTACTAGTGTGAAAAAAAAAAAAAAAAAGGCAGCACTAATAACACTACGGAATATTAATTCGGATGTTAGCAAGTATGTTTATATGTATACTATATATTTTTTTTTAAATAATTTTTACATTTATACAACTACTTCATCAATTAAAAATTCTACTTTTCCAACAAAAAAACATTTTTTATCATATAAATCACATAGATATGCTGAATAAAATTCCTGGTTAAATTACAAGGTATTATAATCATGTTCTCAGATCAGGAAAATATATTCATCAGAAATCTATTATCACGTATTCCAGAAACTTAAGCGGGATGATGAACATTTTTCCTCTTATTCCACTTAACAGCTTTCTCCGTACTGAAAGTTTAGTTCATGGATTAAGAGAGTGCCTTAACCCTTTAACGTTCACTACTTAATTTATTTTAAAAATTACTAAACTAATTTTAAAAATGGCTTTTAGACACATAGCTGATCATAAATATTTAAAAAATAAAAAATTAGCATTGTTCCTTTTCGAGAAATTTTTGGTTTGAAACATCTGTAAGTAAACCTTATTAAATTCAAATAATATTTAATTTAATAAACAAATAAATCACTTTATAAGTAAGCATTATCGACAACAAAAACTCGTAAAAGTTGCATAGATCTCAAAATTTCAATTTATTCCGGAGTATTTTAACCCTTTGCAGCGCGAGGTAATTCGGTTCATTTAAATTACACTGCCACCGGAATTTACGAACATAATTAAAATAGAAGAAATTTTAAATTTTCACGTTAAACAAAGGGCCTTTTCTGCTATGTTATAAATGTAAATTTTTGCTAAAAAATTTCCGGGATGAGTTTTTGCACTTGAGAATTAAAATTAGGTGTTCCATCAGCGGGAACACTGCGACTGAAAGGGTTAAATTATGACATTTATTACAAGACTGAAGAAATTAAAATATTTCCCATATGTTTCCCTTCCATAAAAAGAAAAAAATAACAATATTCGTAACAAAAATAACACATCTCTTACTAAATTAATTTTCTATAACTATTAACTTTCACCAATCATAACTAGTATAATATGAGAAAATACTTACAAGAAAACCTCATTTTTTTTATTTTTTTTTCTGGGCAGTTTTAATTAAAATAAAATGAGAACGATTGATACAACACAGTAACAAATGCCCTTAAAATATCTCTCCATCCGTAGAAAAATATCCATTATGCTCTTTTTGTAATCTGCAGAGAAATATCCCAAAATTTACATGGATTAGCATATTTGGTTAACTCTTATTTGACGTATAATATCTGTTTTTATGCAATATCTTTGAATAATTAGAAACGACCGTACATGCAGTATCGTCAGTTATCCTACAATAATTCTAATAAATTCCACCACTAGATTACAGTCATGGATTAGCAAAATGTGTTCCAGTCACTGACCTTAAAAATAAAATTTTGTCCGTAGAGCGTTCATGGTTTTTTTCTCGGGGGAAAAAATTGACCCTATAATAAACTTTTAACACTTTCGTGACCGCATGTTTTTGTCTTTTCACAGTAAGGTCTATCTGTGAGAGTTACTCTTCTCAGTTACACTATTTCAGAACAAAATTTTCCTTATTCAAATTTATATTACAAATGGCTATACATTATAATTATACTTGTTCTAATCAAAGCATTTATATCCATAGTATATTGATAGTACAAATATGAATATTGGATAGATTTTTAAGAAATAAATAACATAGAAATTGCGAAAGAAACGCCCACTGGTGGAGTTAGAGATTTTCAAATGAAGTGAATCTACGTTAGCGGTCGCGAAAGTGTTCATATCGTAAATTTTACAGCAGTTTGTTACAAATACAGGTACATTTCTTTCCTTGAAGATGGTCAACGCTCCGAATTTTACTGAAATTTCTCAGAGCGTAAAAGTACTACATAAAACACATGGAACAGATAACCTTGAGGACGACTCCAGAGACCCAAGCTGAAAATTCCTGCATTTTCACTGTCCTTTTCAGTATCTAATAGAATTTTCTGATCGGTGTCAGTTGACTTATCTTTCTTATTTAACACTTAGAATTATACAAGAATTCTTTTCCGTGTTTTTTAGTGCTAGAGGCCTATTTCAGTCGGTACAGTTGTCGAATTTTTATACGTCACACTTAATTAGTGCTAGGGGCCTATTTCAGTCGGTTTATTGAATGGGGATTTATTGAATGAGGTCCCCCCAAGGCCAAACTTTGACATGAGTCCCCCCCCCAGGCCCAACTTTGACATGAGTCCCCCCCAAGGTGCCCCTATTTCAGTCGGTACAGCGTTGTCGAATTTTTATAATACACTCTTAATTAGTGCTAAGGGCCTATTTCAGTCGGTTTATTGAATGGGGATTTATTGAATGAGGTCCCCCCAAGGCACAACTTTGACATGAGTCCCCCCCAAGGTACAACTTTGACATGAGTCCCCCCAAGGCCCAACTTTGACATGAGTCCCCCCCAGGCCCAACTTTCACATGAGTCCCCCCAAGGTACCCCTATTTCAGTCGGTACAGTGTTGTCGAATTTTTATAATACACTCTTAATAGTGCTAAGGGCCTATTTCAGTCGGTTTATTGAATGGGGATTTATTGAATGAAGTCCCCCCAAGGCACAACTTTGACATGAGTCCCCCCCAAGGTACAACTTTGACATGAGTCCCCCCAAGGCCCAACTTTGACATGAGTCCCCCCCCAAGGTACAACTTTGACATGAGTCCCCCCAAGGCCCAACTTTGACATGAGTCCCCCCCCAGGCCAAACTTTGACATGAGTCCCCCCCAGGCCCAACTTTGACATAAGTCCTCCCCAAGGTACCCCTATTTCAGTCGGTACAGCGTTGTCGAATTTTTATAAAACACTCTTAATAGTGCTAAGGGCCTATTTCAGTCGGTTTATTGAATGGGGATTTATTGAATGAAGTCCCCCCCAGGCCCAACTTTGACATGAGTCCCCCCCCAAGGTACAACTTTGACATGAGTCCCCCCAAGGCCCAACTTTGACATGAGTCCCCCAGGCCCAACTTTGACATGAGTCTCCCCCCAGGCCCAACTTTGACATGAGTCCCCCCCCAGGCCCAACTTTGACATGAGTCCCCCCCAAGGTACAACTTTGACATGAGTTACCCCCCAGGCCCAACTTTGACATGAGTCCCCCCCCAAGGTACAACTTTGACATGAGTCCCCCCAAGGTACAACTTTGACATGAGTCCCCCCCAGGCCCAACTTTGACATGAGTCCCCCCCCCAGGCCCAACTTTGACATGAGTCCCCCCCAAGGTACAACTTTGACATGAGTCCCCCCCAAGGCACACCTTTGACATGAGTCCCCCCCCAAGGCACACCTCCCCCTCATTAGGAAAAAGAGAAAAAACGTTGTTTTGCGGCTATAAGACAGTTTGGACTTCCAACGTTATTTGTTACAATATCTGCAGCTGAAACACATTGGTTTGATTTAATGAAAACTTTATCATGGAATTTAGATCGTCACGAATTAACTAAAGAAGAATTTGTCGATATTAACAAGTTTAGCAGTAGGCCTCTGGCACTAAATTAAAATCTGTCAATGTCAGATTTTCATGTTTTAAATAAAGAAATAATGTCGTGTCTGTATAATTATTATTATTATTTTTTTAAGTTAAAAGTGAAACCAATCTCCGTTAAAGAATTAACACTGTTTACAGTTTATCGCAAAACATACGCTATACGATCTATAAATTCCATCAAATAAAAAAAAAAATTCATACATTATCAATTAGATACAAAGAAAATTTTCTTTTAATTTACTTCTTATAATATATTTTATTTTATTTTTCTTTTCTTTTCTTTTCAATATTTTGGACATTTTTAATACGCAATACTCTGTTTAAAAATGTTAACATTTTATATCAGTATTAGCATATATTATATATTATATATTATTATTACACAGTGTATTAAAAATATATAATATGTTATATATTATACGTTATTAACACTTTCGGCGCCCAGCATGATTCGGATGAGTTCTTCGCCGGGCCCAAATCCGACCACGAGTTCTAGAAGAAAAGTGATAAATAAAATTTCACAGAATATATATATATATTTC
Organism: Salticus scenicus; assembly: GCA_963930645.1. Lineage (NCBI taxonomy): Eukaryota > Metazoa > Arthropoda > Arachnida > Araneae > Salticidae > Salticus > Salticus scenicus. Next base: position 59,463,514 of record OZ005652.1, on the reverse strand, counting down.
TAATCCTAAATATAAATTAATGAAGAGTATATTACAATGTGTATATTTTTAGTATTGTTACGTTATATATCTTATATTTCTTATATTCCTTTTGAAAATCCAACTGAAAATCCTATTAACTTGAACAAGAAGAGCGTTACCCATATTTGGGTGACGGAGCGCCCACGGAAACATACCCGTTTCCCAGATATGGGTGACGCGACGTGTAAATGTAGCTCTAACAATTGCGTGAGTAGCAGATACCTAGGATTGATTTGTAACTAGGAATGTTAATTTTCACATACTCACTGGCTAATGGTAATCGAGATGTACTGATAACTTGTTATCACACAATTTCATATTATTATGATGATGTAATTAAAATTCCTGTAAAAGCACTTACTAAATAAAATATCCGTTAAAACTACTCCAAATTATTGCAGTGATCATATACGGTTCACATAAGTTATTACAATTAATCTTCCTATTGTTATCTGGGCAGAAAGTATTTACAATAATATAGACAAAAAATATATACAAAATTATAAAAATGACGGCAATATTTTTTTTTCCTTACGGCCATTAATGTAAAGTCTAGAGGAAAAAACGCAACACTCGACGTAACTTCGTTGTTAATCGATGCAAAAGAATGTAATAGCAGAGCTGCCAAAATTTTTAACTTTTAAATCAGAATTGACACCAGTATTTTTAAATGGAATATGTTATATATATTTTCGACGATTTATATTAGCGAAAGCAGCTGTAAAAATTTTCCGGGTTGAAGTCTCCCTTGAAAAACGGGAGATTTGGCATCTATGTAATAGGTATCATTCGACAAGTAACTACGAGTGCTTTTAGAAAATGAAGTTAAATTTTTAATTGGGGGTATTCTACATATTAAAACGTCCTCCAACTTTGACTTTTTTTTTTCAATGATAATACCCTATTTTTATTTTATGTTTGAATTCCTGTAGTCGCGGTAATGCGAAAAAATATACTGGTTATATATTTTACTCTTTTTTTTTTTTTTTTTTTTTTTTTTTTTAAGTTAAAGTATTTAAAGTTTTAAGATGCTAATGTTAAATTGATGTTGCAAACTTTTATTAATACCTTAACAAAAATTAACTTGACTTTTTTTTTCTTTTTTACAGGATACAGTGAAGAAACCTAAACATAATCCATGACCCATTTTGATTCAGAAAAATATTTTTAATTATGAAAAATATTATTAAATTCATATTTAAAAAAATTATGAATTATGGTCTGTTTTTACATATTTTTACATAAATTATATTCCTATTTTTACATAAAATGAATTCTAGTGTTGAAAAATATGGTTGTGCAAATTTGTAGTTCATTCCAGTAATAAATTTTAGAAATATAAAAAAAGCTTTTTGGGGGGGCGGCTTAGTGGACTATCTCTTATAAAGTTTTGCATGAGATAACGAAAAAACTCTTAAATAGTAACACAAAAAATTAAACAAAACGTTTTTATTATTATTATTATTATTATTATTATTATTATAAGTTAAATTATAAACAACAACAACGTCATACGCAAAAGAAATGACACAAAAGAGATGATTTTAAGACATTGATGACAGCAAACAAGAATTCTTGGTTTCTTTTGAAAACAAGCACCACCTTTCTGTGTTCTTCTAAAACAATATAATATAGTAAAGGAAAAGAAAAAATAACTTTGCGTATTCGTGTTAAACCATAGCCTGCTAAACTAGATGCCTTCCGCGTGGCTCGGAAACTTGGCGGTAGACAGCGCCACCTGGTACAGATTGCGCGACTTTTTTATTTAACAGCAACCAAATATTTTTAAAAGTGCGATTTAATATTCATAAAAGGTGAATAGAATCGAAGAAACGTCGATTATATATATATATATATATATATATATATATCATATATCACTTCTAAAAAATTTTGGTGACTGCTGAATAAAAATGTCTCGCAATCTGTACCAGGTGGCGCTGTCTACCGCTTGAAATGTTGCCAAGTTTCCGAGCCACGCGGAAGGCATCTAGTTTAGCAGGCTATGGTTAACCCCCTTAATTTATGTTAACAAAATATATATGCGCAAGTGGCACTTACCTCATCGATTACTGGTGATAAATTCTGAATCATTTAAACAAACTCTTGAATGTAAAATCAACTAAATAGAAAGTACTTTACTGTATAAAATAGAAAAATAAGTGAACGTAAAAATTGGCAATTAAAAAAACGAATTGTCTACTGACAAACGTCGAAATGTAAGGCAGACTTGTTAAATCGTTTCTTACCTACTGTCATAGTTAAAGGAATAACCATTTAGTTCATATAGGGATGGAACACGGGCGCTGAATTCATACCGGTATTTGTTTAAGAAATTTCTCTATTCATAATATCGTTGATTTAAGAAATAGAAAAATTTGTTAAATTGATAGAGGTATGAGTTCTGCTCGCGTGTTCCATCTCTGTTCATACACTGATGGAAAAAAAAATCCCAACACCAGGAAGGAGCTGTGCTAGATAAACGAAATTTGGTAGGCGTGTTTATACATCTGAAAGATGACGTCGATTCAAATTTCGAGCTACACGCATAAGTGTGGCGCTAGTAGCGACACTATGAACATGCAAATGAAGTTTGCTTTAAATAAGCGCTGTAAGGTTCGTGATCGTTATTTACAGTTGAGATTTGACGTAGTGGGTTAATGTTAGTCATGGATGCCTCTAAGAAGACGAAGAAGCCATTATCAACAGCTCACTGAGTTTGAACGAGGTCGTGTCGTAGGGCTACGAGAAGGTGGGTTTTCTTTCCGCGATATTGCAGAAAGACTTGGCAGGAATGTATCCACTGTGCATGAGTGTTGGCAGCAGTGGTCAAGGGAAGGTACTGCCTCAAGAAGACCGGGTTCCGGGCGGCAACGTGGCACTACTGAGAGGGAAGACCGCCGTGTTCGGCGTATGGCTGTGGCTAATCGTACTGCGTCTGCAGCTGAAATTCGAGCTGCAGTTGGCACCACAGTGACACAACGAACTGTTAGAAATCGGTTACTTCAAGGACAACTCCGAGCCAGACGTCCTGTTGCGTGCATTCCACTGACTCCAAACCACTGCCGTTTGCGACGTGAGTGGTGTCAAGCTAGAGCTCATTGGAGGACGGAGTGGAGATCTGTTGTGTTTTCTGATGAAAGCCGGTTCTGCCTTGGTCGCAGTGATAGCCGTGTGTTGGTTAGAAGGAGGCCAGGTGAACGCCAGCTAGCGACCTGTCTGCGTCCTAGACACACAGGGCCTACTCCTGGAGTTATGGTTTGGGGAGCAATTTCGTATGACAGCAGGAGCACTCTCGTGGTTATCCCACGCACCCTGACTGCAAATTTGTACGTCAGTCTAGTGATACAACCTGTTGTGCTGCCATTCAAAAAAAAATTCAAGGGGTGCTTTACAACAGGATAACGCTCGCCCTCATACCGCTGTTGTAACCCAACATGCTCTACAGAGTGTCGACATGTTGTCTTGGCCTGGTAGATCACCAGATCTTTCTCCAATCGAGCACGTATGGGACATCATTGGACGACAACTCCAGCGTCATCCATAACCAGCATTAACCGTCCCTGCATTAACAGCCCAAGTGGAACAAGCATGGAACTCCATCCCACAAACTGATATCCGACACCTGTACGACACAATGCATGCACGTTTGCATGCTTGCATTCAAAATTCTGGCGGTTACACCGGTTACTAATGTACCAACATTTTACATTTGAAATGGCTTTTCTCGCCAATGGCTCTACCTGTGATCTTGAAACTTTAATCAATTAAATATGTTACCTAGACAAATGTATTGCTAAAATTTCGTTACTGTACAATAATTTTTTCTTGGTGTTGGGATTTTTTTTTCCATCAGTGTATATTGCTTTTTAAGGTGTAGTTTATGCGTTGTTGTTGTATTGAATTATTTTATTTGCTCACAAAGCTTTTATTCATCATTTTACAACGCCATTATTAACCATCAATTTTCTTAAACATTTATGCATGTATATATGTCATATATTTTTTTCTTATAGACTTGTAACTCTAGCATATTTTTATTTATTCACTATTTGAAAGTTCATAAGGGGTTTTTCCCAAAAAAGAACTTTTGCATCGTGGTTGAAATAATTGTATCTACAAATTAAATGCGCAGCATATGAAAAATCCCTTATGAAATTTCAACTCTGGAAAATACCTAAAATCTGGGTCGTTCTTTTGCCAGTAATTTCCTTAATTTGTACTCGATTCAAATGCATCTTTCACAAAAGTTGCCCAATATATCTAGCTTTTAATCTATGTAATAAGAAATTTTCTGTCTTTTGTGCATGCACAGTAAAATAATATTTATTAATATAAAATATAAATGCTCATATCTCGGCGAATATTATACCTGTGAATTTTATATTTCAGAATAATATTTCTCTGGGTTTTTTTTTTTCAACTTTTCTGCAAGTATTGTAAAATTTTATGGAAATCTGTTCTAGCTATGAAGAAAAATCTCTTCAAAAAAATTATATCTGCCAAAATAATTGCACAATTTTCCCCCAACAAAACATATATAAATATTATACATAGTATGCGCAATAATGTGTTAAAGTTGGGTCATTCAGTGCCCGCAGCTGTCCTATATTTTTACGTGCATTTTATTATTTTCCCACCACTTTAATCAATCAGTATACTTTTACATACTGCTTTAGCTTTAAAATCTTGGTAAAAAATGTGCAAAAAAATAGTGGTATTAAAATAATAAAACACACGTGAAAATATAGGACCGCTGCGGATACTGGTCATTAGAGCTGGACGATATCAGAAATCAAATATCGCGATATATCGCCAAGTTAATATCGATATTAATGATATTATCGATATTTTTTCAAGAAAAGGAAAATAGACATTTGCTGCTTTTTAAAGATAAATGAACACCAATTTTAATGTATACAAGCGTGGATTGTTTTCAGTGTCCGGAGATGAGAGAAGTCATGTAGAGCCGCACCAGATTGTAAAAACGTGAGAAAAATGACGGCTTTGGGCTTTCTCACGGTTTTGTGAGGTCTAACTGCAACGTTTCCGGATGCAATCTTTAAGAGACAGCGTCCGGAGATGAGAGAAGTCGTGTAGAGCCGCACCAGATTGTAAAACAATATACAGTATATAATTATTAACACTTCACATTAGCAAGTTAATTGTATGATACATTATTTGTATCATACAAGGATGGAAAGCGTTCGCTGACGATGATTTTAATGATTTTTGTTCACCAAAAGTGCTCAACGCGCCTAAAGAAGTTTTCACTTCAATAAATGAAGGAATATGTAAGTAAATATATTACTTTTATGTCGAAAAAAATATATAAATGTACAAACATTTTTTTTTTTTTTTTAATAATTAAAATAGAATTAAAAAAAAAAAAAAAAACAGTGCTAAAGAAATGGAACCGCTTCAGCATAGCCCTTTGCAAAATTTAAATTTGGTACCGAAGTAACTCGGATATTTCTTTCCAAAATTTTCGATAGCCAATTTAATTCATCAATAAATTCACAACAAAAATTTAAAAACCACAAAGGGGCTCCTTTGCTAAAGTTATACCAAAGACATTTTAAGAAATGAATATAGTAATCGATGCTAGTGAATGAAACACAGTTATTAAAATTAAAATAAGTCCAGTCGTACTAAATTAAATTCTGTTTACATAGAATGTAAGTAGAATTTCTATTTATTTTTTTAGCCACTTTTCTTTTGTTTAAATCTCTTATATTTAATAAGAACAGCTAAAATAAATAAATAAATGAATAATAATAATAATAATAATAATAATAATAATAATAAAATGCTGCACAAAAAATAAAATAAAATAAAAATGAATAAATAAAATAATAATAAAATGCTCAGTGTTATATCATTGTTCAGTCGGAAAACTGTCCCTATAAAATTTCTGAAGATAAAAATCTATTTTACTAGCTTAATAAAGAACTGAGTTTATTAAAATATTTAATAATAATAATGATAGAAGGTAAACTTATATATACAAAAAAATTTACATTATACTGCACACGATTAAAAATTACAGATCGAAATATGTTCGGAAATTATTTTATTATTTTCATCTCCGAGACATCCAAAACATTTCCATATTTCCATTTTTTTTTAATACCACTTGATATTATTTCGAACAATCGATGTAGCTGCGAACATTCATTTTACATTCAATATTCTAAATATTACTTTCACGTAAACCGCAATATATTGCGGTCATGTAGTATACTACATGAAGAAAATATATCGATATTAATGAGTGAACATCCGGCAGACGAGATTACACTTGCGATCAAAGTTCTAGTGGATATCAGTGTCTGAAATACTGCAATTCGGCTTTGATCATGTTTGATAAACATATGTTGAATCTCGCATGTCATTGGCCATTTAATACCGATGTGAATGAGCCAATAGCAGGAAATGAGCTGCAATATTACTGGTATGGGGATATCTTCGAATGTGAGAAGCTGGGAAATAATATACTGCGATAACTTGATGAATGATGAATGAAATATTTTATATGTTATCGTTCAACGTCTGACTTTTTAAGCAGTGGTACTAGTATTTATTTTCGATTTGAGAGATCACTGGTATGACAGAAAAAGGAAGTGGTTATATTACATTCGGATGTAGAGGGATGTATTGCGGTTGCAGTAACATTGAGAGAGATCGTTTGAGGCTATGAGAGGGGGATGTGGGGAAAGAAGGAAAGGAATATTAGAGTAAGTGATATTCGGTGCTATTTTTCGGGCGAGATTTAATCCGTCGTGCTGTGCATGCGTGGTAGGGAAAAGCGGAAGCGGAAAGCGGAGTTTGAAAGAAAGAGAAAGAAGCGGAGTTTGAAGGAGGTAGTAAGATTGGATGTTTTAAAGTTATTTATCGATGTGCGATCGGTCGGCTGCATGGTGCACGCTGAGAAATATCGTTAAAGTGATATATCGGCAGAGTAAGATTTTAAATACTGTTATTGCGATACTAAACAAATATTGATATTTTGTGATATATTGATAAATAATCCAGCCCTACTGGTCATTCCACTTTAAATCGGCAAATTTTCACGAAAAAGTTGTTGCATCACCATTTTTGATTTTGATGAAAATTTGCATGTGCATTCCCCATGATTCTTAGACCTCAAAAATATATATTTTTTATTTTAAAAAAAATTACTTTTTGATATATAGGCTATTTTTGTCGTTGCTAACACCAAAATTGGGTATTTTAATACTTTGCCTTATAAGCTATAACTTTTTTCTATCAAAATTATAGAGCTCAACCATAGCTTATTCCAAAGCTAATAAAAAGATCTTTTTCTATATGGTATCAATAAATTTTTGATTTAAAAAAAAAGCTCATCTTCTTAAGGTCAAAATGAGTGATGCAAAATTAATTTTTTACCACATTTGAAAAATTAAAAACTTATGTAGGGCTTAGAATAATAAGCCCAGGGATGGAACACGGGCGCAGAATTCATACCGGAATCCGTTTAAGAAATGTCTCTGCCTATAATATCGTTGATTTAAGAAGTAGAAATTTTTCTTACATTGATAGTGGTATGAATTCTGCGCCCATGTTCCATCCCTGTAAGCCCTCTTTTTTTTTTTTTTTTACATACATATGTATGGTTACTTATTATATAAAAAAAAATGGCTTGCTACTCTGCCCCCTTCACAAGATATGACCCCCCGAATTTGAACATTTTCTAAAAAATCCAGTTTTCAATGCTAAAAAATGTCATGTGGGGGACTAGGTAAATTTTTTTTTTACTAGTCTATTTTAAGTACTTCTTATCAGCTTTCAAACAAAAAAAAAAAAGATCGCTTTGTTATTCAAAGGCATTTGGCAGTTTTAGGGGGCTCTGAATTTTCAAATAATTCATTGAAACAATGCAATTTTTCCATGTCCTTTTTTTTGTAAATTTGTAATTTATTATGCACTTTTCTTATTTGATGGTTTTAGGTTAACCTTAGAAATAGTAATTTCACATATTCTTACCTCTCCTCATTTGTGAACATGTATTTGCCAGCTACAATAGGAATGGGCAACACACATGAGCAGTTCTTTATAGGCAAACAATGCCTACTAGTGGCTGGCACTGTGCCAATGACAAAGTTGCTTGCATATTCATCATCATCATCATCATCAATTTTCAGCCTTTATTAATCCACTGCAGGATGAAGACCTCTCCTAGCTGATTCCAAACTGCCTTCTTTTCTTCAATTCTGCTCTTCCAAATTTCACAATTTCATCTCTCCAACAACACAGTGGTCTCTTCCTATGTCTTGGTATCCAAAATAGGACTTTAGTGATCCATCTATCATCATTTCTTCTCGCAAGGTGCCCAGCCCAGCTCCATTTTATTGGAAAAAATTTCGACCAATATAGGGTATGACAAAAGGTTTGCATGATGATATCACATGCAATTGCTCAATACCTCAGTTGTTTTTTTAACTCTGAAAGGAGTAGATTGCTAGGCCAAAAAACGTGGATCCTATATTTTTCTTCAACATCATATACTTTATTTCCAACATAGAGCATTTAGGGTTATTCATAATTTATTTACACTTTATATGTAGACAGACAAACTTATATTTAAGAATTTTAAAAAACAATTTCCTGTTTTACCTTTAACAAGAAATGTGCTTCACCGAAATATCTCGTAAATATGTATATATCTTGACCTTGAAAACAAAATTACGCCAAACATCAAACTTTACAAGATTTTACAGCAGAAACACAGCCTAGCAATCTACTCCTTTCAGAGTTAAAGAAACAACTGAACTATTGAGCGATTGCATGTGATATCATCATGCAAATCTTTTATCTTACCCTATATTGGCCGAAATATTTTCCAATAAAATAGAGCTGGGCTGGGCACCTTGCGAGAAGAAATGATGATAGATGTACCACTAAAGCCCTATTTTGAATACCAAAAGATAACAAAAGACCGAGGAAGAGATTACTGTGTTGTTGGAGAGATGAAATTGTAAAGTTTGGAGGAGCAGAATGGAGAGGAATTCCAGAAAAGAAGGCAGTTTAGAATGAGCTAGGAGAAGCCTTTATCCTACAGTGGATTCATAAAGGCTGAAATTGATGATGATGATGATGATGATGAATATGCAAGCAACTTTGTCATTGGCACAGTGCCAAGCACTAGTAGGCACTGTTTGCCTGCAAAGAACTGCTCATGTGTGTTGCCCATTCCTGTTGTAGCTGGCAAATACATGTTCACAAACGAGGAGAGGTAGGAATATGTTAAATTACTATTTGTGAGGTTAACCTCAAACCATCAAATAAGAAAAGTGCATAATAAATGACATATTTACAATAAAAAAAGGTATGGAAATATTGCATTGTTCCAATGATTTATTTGAAAATTCAGACCCCCCTAAAACTGCCAAATCCCTTCGAATAACAAAGCAATCTCTTTTTGTTTGAAAGCTGGTAAGAAGTACTTAAAATCAGACTATTAAAAAAATTACCTTGACGTTTTTTAGCATTGAAAACTGGATTTTTTAGAAAATGTGCAACTTTGGGGGGGGGGGGGGGGTCATATCTTGTGAAGGGGGCAGAGTAACAAACCAATTATTTTATACAATAAGTAACCATACATATGTATTTAAATAAAAATAGAGGGCTTGTTATTCAAAGCCATTCAAAAGCTTTTAAATTTTCAAAAGTGGTAAAAAATTAATTTTGCAACACATATTTTGACCTTGAAAAGATGAGCTTTTTTTAAAAATCAAAAATTTATTGAGACCATATAGAAAAAGATCTTTTTATTAGCTTTCGAATGAGCTATGATTGAGCTCTATAGCTTTGATAGAAAAAAAATTTATAGCTCATAAGGCAAAGCATTAAAATACCCAATTTTTGATGTTGCCATCAACAAAAATAGCCTATATATCGCATAATAATTTTTTTAAATAAAAAATATACTCTTTTGCGGTCTAGGAGACATGATGAATGCACTTGCGAATTGTCATCAAAATCAAAAATGCTAGTGCGCACCTCATTTGCTGATTTAAAATGGAATGATCCAGTTATAAGTCATTTACAGTTTTTTATGATACAGTTTGATCTAAAATATTTGCGCTCATTCAATTTGTGGTTTGTCGCCTAATTGCACTCTGAATTAAATCGATAATGGAAAATGTGAATTTTTAAATGGTTTTTGCATGCCTGAAGTCCCGGGACATTTTGTCCAGTAATTCTTTTATAAAAATCAAAAAAATTTAAAAATAAAAATAAATTCTAATAATTTGATCGTCTACTGTATATATATATATAATAGAAAAAACATCTTCGACGATACCTTCCGATATACTGAACCAATTCTAACCAAAGCTATAGGACAGTGGACTTAACTTGCAAATATCTTGTACAATACTGCCAGATCTGGCGGATTTTTTATTTAATTTTCGCCAACAATTTTGAAAAATTATATTTAATATGCTCAATAGACTATCAATCTTTGAAGTGATTAGGCAAACGTTACAAATAAAAATTATCGGTGATTATTGAATAAAAAGTTCTCCAGATCTGGCAACACTGATCGTGGATGAATTCTTTAACAAAGTTGACCGCTATTTTGTTTCCAAGAAATGGACACTTGAAAATTTTAAACTCACATTGTAGAAAATGTATTTAACGACAGATTTGCTCAAAACTAAATACATACGTAGCCCATAGCAAAGTGTCAACTAATTTTGTTAATCAATTTGATATCATCATCTTGTTTCAAATAAATAAATAAAAAAATAAATAATGAAATTATATATATATATATATATATATATATATATATATATTATATTGCCACAAAATATCCTGTGGGCCATTTGTTCTCGTCGCAATAACTTACGAAATGCTCAATCAATTCGAACCAAAGTTGGACACTGGACAAATCTCACACATATTTTAAAAGAGTATAATAGACAGCTTGATCCTAAATCTTTTTTCAAAATTTACTACGTTTATGATTATTTATTACTCAGTATTGGTATTCTATTTTTAAATAAAGAAGTAATATTTAACTTATCCATTGCACTAAATATATTTATAACATAAATTACACACAAATGTTGAGTGTTGTTCTCGCTCAAATTGTAAGATATTAATGATATTTTTCGGATTAGAAAGGTATTTTAAGAAAATTTCATCATCACTTATTTCGGCTCTTCCCCCGGTATGATAAACGTTATTTCCTCTAACCCGTGTTGAATGTTTTCTTCGACCTAGCCGTGAGTAGCTTATCGTGGTTTTTCTCCGAAATTCGTGAAAATACGGGCTAAAGACCTTTAAAAAGACTCTCACAAACACCATTTCGCGTCGGCCTAGGACTTAGTTGACCTTAAAAACACTAGTTGATCTTAACTAGTGTTTAAGCTAGTTGATCTTAAAAACACTACACCGTATCGAACACTTAGTTAACAGATATAACAGTGTCCAAAAATTTAACATTAATTACTATTAAAGAAGTAACAACGTTAATTAGTTTAATTTCCAAAAATTAAAAATTGTTGTTTCTGCAACAAATAATGTATCTCTTGTGAAATTCATTTTCAACTATCCAAATTACCCACTTTCACCAAGCAAAACTAGTGCAGCATGAAAAATGCACTTACTAGAATACTTGTGTAAGTTGAAATTTCCTATACTGTAAACAATTCTGTAAATGTTTATCCATAATTTATGTAAATTTATGGTAGATTTCAGTTGAAAATATGATTACAGAATTTACAATCTTTATTGGATATATATATATAGATAGACATGTATAATATATATATATATATAATATATAACTATGCGTATATACCAGGTGTCCAAAGGAAGGATTGGTAGTTGAACGTGGTTTGCAAAAAAATTATTCTCGTGAAGTTTTTTTTTTTTTTTTTTTTTTAAATAAATTCTATTCTATGTGCCCACCATCACCATAAATTACAATTTGCAAACAAATTATAACACCGCTAACTTCAGCTTCAACTTTAAACTGCAACTGCAGGTTCTTACCTGAGGGAAAACATCTTTACCAATAACGCTTTCTCTACCAAGTCGGTATCGTAATTAAAGCTTCATGTACGCACAAATAAATGGCAAAATAAGAAATAAGCTGTTTTAATCGTAAGAACATACAATTTACAGAACTCTGCTTTGCATGTTTCTCGTTACGCATTCATGTGGTGCCCTCTAGCAACGAAAATTTTGCAACTTTTTTTTTTCTTCATTAAAAAGAAATCTTCAATTTTTGTCAATTTTTAAAATGGCTACAGACTAATGGGACATCCGGTATACATATTTATTTATTTTATTTATTTATTTATTTGTATTTATTTATTTTTTAATAAAAACTAAAAATGAATGTTTCTATTTCAGAAAAAGTATTAGGGATCATTAATATACATTAATTAATAATTTTGTGTTTAATATTTACCCTTAAAATGTATACATAAACTGTATTTTTAATGCTTCCGTTTCGTGTAATTATTTTATATTATACTTAAAAAAATGACTTACTATAGTTTTTCTGTTGTAATTTTTAACAGTGCACTAAGTTCTACGACTAACTTAAGAGCCAAAAAAAAATAATAATAATAATAATAAACTTTATTCCGGATTAAATAAGTATTTGCGTTCAAAATACAGTACAATACAATATTTAACCAAGACTTATTCACCTTAAAAAAGACTGTTATTTCCCACGAAAATGCAATTTTCAGTTGAAATTTCATTTATATTTATATGATTATTTATTACGCAGTTGTTTTAAATTAAAAAGAAATTCCCTTTCATTTTATATTAAACTAAATACATGTATCGCATAAATCACATAGAAATGTTGATAACAGTTCCTGGTTAAATTACAAGATATTGATGATGTTCCCGGATTAGGAAAGCATATCATCAGAATTCCATTAACACGTATTCCATCACCTCCCGTGGGTAATAATCATTATTTCCCTTAATACCCCACATTGCTTTCTCATTGTTGAACACTTAGTTTATGGTTCAAAATAATGTCTTAAATATATAATATTTATTATTTCAGTGAAGATATGAAACCGAAAATTTCAATGATATTTGGCTGACTACCATCATTCTTAATTTTAGAATGCTTAAATAAATCATTAAAATCACATACCAAATAAAGCATGTTTGCACCATACGAAAAGTTTTTGTTAAACAGATATTTAAAATTCTCAGAAGTAATAAATATTTTGCACCATATTCTCTTTTTTTTTTTTTTTTTTGAAAAGACAATCTGACACTTAATATATTTGGCAAAATTTAATTTCTTATCCATATTTATTGCAAATATGTATTTTAATTTTCATGTAATTAACCCAGAACTGCCAACCTAATCTGGGGGATTATTAGTACCGCCCCTTTTTCCACACCACTTCATTTTTAGATTAAATCCCTTCAAATATATTTACGGTGAATTAATAAGAAAAGTACTCTTGAAAAAGGCTGGTGTGGAAAAAGGGGCGGGTACTAACAATCCAACGGATTCGGTTGGCAGCTCTGTTTACCGTTACTTTTTTGCATATTTATTCCTAATTATAATTGATAATATTTTTGAAAATTAATATTTTCTATGTTTTTGATTTTTTACTCGATTTTGTCTCCTGGTGAAATAACAATTCCGGGATGAGATTTCCGCTACCGCTTTTTTTATACCACTTTTTCCATATAGATATCTTTATAGCATTTTTACATCAAATTTTTGTGTTTAGATAGGATAGTGATTATTGTTAGAAAACAGTGGTAGCAAAATAAAAGGTATTCAGAAACCTCATATCTAAATATTGCTCTCATTTATGTATTACTCTCATGCAAATATGCCAATATTTCCTATTTGCCACAAGCATTATCATTGCAGGCACAACTTTTTATAAGCACTCTTTAACCAGTAGCATCATAAAATAAATTTATTTTTAAATATACAGTGTACATTGGAGAAGAAATTTATTTTAAAACTAGCAGACCCGGCCACGCGTTGCTGTGACTAAGTTATACGTTGAATTATACGGCTGTAAACTATTTAGTACAGTCAAATTATTATTTACGAACAAAGACGAAAACGTTGTAGCCGATGTAAAAACCCACAGGGTTGAGATTTGAAACTTAGGTCAAAATTTGGAAGCGATTGATAAAAATTTTCGTAGTGTTGATATTAAGCACAGATTAATTTTATTGTAGGGTCCTATAAATTTTAATGGAGAAGGGATATATATTATTTCTAATGCTACTTTGGATAAAATTGCTAAAATGACTAATATATAAATTAAATTCTATTAAAATTCTATTGAAATAAAAGTATAAAAGAAACAGACGATTTTAAAATCAATTTTTATGGAGGAGTGAAATATAATATATGCTATAATGGATAATTTTACTATAAAATGACCTCATCATTTTAAATATTTTAAAGAGGGCAACAGCTGTAGTTATAAAAAGGAAAACAATAAAGCTAAACCGGAAAAATAAGTAAATTTGATAAATATTTTAAAACTTTAAAATTGGAAATCTTATGAAATATTGGACATTTAAAGTAAATACATGTATCATTTTAAATAGAAAAAGATTTTGGAAAAGTTTAGTGTATTTTAACGAAGTGATGAGAAGTTTTTGAGTACGTTAAAATTTTAATAGTAAATTCAAGTTAATAAAGATGGGAAACATTGAGGATTAAGATAAGAATAATTATAAGATAAAAAAAAAAAAAAAAAAAACTTTTTATATACCATGCTTTTAAATTTTAATATACTAATAATATACTAATTAAAAGGAAAATGATAAATATTCTATCATAGTTTGAAGTCAAATTTGTTTTCAAATGTCTAAATAAAATATCTGATGTAAGATACTAATATTTTGCAGCGGAATAGATTTCATTTCTGTCATCCTTGGCGAAAAAAAAAGAATATCGCCAAATTATCTGGCGAAAATGAATAATATGAAACAATATTTCGTACAATACATATTACATGTCATACATACGTACAATGAATAATACATATTACATTTCGTACAATGCATACATCTGGCATGTATATTTTCGTGTTACGCTTTTGATCGCCAAATAATAATAACAATAATAAAAAAAGCCAAGGGCGACAGAGTTTTGAAATTAAAAATTAAAATTTTGTCAATTTGACAGCAAAATAATTCAATCTAACACCCGCAATAACTAATACATATCTATACCCAAATATAAGGATTAAAATCGGGAAATAAATTTCCTCGATTTTTAATAATTTCTTAGAAAAAATCCAGTGGGCAATTAACATAGGAAATCTTTTTCTTCGCTGCACAGACGGTCAGTGAGTCACACTTCGCTTGCGTATAGAACTCATAGATATAGTATAGCATATATAGAATAGAGTGATCATTGGGGAGAAAAAAGTTATTCCTTTTCATTTGGGAAAAGACGACGTTTTTACCAAAATATGGCCGTCTTTCCCCGAGTGAATACACACGGGAATACATACTAATATTTTAGCAAATAAAATTTATGAATAATTTATTTGCTAAAGGGGAATGGAAGACTCCAGATACAGTTTCAAATTCATATTTCTTTCTTTCTTTTCTTTTCTTTTCTTTTTTTTTTTTTTTTTTTTCAATACCACTTAATGGCTGTTTCCAAAGCTTTAATTTTTTTTTTTTTTTTTCGGCATCAAAAATCTTTGTACGATAACATAGGGATGAGAGATCTATATATATTACTATATCTATGATAGAACTACATTAGCACTTTATCAATGTGTATAAAATCTTTAAATTGATTATGACGTCAATTTTCGTGAGATGCATAATTTAACTTTTTATAATTTTTTAACGTTCACGTTTGATTAAATGTATTTATTTTTATGTCGAAAGAAAATGAACTCGTATTTTTTTTTTTTTTTTTTTTGGCAACAATTAAATTAATGGAACTCACAGATATTTTGGAGCAACTTTAATAAAGGTCTATAATTAACAAATAATTGCAATAAAACAATATTGTGACAATAAATTGAGATAAAAACTATCCTATCTCTCAAGTTGGACCAAACTGCACACAGTGTGCAAAATTTCATTAAAATCGGTTCCTTAGTTTAGGAGTTTACCCCGGACAAACATCGTGACACGTAATTTATATATATATATACAGATAGTAGTAGTGGAAGGGTGCTTATAAACATCATTTTTTTTTTTTTTTGGGGGGGGGGGGGAGTGAGGACATTGCAGGCTTGTTTTGGTTAATTTGGTATGAGAGAAGTTAGACATTAATAGAAATTATAAACATAGAAAATTAATATTTTCTATGTTTTTGATTTTTTACTCGATTTTGTCTCCTGGTGAAATAACAATTCCGGGATGAGATTTCCGCTACCGCTTTTTTTATACCACTTTTTCCATATAGATATCTTTATAGCATTTTTACATCAAATTTTTGTGTTTAGATAGGATAGTGATTATTGTTAGAAAACAGTGGTAGCAAAATAAAAGGGGTTCAGAAACCTCATATCTAAATATTGCTCTCCTTTATGCATTATTCTCATGCAAATATGCCAATACGTTTTTCCTAATTTACCACAAGCATCATCATTGCTGGGTTCCCACGACCACACTTTTTTATAAGCACTCTTTAACCAGTAGCATCATAAAATAAATTTATTCTTAAGTATACAGTGTACATTGGAGAAGAAATTTAATTTAAAATAGCAGTACTGGAAGAGTGCTTATAAAACTTCGAACCTTGGAAACCCTGTATAACACGCCTTTATCTTCAACATTACATTTTTTTTTTTTTTTTTTTTTTTTTTTTGGGGGGGGGGGGGGTACATTGAAGACTTGACTTTTGAGGATGCCCTAGAAGGCACTGAAAACTCCAAAAGTTAACAAACCACAAATAAAAACCCATTTTGTTAATTTGATATGAGAGAGGTTAGACTGTGGGTTAGACATCAGAGAGATTTCTTGTTTAATTTTAAATGCTAAATATTAATCTATTTTAATAAATTTTAGTGTACCATTTTAGTGCTGCAATTTCAGTAAACAGCACTGAAATTGGGAATCTTAGGACCAAACTGTTGGTTGCAGATAAAAATGTCTCTTTAGCCCTAAGATTTTGGTGAAACTTTGTACTGTTATTTTTAACAGTGCAGCTCTTTAACTAGGTGGTATGGGTCTCCCATGTGTCGTCACGAGGTATAGAATACAGCGACATTACATTTGAGTCATTATATAACATCACTAAGATACACAATGCGACTAACTAAAGAAACCTTTTAAGTATGATGTGACTTATGATATTTGCAACCACCTTTAAATTTTTAAAAAGTGACTTTTTTTGTTTACTTTCTTCTATATTCAATAGAAAAAAGTACTGGATTCGTAAAATATTTCGCCTTCCTGTTTTCGACGGATTTACACGTTTTGAGAGGTCTAGAACACGATTTGACCATTTTTAGAAAATGTCTGTGTGTGTGTGTAACAAAATTTTGTGGCGACTGTTTCTCCGAAACTACTGCTCAGAATTGTATATAAATTTATATGTAGATGTACCTTAACCTAAATTAGTGCCTATCAATTTTTGGTGTCAACCGCTCAACAAGTGGCGCTGCTATGCAGTGATTTCCACAATTTAAGGTAAGGCTATATCTCAGAAACTACTTCATAAAAATACATATAAATTCATGTGTCGATGCAACTTGATATAAGTTAGTGCCCATCAGTTTTTGGTGGTGCTGCTATGCAGCGATTTCCACAATTTAGGAAAAGGCTATATCTCAGGAACTACTGCATAAAAATGCATATAAATATGTATGTAGATACATCTTGACATATATTAGTGCCTATCCAATTTTGGGGTCAACTGCTCATCAAGTGGCGTAAGTATGCAGCGATTTCCACAATTTAAGAAAAGGCTAAATCTCAGAAACTACTGCATAAAAATGCATATAAATTTATATGTAGATGCATCTTGATATATGTTATTGCATCAAATTTTGTGGTCAGGTGTTCAACAGGTGGCGCTGCTGTGCAGCGATTTTCATATTTTAAGGGAGGATTATATCTCAGGAACTACTGCGCAAAATTGCATAAGAATTTATATGTAGATGCTCCTTGAGATAAGCTGCTGCGAATCAACTTTTGGTACTAATTGCTCAACAGGTGGCGCTTCTATAAAGCGATTTCTTCAGTTTAAGGTAAGACTATATTTCAGGTTCTAATTCGTATAATCAAAGAACACTTGTTTTGTAAGAAAACTTTTATGAGACATTATGCCGATTCAGTTTGGATGTATATCTACCAACAGGTTAAGCGGCTATAGTGCAGTTTTTCCAGAGAACGGAAATTCTATATTTCAATTTCTTTTGCATTTAACTGTACGGAACTTGATACATGAGACATCCTTTATATAAACGCATATTTTAAGATGTTAGTTAAACTGTTTTTCTTCGGATATTTAATGTTAGTTTTCTCTAAAATGAAAATCGCCTGCTTCATCATGGTAAATAATTTTAATAAATAATGGTTTCTGTAAATTATTTGAATTGAATGAATTTATATAGGAAAATATAGAAGAAAGTCTTGTAGTGGTCACCCATACTAGTTTTTTTTTTTTTTTTTTTTTTTTTTTTTTTTTAACATTGCCTTTATGTGATAAATATGTCAGCTCAATTATAGGTAGTTATAAAAATTTCTCTTGCAATATTTTTTTTTTATCTGCCAGTGCCATGAAACATTTTCAAAGCAAACATTTCTAACGCCTGAAATAATACATTAAACATCAATATTTTTATTTCTGCTTTCTGTTCCGCTAAATGTCATTAACACGAGTCTTGGATTACCCAGAGGAAAACAGGAATCCAGTTTTTCCCAGAAACTTTTCTGTGTTGGGAGAAATTTATTGGCAGCACAGATACTAAAACAAAACAGAAAATAACTTGATTTATTGGATCGTACATATTGTTTACCTATATGTTAGCTTAAGCTTCTCGAAAAATTGTTTTCAAAAAATAAAAAATAAAATTATGTGAAAAGTTTTAGAAGGTTTAGTTTTTTATGGCATTTCTGTTAAAAAATCAAATCACTTTCCGGAAATATAAAACGATTACCTTACCAAAATTAAAATTAACTTATATTTATTATTATTATTATTATATATCGTATTTTTTTTTAATTATTATTAGCAGTAAAACTATTAGCACACAACTATAAGACTAATGCTGGGCAAGAAACCTACTTTTAAACATCTAAGCAGTTCCAAATTCTTGTTATTGTAATTTTTGATAAATTTATGTGTTCGCACATACAATACTAAAATATATCCAATTGTTAGTCATATATTTTGTACTAAAAAATTGCAGTATAAAGCTTATTATTATTAGCTTAAAGCTTAGTGCTAAAGTTTATTAACTTATTCAATTTTATTTTACAGTACACCATTTTTCAAACGAAATTTTGTTTCACTGAAGATCTATTTATTCATTTATATGTTTCCTAACTTAAATGCCTTAATAGGTTTTTCGTTTATTCGTATTCCATAGATGAACAATATTTTAATTTTTTCAGGAATATTTTTAGCCACGCCTTTATTTCACACCATTTATTTTTTAAGAATAAATTTTCTTATTTTATCGAAGTTATATACTGGAGAAAAAATTTCGATAAATAAAGTGGTGCAAAATGGAGGCGGGGCTAAAAATACTCCGGAATAAATTAAAATGATGGCATCTATATGGCATTCATGTTTCATTTAATTCCCCAAGCTCTTTGAGATACAGAAATAATTTTAATTCGCATTATCTTAAGAAATATGTTAAGTAGGAGCTTTTGTGCTTATTGCGAATTATAAAAACATATAAAAAATGGGAATTTAAAAAATTGAATAAAATCCATTAAATTAGGCAATAGCTTCTAGTTTTCATAGCGAAAAAAAAATTCACAGCAATTTGAAAATTATACGATGTTTTGTCAAAAAATAACATATCTAAAATGTTAGGTAATAGAATTTTCGATGTATATCTAAAATACAAAGCTTTAGCACCTTTTCAAAATTTTCTAATTCCGTTTTCTCTAATTTTTCAAAAGAACGTTTACTTCCAATTATCAGAATGCAAAGTTGAATTGATATGAAAGTACTTTTAGCCATGCTTATTAGACTAACAACAACGAAACATATTTTTCATTTTAAAATTTACATCATCATTAACAGTTAATCCTAAAAAAAAAAAAAGTTTAAGAGAAAGTATGCATCGTATATAACAATTAAGGTTTTAGTAATTGGACACGAGCGCAGCGGGAAAGCAGACATGTATATATTTCAGTTTTCATTGGTGGCTTTTTTTTTACACCTCATATAGGACCGTGCTTAAATCAGCATGTTTTTGCATTTTGTGATACATGAATATAAATTTCTTATTCTTCGTTACTTAATCGCGTGGTGAGGATGAAATAAGGAATATAATGTGTTAATATTTAGATACGGATAAATTATATATAAACATTTCTAACATCAATAATATTAAAAGACTTTTATAAACAATAACAACTAGTGGTGATTAAAGCCAATAAGACTGTGCTAGGTACCTAGAAGTGGGTAGTACTTTTCGTGAGAGGGATTTTCTAACGGGACCTATTTACGCAATTTTCAAAGAAAAGAACGAAAACTCTAAACGGCCATGCCGACGAGACATGGTCCTGGGGTTCGAAACCAGCACCTTCCGTCTACCAGAATTCAGAGATAAGTAATTGCAAGCTTTTAATAAGCTGTTTGTAAATAACATTAGGTCATAAATTACAGAATGTAATGTATCATGTCCTTAGGTGAATATTTTGGTGTTATCTATTTTTATAATTCGCAAGTGAGGTGACGATTCCTGTTCGTACTCATCTTCGAAAAAGCGATAACGTCGAGTTGGGATAGAATGTTTGGTTGAGAGAGTAAAGGTCGCCAGTTGAAATTAGTATTGAAAGTAGTCTAAGGTGATAATGTCGAGTGAAGGTAAGATGTTCGGTTGAGAATCGGAAAGTCTCTAGCTGGATTCAGGCTATTTTGGCGACGTTGGGGTTGAGACAACTTGTTGGAGGTGTCGAGTAGAGGTGAATTTGCGTTACCATGGAGTGTAATTACTGGATAGTTAGTTGGATAATTTGAAAACAGGATCTACTTAGATTGCGCGAAAGGTGTGTAGAAATTGAATGTGGATAGTCTTAATAAAAGTATTCTTGTAAAATAAAGTGAATCGTTTTTTCTTATTATGAGGACGTTAAACAGAGCACTTAATGGAACGCTTGGGTGTGTTGTTGCTGATATGTGTTGTTGTTGATGTATTGTCGGTAATATAGTGTGGTGATTTATCCCCACAGAGACCGATCGTCATTGAACGAAAAGCACTAGCCTTTGCTCATTGTAAAGGTCCTTGATTTTCGGCTAATACTGTTGCAAGCAGCAGTGATGAGATATTTTTATGATAGTCTAAGTTACTTATTCCAGTTTATTTAGTGAATTCTTTCGCCTCCTCAAACACTTTCTTACGTTTAAATTAAAATAAATATTAGTGTCTCACTGTATCTGAGTTTCCTAATTTGCCTTCCACTCTAATTGAGATCATGAATCAAGTTGACGTAACAAACCAGGCTTCACAACATTTATAATGAAGTAAGCTTACAACAGGAGCTGTACCGAGCACTCATACCGTGTATACTCGGTACTTGGCCTACTC
Organism: Salticus scenicus; assembly: GCA_963930645.1. Lineage (NCBI taxonomy): Eukaryota > Metazoa > Arthropoda > Arachnida > Araneae > Salticidae > Salticus > Salticus scenicus. The sequence goes on along the minus strand of OZ005652.1, from coordinate 59,441,759 downwards.
GGCTAAATTTGGATTAAGTATTCGGCCAATACCAAGTAGTTGTTATGATTTCATTATTTTTATCTATTATTGAAAGAAATGCATTCATAAGAGTTGTTTATTAATGAAGAAACTAAAAAAATATGAAAATATAAATATAGAGACATTAAAGTTTTGGTGCAAACAGCTTTCTGCAGTTAAAACGGGCGAGTGGATTTCTACCAAACTCGGTATAGAGACGATTCATGATATGAACTTAATTTTAGTTACAAGAATTTAAATACTTAAATTCTTGTATTAATTCTTGTATTTAACCATCTTGTATGTGTGTAATATGTAATTTTTTTATAAATACTTACTCATATAATTGTATCTATAAAACAGACAAAAATAAAATATTTTAGAAAAAAGTATCCTTATATAATACTAATATAGTAAATAAAACATTAGTCGCCTATTTGTGCAAATAAAAGTAAGACACTTTTATGAAAAGGTTGATTTTTAATTTAAAAAATGATAATTTTGAAAAAGGTAAATACACTAAAATGTTATTAAAAATATATTTTAATAATTAAATTTGTTTTTGCAAATTATGGCCCGTACCACCTATCATTTTTACTCTTCTAGAATTTGAAGATTTATGAAGTCTAACATGTTTGAAATGATAAAATATTTATTTTAATGTTCTCATTTCATATGTAAATTTCATGCATCTTAAATTAAGCCTGAGGGTACAGGAAATTTTATATTCTCTGAGAATTATCTGAGAATGATTCGCATCTGAGAAAGACTATATAATAAAGAATGAATTTATCAGTTATTATGGTTTTAATAATCCACTAAGCTGGAAGTATCAAATATAACAACGAACCTAATTCTGTATGTACACTACAAAAGTTCTGAAACATTTCATGGAAACATGCTGTTTGCCATTTAACTTAAGTTTGTGTTCAAAAGGCCTTTCTTTAATTTCAAGATGTGCAAAAATCTTCATATGTACATCAATTACTCATTCTTAAAACTACTCAGTATTCGGTACTCGGATGAGTAGTAAAAGGCCGAGTACTCGATACTCAGTTACTCGGCCAAAGTGCTACTCGGTGCAGCACTGCTTACAACATACTTACGAAAATACCTACATAGGAATACATAATATATATGGAAGTATTTTCTCTGAATTAAACTGATGTTAGTAATTTTAATGATTTATCTTCAAGGAATTTCATGAGTATTCATCGCTATTTATATGAAAAATGATTCCTATCAATGATTCAAATATTATTATTGTTTCTGTTCGCAGCCGGTTTTGAGTGTTTTTGAATCATTTTCTTACCTTTTTACTATGGAAATGATTCATCTTGTTCCCTTTTAGTCAGAAAAAAATTTTCAGTGTACAATTTTTATGATTAAATATTACCAGAAAATGTAGATATTTTGATAGAAGTTTTCGCTTTTTGCTACGAACTTTAATTTAAAAAGAAAAACAAGGTATATATTTTTTGCCAACCAGCAGTTTTTTTATTGTCATTCCTATTTATTCATCGGGTAGAATTTTTTTAATCACAGTACAAAAATTATAAAATACCGAAACCCATTTGATGATGTCATTTATAAACAAAAATTGAAAATACGTTTAAATGATCACGTGACTATTTTTATGATTTAAACATTGTTTTCAAGATTTATCGTTCACATTCCGTCATTTATGACGGGGTTATGTACTAGGGTAATAGAGTTAAACAATTTAATTACTTTCAAGATTCAAATTACAAAAATAATCTTTCTAAAATATACCTGGTTGGATGAATAAGTTTCATTAAAATATTCATAACTCTCCGAAGCGTATTACATTTTGGCCCCTTTAATTAAGTACTTTAAACTCATAATTTTCATAACAATGGTTAAAGTAAAGATTAAAGTGATTAATCATTGTTATGAAGATTATGGGTGTTAACTAAAATTTCTTTTAAAACATAAATGTAGATAATAAAATACAATCGTGATCTTTATTATCATTAAACACTTAGGATTTGGTGACACGAACAATTTTGAATAATGTTAAATATTTAATAAAGGATGATTACAGTTAAAAATATCATTTTTCTCATACCATATTTCAATAAAGTAAAGAGCAAAATCTTGATTTAAAAAAATATAAAAATACAGCAGATATTTTAAATAGTTGCACCAGTAATTAATTCTATAATGTTGATAGCAGATAAGTGTAAATTAGAATATCTAACGTTAATGACTTTGAAAGATTTGTGTGAGTAATTGCATATTTTTGTAAAACTTCTTGGAACTAATATTATTTTAAAGAAATTACAAAACATAACAAAAATATAAAATTAATCAATACAGATTTTGATCGTGTTGCTCAATCAATAGAGTTTTCATTACAGACAAATAAAAATATATTACAGACAAATTTTAAATTTTAAATTTATTTATTTTTATTATTAAATGTACGTATATAAAACTTAATAATAATTAAAACAGTTGAAAATAATTTATTAGCCTATAAAACTTTTTTGTAGATTTATTATTTACCTATACAAAAAGTAGAACATTTATGTAGATAAACACGTCAGTTTTAGAATTTACTTCTTTATTGAAATCTTTTAAACATTTTTTTTGATATTCAGTCATTATTCAGTTTCTCTTTTATTATATAGTGGGGTAACTTCATTCGTAAATTATGGAATTAATGAGGTAAAGGAAGATTCATATGAAAAATTAAACATCATTTATTAAAAAATAAAGTAAAAAATAAATGGCTGTAGTAATTTGCTAATGCGTTTTGGAGATTCTTTTTTTCCATGAAAAGCGATTTATCAATAATAAAAATACTCACCGGAATAAAAATCACATTCCAATATAAAACAAATAAATAAAAAAAATATAGGTTTATAATCTTGCACGTCTTGCGCCTTGCACGTTCTAAGAAGGAATAATATCGCTTTCTTACGACTGTTGCCAACTGCAATATATACATATTTTACAAGTAAAAAATAATAAGTTCCCTGCCGAGATATAGTAATGAGACATAGATTGATCATTGAGAGGGGAAAAGTGATACCTTTTTTAATCGGTAAAAGACGGCCATTTTACTCTCTTATGGATGTATTTCCCCGAGTGAATATACACGGGAATACACATAGGTAATTTAGCAAATAAAATTTATGCTCTAAAAGAGAATCAAAAACTCCTGAAAACCCCTTTTTCTTTCTTTCTTTTCGTTTTCCTATCCTTTTATTTATTTTATTTTATTTATTTTTTTTTTTTTTTTTACTATACTCTAGTATACTCATGTCTGCACAACTGTCTTTCTTTCGGCATTTACTATAATTATAATTCTTTGAGATAAAAATCGTCTGCATTCATCATGAAAAACAATTCTAATAAATTATTTGTATTGCGTAAATTTGTATGGGATTATATATGGAGGAAAGTCTTAGGGTGGCCACAACACACTAGTTATATATTAAAACTTTCGCGGCTGCTAGCAACATTTAAAAGAATTTTGAGAATTCCATATTACTTACTAATATAAAATCTTAAAAAGTATTAAAATTAAAAAAAAAAAAAAAAAAAAAAAAATCCATTAAATATGAAAACAGTAATTATCTCATTATAATAACAAAGCAACTGATTATAAAAATTATTTTCATAAATTACTTGACTATAACTTATTTATGGAACCTACCCCATTTCTTTTCATATATTTATTAGAACATTTAAAAGTCGCGCAATATTTCGGCCTTTTCAAAATTCATTACCATTCTATTCTGTTACTCTTTTCGAGTTTTAACTCTCTAATGGCTGATGCCAAAAAACTTTTTCGGCATCAAAAATCTTTGCTCGTTAACATGGGGATGATAGATCTATATAAATTACTATATCTATGGTTCCCTGAGGTAACACACTTGATCTACATGTGAAGACACAAATTATAATTAAATTTTAAAATAGTACATTATCATTTTAGTAACATTATTTGCATGTTTTTTTAATTGACACATATTATTTTATTTTTTAATTCATATATACTAAAATAAAAAGATGTTATTGAATATAGAAAAAGAGTGAAGTTTTGTGGATTTCTTTCTTTTTGAGGACAATGGAATTATCATTATTTGCTAAGTAAATTAATAGATGAAAATTGTTATTTTACAGTTCTGAAGAAATATAGTGGGTGCACCGAATTGAATATAAAATGATGTTCCTTTTCCTACTTTTATCGAGTCAAAATAATAAATTTAACACACAATATTTAAATTTAAAAATTAGGACATAACATCGGCAATCGATTTGAGAATCACCCTTAACACTTTCGCGACCGCTGATGTGAATTCACGTCATTTCGTCATTTGAAAATCTGTAACTCCGCCAGTGGGTGTTTCTTTAGGTTACATAAGTTACATTATTTCTTAACAATATAACCATTATTCAGTTTTGTACAACCAATGCATTATGGATACAAATGCTTTGATTAAATAGAGTATAATTGTAATTTATATTAATTTATATTATAAATATGAATGCAGAAAACCAGTGTTGCAGATTGCGCAATATTTTTATTTAATGGTCACCAATAATTTTGAGAAGTGATATACATAGATATTATATACATAATAGACGATTAATCATCAATTATGTACATTAAATATCACTTCTCAAAATTATTGGTGACTGTTGAATAAAAAAGTCACGCTATCTGGCAACACTGCGGAAAACATTGATTTAAAATCAACGAGATATATATAAAGTAGAGAGATAAATGGTGAGAAGGTCCAAGATGAGTCGTGTGACATGCTCTCCTTGCACCTGCATATTCGGTGGTTCCCTTGGTAACAGCTCATTTTCAGTAAATTTCTATGGCAACAGTTTGGAGATTGACCGCCAATGTTTTTGTTTACTTACGTACTTTAATATTCTTTTGTTCTAAATCATTTTGATTTTGATTTTACTTCTTTTTCATTTCGTATAGTTGAACTTTAACCGACAAAATGCTTAAAAATAGTTGAAAAATTATTATTTGTTGTTAAATTGAGCTCTTTAAAGTTTAAATTTCCTTTTATAAACACTTTTAAACTTTGTTAGGAAACGATGAAAAAAAAGGTATTTTATTATATATTAAAATGTGAAATATGTGTAAAATTATTTTAAAAACAATTTATTTCAGTCATGGAACTGTCATGTTACCTAATAATCATGACAAGTATCGCCCAGTGGTCGAAACTCGACCATTTTTTTTTTTTTTTTTTGCAAAGCGAGGCAAAGCAAAGTTATTGCCTTATCCTAAACGGAATGCAATTGCAACACAGCTGCGGCAATTGTTTTCCGATATTCACTCTAACTGAATCAGCAGAGTTTTACTTAATATAACTATTTCTCTCTGTAGATGTTAGCCTTTCCAGAAATGAGAGAAAATCGCAACTTGAAACCGCCCCTTTTTGTGTGATACAGCCCAGAAGCTAATAGGTACCATGTCAGACTAAGGCCCAACCAAGTATCAAATTCTGTTAAATTAATTCGATTGGTTCATAAAGTACAGTGTTTGAAAAAAAAAAAAAAAGATATTTTTCAAAAATGGTCGAATTGAGTTCGGGAAATTTCAAAACGTGTTACTTTATCGGAAACCGAAAATCTAAAACTTTTCTGAATCTTATATTTTCTACTTATATATGCAGAGGAAAGAATAATAAATCCACTTTTTAAAAAATAAAAATAAGTAGTCAATTTCACTTAATTAAAATGCAAGGAAATCTCAAAACGTGTAAATTCATCGAAAACCGGAAATCAAAAGTTTTTATGTATCTTCTACTTGCTTCTTCTACCCACAAAAGCTAGCAATAAAGACACTTTTTTAAAAAATAAGTAGCCAATTTCAGTTAATTGAAACGTAAAGAAAGCTCAAAACATGTAAATTCAGCAAAAAACGGAAATCGGAATTTTTTCCGTATCGTCTACTTATACATGCAGCAGTTAGTAACAAATCCATTTTCCTTTTATTTAGTATATTAGTTGAATATTTATTGTTTAAATATCACCCTTTGAAATGAAATGTTTATGTTTACATTCGAAACTGGAAGTTTGCCATTTTTTTTTCTGGAGTTTTGTGATTTTAAATTAAAATTTTATCAATTTTACAGAAAAAATAACTATCAAACACCTGTAGACAGTAACTTATTTAACTGTACCCATTAAAATCGGCATACAATTTCCGTTATTTTTTAATAACTTTTTACAAAAAATCCAATGGACGATTAACATAGAAAATCTTTTTCATGGCTCCATGGACAGACAGTGACGTCATCACTTCGCTTACGTATAGTGATGCTACATTGTGCAAATTACTGTGTCTATGGTTTTATTTGAGCTTTATGAAATTGCCAGATTTAACAACTTTCTACTTTTAGCTATTTTTTAATGTAAAGGAATACGTGTGTAAAAGGGGAAAATAAGGGAAAATGCATAAAAAATAAATGTATTTTTAAATACCTTCTTGACATCGTAAGAAAATAATATTTGTATTCGCACCTTCCGGCTAACCATACCTTTCGAATGATACCATTTTCAACCCTGTACTCCCATAATTAATATGTTAAAAAGGGACTACAAATTTTATGCTTGCCTATTAATATATAGATAACTAGCAGGCTTTGCCCGCTTCGCTGGACATTAAACTTAAATGAGTTGTCAAAATCCCATATCTTTATTAATAACCTAAGTTCTCGCTGTGATTGGTAGAGGTTTTCTCGCTCGCAAAGTTAGGAGTCTAGGTCTCCACTGTCTTCGGCACAACTTACTCACTTCTTACTTCCCCTTCCTCAGCGGGTGAGTTCAAAGTTTTGCAAAATCACACTAATGTACATAATGCGTAAACTTAATCAATATACAGTCTGGGTCCCCACTGCTTTAGGCAAAACTTACCCACTTGTTACTTCCCCTTTCTCAGTGGGTGAGTTCGAGGTTTTGCAAAATCCCAATAATGTACATAATGCGTACACTTAATCAATATCCGCACACCAAAATTCGCCATTCTAAGATAATTCAAAGCGAATTCAAACGGAAAAACATGTTTTTACACATGTTTATTGGGAGCGACTTCAGTATAACCCCACAACGATATTTGGCGATTTTTTTGTTGGCGATTATGGCTAAATCATAAATCTAAAAATCATAAATCATAAATGATAAATGATAAATGATAAAATCATAATCTAAATCATAAATCCAAAATGAGCAACATATTAGGCTGCCATATTATATCGCAAACAGTCCAGAACGACATCGTTATCCTTCAAAACGACGCCAAAGAAAAATCGCCAAATTCAGCTGTGGGGTTATACTGAAGTTATACCGTTTATTGCCCTCCGACTCCGAGAAGGGGGGGGGGGGGGGAGTTTCGAATTTCGTGAAATCCAGTTACAATAAGTGCCGGATGCAAACAAACAATTTACGCACCAAATTTCGTGACCACAGAAGTCTTTAATAGAAAATATAAATAAATAAGTACAAAACGCACAGCTTTAGTATGGGAACCCTTTGGTGACTTTAAATATTTTAATCTATTTTTGCGATGAACTGAATTGGCTATCTCAATTGTGCAATCAAAGATCTTGGCGAGAAACGTCCGAGCTACTTCGGTTCCGAATTTCAAATTTTGCCAAAGGGATCCAATACTAAAGCTGTTCCATACACTAAATAAATAAATAAATAAAATAAAATAAAATAAAATAAAAACTTTTTTCTGATATTTACAAAATAAAAATAAAAAATCTTAATAAAATCCAAATTATAATAATTTACAATTAAGGGAGAACATAAAAAAAACCTCATAAGGTACATAATAACAACAAAAATTTTTGTTTTACTGCAGGAAAGAAAAGTACTGCTTAATTAAATAAAAATATTAAACTAATGCCAAATATCTCTATGAAAATATTTATCCACGTGCAAATTCCTCATTAAAAAAAAAAAAAATCACCAACTTTTGTAAGTATTTTTCGCTCTAATTTTTATTATTATTCGCGTGAAATTAAAAATATTTCATTTTATTTCTGGAAAATAAAAAAATATATAAATGCCTATATATAAATATAAAACCTTTTACCAAATCCGCGTTGAAAACGGAAAAAGGGTAAAATAAATTAGAAATATCAGACCTATATTTATAAATTTGATACCAAATGAAAGGGGTGATTTTTCTGAATCCAGGGGTGCAAACAGTTTTTCGATGCGACAATTAGATTTTTTAAAAATAACTAAAGTATGAAATTTAAGTGGCAACGGAAAAGCGGAAAAAGGGAAAAATAAATTAGAAGTATCAGACCTATCGTTACAAATTCAGTACCAAATGAAAGAGGTGATTTTTCTGAATCCTGGGGTGTAAACAGTTTTTCGATACGACAATTAGATGTTTTAAAATTAACTAAAGTATGAAACTCAGATGGCAAAACTTCATTTCAATCTTTTCATAATTTGTAGTGCGAATCACGCGAATAAAAAAAGTCTTTATCTTAAAAATTTATTTTTGCATTTTATTTTTCCATTCAAAGCGTTTTAGTGAAAAAATATTTATGGCGCCTGCGCAGGCGTTTTTTACCCACAATTTAAACACTAATCAGAATTTTGAAAATTTCTATAGATATCATTTCAAGTTGGGTGAAGACCTAAGTATCTGCCAAGCGCCGTTGAATTCCGTCCAGCCGTTCTCGAGTGATGCCCGGACAAACGTGTTTTAGTCTTTTACCCCCCCCCCCAGGGGGGAACGGGGGAGAATTTCTGAAAAGTTGATAGATATAATTTTAAGTTGGGTGAATACCTAAATCCCTGCCAAGCGCCGTTGAATTCCGTCCAGCCGTTCTCGAGTGATGCCCGGACAAACGTGTTTTAGTTTTTTACCCCCCAGGGGGGAACAGGGGAGAATTTCTGAAAAGTTGATAAATATAATTTTAAGTTGGGTAAAGACCTAAATTCCTGCCAAGCGCCGTTGAATTCCGCCCAGCCGTTCTCGAGTGATGCCCCGACAAAAAAGCGACATTCGGACACGATGACACACACACAGACACACACACACACACACACACAGGCAAAATTTTCTGAAGTCATTTTCGGCTTTCATGGGGTGTGAAACGTGAAGATATCGCAAAATTTTTCGATTCCGACAAATTTACAGACAAAAGTCTGATTTTATTAATATAGATTTGTCGAACTGATATTTTAAATGTCAAAATAGCGATAAAGGACCAAATTACAGCAACCTATTGGAGCATGTCACGTGATTCATCTTGAACCAAGGGAAGCCAATCCTTCATTCATTGAATCTGCACTCTAATTTATATATATCTGCGTGTTTAAAATAATGTAATATAAAAGAATAATGCCCACAGGTGAAGCTTATTGTCAAAAAGATAAAAACACGCGGTCGCGAAAGCGCGAAAGTGTTAAAATCGTCTGCTACTTTTGTTTTTTGAGATTGGAATGTAAATTTTGAAAATGACTCCTAAAATTACTAGATGGCTCGACTGAAAGGTTATGTAACTGCACTTTCCGGGGAGAAATAATTGTATCACTAAATTATAAAGTGGTGTAAAAATCGCAGTTATTTCCGAAAAAGATATTTATAATATATTAAATTTAATAGAAAAAAGTCTAAGTGAAAGTAAAAATGAAAAAAATGACCGTAAAATTTCATCCTGACTGTTCGAATGCACATAAATAACAGGAAAGTGTAGCCTCTGATCCTAAAAGGAAAAACCACCGACAACGCAAATATCCATTGCATCGAAACTAGGAATGTCTTTTGCTGTAAGTAAAATCATTCATAAAGGTTTGGAGTTAAAAAAGATGTTTAAACCTAAAGTTCATCTGCTATTGCCTAAGCATATTGCTGATAGTAAAACAAATTGTAGAAAATTTTATTAAAAACACCTAGCTACTGAAAAATGAAAATTTATAGTAACGCTCGATGAGGCATGGGCACATTTATGTGACTGTAATAGAAAAAGATCAATTTCCTATTGCTCAGTTAACAGGAATGACCTTACGAAATGGCTTCGTCAGTGTACAGAAAAGTTCCCAAGGGGATTCATGATAGTTACAGAATTTTGTTACAACGGGAAATTAAAAATTAAAAAAACTCATGTAAAACAAAACTTAATTCACTCTACTACCAATAGAATATTTTAGAACCAATTTTTGTAGAAGAAATTCCAGCTTTATATATAAAGGACATTGATAAAGTTAAGATTCATATAGACAAGGCTTTCGTCCACACATCTAAATCAATTGTCGCTTATTTAGCAAAGAAAAAATCAGAAACAGGAATAAAATGTATTTCATCTAATGAAATACCTGTAAAATAGCATGGCGTTTTTCAAATAGATATTTGCGCTTTTGTTTTATTAACACGAGCTCTAGGAAAACGGCATCCAAGTACATCGAACGGACTTTGGAAAACGGTACAAAAAATATAGGATAAAATTGACATGATAGTACTAAGATAAAAGTTTTCTTTTATGGAAAATTCGAGTTAGAGTTATTGTCAAAAACCATGGCTATCAGATAGAAGCAAATCGAAGCAAAAAAATACGGCATTTACAGATAAAACTCAACTACTAAAATCGTTTCCATAAAGTGTGAACGACCTTCTGTACTTACAAATACCAGTCTGGAGTTGCTTTGTTTATAATTATTGTTAATATCGCCTTTTTTTTACAACATTTTATGTAGTGTAAAATTTCCGATATTTAACTTCAATTGAATAAGAAGAATTTATTTTCAAAATAATAATAATAATAATAATAATAATAAACTAGTATGAAGTGACTGCATTAATCCTTTTCCAGTCCTAACGCTCTAAAGCTCTGTAAAGAGTGTTGCCAAATTTAGAGACATTATTATTCAACTACCACGAATAATTTTGAGGAGTGATATTTTGTATACATAATAAACGTATAATCTTCGAAATGATTAGACAACCGTTACAGTTGAAGTTAAGTCGTGGATATTGAATAAAAATGTCCCTAAATTTGGCAGTACTGACCAGAAGAGTGAAATTAAATAGGACTGGCAAAGGGCTAAAAAGGCTCCAGAATAAAAATTTTAAAAGCTGACAACTCTGCTATTATTCGGTTCAAGGCTCGAATGCTAATTGTTGGTAAAAGGCGTTATCACGTTACTTTCGTAGCAAAAGCTGGAAATAAAATATTGCTTTGGTGTGGAAATATTTAGAACTAGAAAAATTAAGAGCGACAGAACATCGTTATTATCAAAAAATACGAAAAAATTACAGAGTATATAATATGCCTATTAATAACTATGAAATTAAATATTAGTCAAAATTTTAGAATTTCTATAAGTAAATAAAAAAGAACATTCAAATATTTACTGTGAGATTTAAATGTAAAATTTTCATTATATCTTTTTGTCAACATAAAAAATTAAATATTAAAGGAGAGGTTAAGTGAAAAACTTTGGTAGGGGAGACTGGGGAGGGTTGACCCTATGGGAGGCTTGACCCACCTTTCTTTACTCTGCTATTTTGTTTTATTAACACGAGCTCTATGAAAACGGCATCCAAGTACATCGAACGGATTTTGGAAAACGGTACAAAAAATATAGGATAAAATTGACATGATAGTACTAAGATAAAAGTTTTCTTTTATGGAAAATTCGAGTTAGAGTTATTGTCAAAAACCATGGCTATCAGATAGAAGCAAATCGAAGCAAAAAAATACGGCATTTACAGATAAAACTCAACTACTAAAATCGTTTCCATAAAGTGTGAACGACCTTCTGTACTTACAAATACCAGTCTGGAGTTGCTTTGTTTATAATTATTGTTAATATCGCCTTATTTTTACAACATTTTATGTAGTGTAAAATTTCCGATATTTAACTTCAATTGAATAAGAAGAATTTATTTTCAAAATAATAATAATAATAATAATAATAATAATAATAAACTAGTATGAAGTGACTGCATTAATCCTTTTCCAGTCCTAACGCTCTAAAGCTCTGTAAAGAGTGTTGCCAAATTTAGAGACATTATTATTCAACTACAACGAATAATTTTGAGGAGTGATATTTTGTATACATAATAAACGTATAATCTTCGAAATGATTAGACAACCGTTACAGTTGAAGTTAAGTCGTGGATATTGAATAAAAATGTCCCTAAATTTGGCAGTACTGACCAGAAGAGTGAAATTACATAGGACTGGCAAAGGGCTAAAAAGGCTCCAGAATAAAAATTTTAAAAGCTGACAACTCTGCTATTATTCGGTTCAAGGCTCGAATGCTAATTGTTGGTAAAAGGCGTTATCACGTTACTTTCGTAGCAAAAGCTGGAAATAAAATATTGCTTTGGTGTGGAAATATTTAGAACTAGAAAAATTAAGAGCGACAGAACATCGTTATTATCAAAAAATACGAAAAAATTACAGAGTATATAATATGCCTATTAATAACTATGAAATTAAATATTAGTCAAAATTTTAGAATTTCTATAAGTAAATAAAAAAGAACATTCAAATAATTACTGTGAGATTTAAATGTAAAATTTTCATTATATCTTTTTGTCAACATAAAAAATTAAATATTAAAGGAGAGGTTAAGTGAAAAACTTTGGTAGGGGAGACTGGGGAGGGTTGACCCTATGGGAGGCTTGACCCACCTTTCTTTACTCTGCTATTTTTAGCTTTCAAAAACTTCCAACACACGGCAGCACATCCTACTGATGCAAGGTAACAGCCATGTTTGTTTGAAAGTCATCCCATACTTATTATTTGAACAAGCTTGAAATTTGTGTTTTCCTCATCAAAAAGTGAGTAATTTTGATTAAATTTGTAAGGCATTGTGCAAATATTCTTAATCAAATATCAGAATTCAGATTTATATGATTAAAGTATATACCTCAAGATAATATGTGCTATAATTAGTTTTGCTAAATAACTGTTTAATTCCCTGATTTTTTTTATGAAATTGCAAATGGCTATTGAGGGAGGCTTGACCCACATGATATAAGGGAGGTTTGACCCACGGGTCAAGCATCCCTTATATATTTCTTTGTTATTGTGGACTGAAAATATTAATTCAGCTATTATTTATCAACCTAAAAGTAATTTATCTCTCATTCCTGAAGATTATATTCCTCATAGTAGTAGTTCACAAGTCACTTCTTCTACTAGGATCACCTGTCAGCCAGAAATTGAAAAATCTGCATCTTTGACCCCTGAACAGATTCGATCTTTCCCGAAAGCTGAACCACGAAAACATAACTATAAAAGAAAACAAGCAAAGTCTCGAATATTGATAGATACCCCAGTTAAAGAACAAATAGAAAATGAGCATGCATTGGGAGTATCGAAGAAACGACCTTCTGTTAAAGATACTAAAACCAAAAGATTTTCTAAACAGAAATTTTTTAATCTGGTTGAAACCCTGAGTGATGAGGATGAAGGAATCCCTCATATGTCAGATAGCAGTGAAGATGAGTTTGTGATATCAAAGTCAATGTCAGAAGGAGATTTTGTGCTGGTAAAATTTGTGAGTCCTAAAACTGGTAGGCCTAATGCATCTCATTTCGTAGGAAGAGTAACCAAAGTGGAGAGAGAGAGTTTCTTGCTACATTTTTACGCTGTGCTGCTGAAACAAATTACTTTATTTATCCAGAAGCGGAAGATATATCTGCTGTTTCAATGGATGATATGATAAAGTTACCAAATTCAATATCAGCTGAAGGAACTGCAAGAGTTGCATTATGAATTTATTTTGACTTTGACTTTTCTGAGTATAAGTGCTGCTAAATATTCGTTATTATTCAACATTTCTAGCTTTTTACAAGAAAGCTTAATGGCAATGACTATTTTTAATTTAAGAGTTGTTTTAGTAGTGTAAACGTGTTCTTTTATATAATTTTTTCAATTTACGCTTTAGAAATATTGCTACTTCATCAATTATAACTTTTATTGTTATCACATTAATTTCATTGCAAAATTTTCTTAAATTTTAGGACTAGTTTAACTTTGTTCATAAATATTATAATATGTGAATATTGGTGGGTCAAACCTCCCATTGTGTGGGTCAAACCTCCCATATGTGGGGAGCCTTGACCCAAAAATTCTGCTTCAATAACATTCATTATTTCTCTTTTCTGTTGCAAAGTATGAAAAATTTTTATGTATGTTTTGAAAATAGAATATATCAGGTATGACATGGTGCACAAAGTTTTTTTCTGGAAGTAAAATTTTTTTCTCTAAAAATGTTTTTGTAAAAAATGGTCAACCCTCCCCAGTCTCCCCTACACAAGAAATAGCCGTTTTAAAAATTCAAGGCTTTTGAAAACGTTAAATTGTAAATTAGATTATATATATATATATATATATATATATATATATATATATATATATAGGGTGATTACAAACCGGATTTTTTCTCCTTATTCTTCCACTAGTATAATTACTCGTATATGATAATTTTTTACTTAATTAATCATGCAGACTTACTATTAAAAATCCTGAAAGGAAAATACTGGTGGAAGAATCAGAGAGGAAATGTGGCCTCTGTGACCATCAGTGTTGCCATATTTTTCATTCAGTAATCACCAATAATTTTGAGAATTGATATTTCATATACGTAACAGACTGTCAATCTTCGAAGTAATTACACAAACGTTACAAATTAAAATTATTTGTAATTATTGAATAAAAAATCCGCCAGATGTAGCAATACTGGTCACCACCCTGTTTACATATTTGGAAATATGATGGTGTCACCAAGCAAAAGATTGTATTACATTACATACATTCTAATTATTTAAAAATTTCAACTCTTTCTGAAACATACAATGATGCAGTGGTAAAAAAAATTTTGTACCGTATCTTCCTTTTAGAGAAATATATATATATATGTACGCCAGTATTTTTAATATAATTACACAGGTGCCAAGTCCCCCGTTTCTAGCGGGAGACTTAATACCGGAATTTTTTTACAATTTTTTTTTTCTCCGTATTTAATCTTCAAAAATATATGTGGCACATTCCTTTAAAAAAATAACGGTGATAAATTTGATTAAAAAATTAAAAAGGTTGGCAGATATGTAACCGTTATTCTTCAATTCAAAACAAAATCTTATATATATTAAAAATACATAAATAGCGTAAAAAAATCGTTTATTAAAAGTTAATACAGTTAATTAATAAATAAAATATTTCAAATGGATAACAAAACATTAGATATAAAATAGTATGTTAAGAAAAAATAGAGAGGTGGGTAAAATATCAGAAATTTCATGAAAATTATCTTTTTACAACTTATTTTAAAAGCAGACACTAAGCAAAATGAACATATACGATTAACAAAAACTGTGATTTGTTAACCAATACTTCTACAATATATATATATATATATATATATATATATAAAAGTAAATAAAAGACATATTACTCAATTTACCTAGATGCATTTTCTTTCAAGTGAAAATTTATAAATTCTTCTGGAATATTTTGCCTCGTAGGTATTATATAGGCTTAACAAATATTTCTCCCTAAAGCAAAAGAAACATTTTAACAAAGAAGACTTTATGGGCATACAAATATATATATATTGACGAGAAACATTAATACAAAGAAACTAAAAATTTCTACTAATATTTTCTTTTCGAAAATATTGTCTTTGTTTATTGCAAATTATGCATTAATGTCGTCTCGACGAATCTGTAAAAACATTTCTTTTTTTAAGACTGTTTTTTTTTATGTTCAGAAAATGCATACAAATCAGTAAATGCCATCTTATGCATTAGGAATTGTGCCAAGGAAAAAATGTACATTTGCATGATAAAACATGAAAAATGCATTCGTAACTTTTTTTTTTTTTCCTTAAAAAACTTATATATTTTTTTCCTTTATCTGGAGACATTTTCAAAACACAGAAATAAAATACGTGTAGCAATAAAAAATAGTTGCATAACAAATATAAAGTCTATTGCTCAGAAACAGGAATAGTACTCAAATTAATTATAATAATTAAATTTTCAGTTTAACTTATTTTTTACTTTTATAGGATATTTTTATTTCTTAACAGAGCCAATTAATTAATTAAAGATTATGGTTCTAATTATCTTAATACACATATCAAGTTGTGTTGAACATTTTCATCTGTGCTAAATATATGTAATATGTACATTTCATTATATGTGTAAAGTTTACAGACAGTGTATAAGATACACAAGATTTGTCTAATGCATACTTTCATGTGCATTATACGAGCATACTTGCCAACACATTAATTAATATTCTGTAGTGTTGTTAATCCCGCCCTTTTTTTCACACCAGCAATTTTTTAGAGTAATATTCTCCGAATGCAATTATGATTAAATAAGAAGAAAAATACTCAAAAAAGATACTGGTGTAAAAAAGAAGGCGGGGCTAACAATACTACGGAATATTAATTAGTAAGTTGGCAAGTATGTATACGAGTACCGCCTCCAAGAAAACTATCAATACAATAGGTATAACCTACACAGCCAGGTTTAAATAACAATATGGAACACCTAATAAAAATATGTTATAAAAATATTCAAGCTATAGAAAAGTGGCATGAGTCACAAATTTCGTTATTTTTCTCACTTTATTTCACTACTTGATCTTTTAGCCGCTATCCTCAGTTTAGAGTACTTAATAAAAATGAATTATATAAATACACAAACTATGGAAAAGTGGTATGATTGACACACCGTGTTATTTTTTTCTTTGATTTCACCATTTGGTTTTTTAGACTCTATTCTAACTCAGTTATAATAAAAAAAAAATTTAGATCTCCATGGAATTAGCCTCTTCAGATAAAATAAATTGGTTTTTATTTAAAGGAACTTGTTTTTTAAAAAGTCTTTCACTGAAATATTAAATATGTTGAATAAATTAGATTTTCTCATTTCTAGGGAGGAAGAGAAAATCCCTAGAAAATTAACATAAAATTCTTTTAATGATTAAGCATTACCGTACATATAATTTTCTTTTTAAAATTTACCTCGAAATTTAATTAAAGTCTATTAATTTTTTCTCCATACTTTCATTAAAATTTTAGTACACAAAAGCTTGGAAAAACGATTTTAATAAAAGGTTTTTTTTCTTTTGATAGAATTTACAAAATAAATTAAAAAATGTTCCGAACAATTGAAGATTTATTTTAAAATCCAAAATAATCCCTTTTAAATCCGCATTAAGAAAAGTAATTTCAATTTCTTTTCTATTTTAATCATAATTATTTTATAAGAGGGTTTTTTTTTTTTTTTTTTTTTTTCGTTGTTGTTCATGAACTTTTATGTAATTTTATTATATAGTACACATTAAGACAGAATTTTTAAAAAATATATTTTGCAATTTTCACTTTTAAAATATTCTAGAAATTTAATATTAAATGCTGATATAAAGCAAACTGAGTTTAAAATTTAAACATTTTCAACATGCACAAATAAAATATTAGTTTCATGTCAAATTAAAAAATTTAAAACAGCAAATTAAAAAAAAAAAAAAAAAAAAAAAAAAAAAAAAGTTCATTTGAAAACATCGATTGTTAGGCGGGCTAAGACTGACTTGTGTTACTATAAAAGCATATTATTAAAATTTAAGGTTTAAGATAAGGTACTATAATTAAATATTTCCAAATTAATTTAAAAATATAGGAAAATAATTATTTAGAATTTTTTTTTTATTTGGCATGTATTTCTTTGTTAGGGAGTTTTAGTCCGCATTAACATTTCGTTTGAATATCGAATTCATAAAGATTTCCAGGTTCATCTTAAACTTAAAAAATGGTTTTACATTTTCGCCTAAGCAGGTTGAAATATATTCGACTAATATTTGGTAACCCAATATATTAATTATAAGTTGTATATCATACACAGTGTGATTGCATTCATCACAGAAAATAATGTATATGTACTACAAAACTTGCGACGTATTTCAAATAATTTTCATCCGTAGATCCTAATACATCCGTTTTTTTTGTGTGTGTGTGTGTATGAATATGTAAACAAATGATGCTTTCTATACAATCTTATATATATTATAAATGTGAATGTCTGTGAATTTATTTGACTGAGTTTCACGCCAAAACTGCTCGACGGATTTCGATGAAATTTGTAATGGAGATAACTTATACCCTAACTTACAAAGTTGGCTGCCTTTTATTCCGAAAAAAACTTTGTTTTTGTTATTTTTATGCATAAAATAACAATTTTGTAAGCTAATTAATAGCAAAAAATTAGCCATTTAAATTTTTATCCATACTTTAATTGTTGCCAAAAAAATAAATAAATAAATAAATACGAATTTATTTTTTTTTTCCAACAGAAAAATAAATACATTTATGTAAACGTGAACAATAAAAAATAAAATAAATAAATAAATTATGCATCTCACAAAAATTGACGTCATTTTTAATTTAAAATTTCTTTTACACATTGATAAAGTGCTAATATAGTTTACGATGCTAATATGTTGTACTAAAATCCGTTTTATTTATAGATCCTCCTGGGTGATTTTTTAAATTGTTGCGTTGAAGTACACCGAACATTTTATGCCAAGAGGTTTAATTTAACAACAGCGATTTTAATCTAGGTAGTTCAAGAAAAATATAAAAGAGGTTTAATTTAGTAACAGCGATTTTAATCTAGGTAGTTCAAGAAAAATGTAAAATTTATAAAATATTACAAAACGAAAAAAATAAACTGAAATATTAGTCACATAAATGATCTATTTTTATCTGAATAGATAATTTTATAGAAAAAAAAAGTGCAGTTTTAAAAATAGAAAATTTATTTCATCAAGCACTATTTTAAACCTAAAAACCATTAATAAAACAAACAGATTATGAAGGGTTCTTATATGTTAACGAAAATATGTCCGATAAAACGCTTTTTATTTTTATGCAAGAAATTATTTTAAAAAAATCGCTAATATGGTGACAAAAATTCAAAAGCCGCCAAGGGAGAGATATTATAAAGTTGTGTAGCACGATAATGTTTAGTTATTTATTTATTTTTTTATATACCAATCACTGCGCTAATTTAACATACAAATAAATGAGCTGCTGTGTGTGACTGCACTTGCACGCTGTCGGGCAGAAATATTTGATTAATTCAAATTAATATTTAAATAAATCAATAAAGATATGTTTAACAGAAAGCATAGTCATGGAGACAAACTTGGAGAGTGGGCGACCAAATTTGGTGAAAAATGATAGTTTAGGGTTCCCGATGTTTCGAAGCTCTCCGACACACGGGAACGTAGACCTTGAGCTTACCAAGGGATTCTCGATGGAGTCATCTCCAAGCCCCATCACTAAAAGTTATAAGTAGGTGTGAGTTGATTTTTGCGAAACAGTATGTAGTCACTGCGATCCTGAGTTATTTAGAGACCTATTCTGAGTCATTGCACTTTAGGGACTGAGCTCTAAGCGACTGAACATTTTTCGTGAGTGAGCGAAAATTTTTGCTCTGGTGTAGTTGGTGTTATTTGCTTTACTCCTGTAGAACAAGTGACTATTTGTTGGACTGTCCCAAAACATTCATCGAATAATGACTTATACTGTACGAGTAACAACTTCAACTGTTTCCAGAATATTCGAAGAATTAACACCAGCTATTGGACTGTTTTCGAAAATATTTGTTTCAATAATAGTTTTGTTGTACAGATTCGAGAAGTTCAAAAAATGTTTGATATTGCCAAGGAGATCCCATACTAAAGCTGTGACGGAAATAGTCGCCAATCGAAATATATTCAGTTACAAAGAAATCATTTAAATATAGTGTCCAGCTAAGCGGGCAAAGCCTGCTAGTAGTCTAAAAAAATAATGTTTTTGTGCATAAAATAAATAAATAAATAAATGTCAATTTCATTATGTGTTCCGCAGTCTAATAGATACAACTGAAATTATTCAACAAGACATTCTGGCCATATGCGTGAAACATTTAAATATTTTCCTGTCTCTCTAAACGGATCGTTTGTCTAATCTGCATAATAATAATAATAATAAGAAGAAGAAGAAGAAGAATTAAATAATATTTTCATATAATACACCCACCAAACACGAAAACTTGAAAAGCGCAAAAAGTCAGAGGGCAACCTTTCTGCGAATTTTGCCACGTCGCTTTTACCATTTAGCGGCATTGTTGTTTTCAGACTCTTTAGCTGAAAATAACCAAAGATTATATGAAATCTTCGACACTAGTTGGTAGAAGCAGCTTGTCAAGTTTTGTTGGAAAGCTGCACCCTGACTTAATAAGTTTTTCAAGTTTTTCAAGTTTTTGCGTTGAACTGGGAATCGAAGTTATTGGTGAATACGGCTGTAACAGAATTCAGGACTCGCAGCATTCCTGAATTTTTACGTGTGTTTCATAATTTTGTCACCACTAATTCAAAACAGTCATTTTTTAAATAGTAATATTTACAGCATTAAAAATCTTCAAAAAAAAATTCCTTTTTTTTTTTTTAAATAGTAATAACAATATAATAAAACGCGAATAAAATTTTAGCAACCCTGTGATCCCTGAGAGACGCAGACTGATATATTCTGATGAGACTGCTGATAAATTCACTGATAAATTGACATTCCGAAAATCAGGAAATCCCACATCCGAAAATCCGGTGAAAACCTGATTTTCGAATTCAGGAGCCTCAAAATGTATGATTATAGCAAAAATGAAGAATGAATGATTTATGAATTTATTTTCATAACTTACAAAGAAAGGTCACGACATGGAAAATTCAGATCGGGACGAAATTTAGCAGGATAGTAGTATACTATAAAGGTAACAACGTGTTAAAGCAGTAGGACCCACTAGCCACAGAGTATTTCATAACTTGTATAACTTTAAACAAGGCGTTTAAAGTTTCAGTAATCTTTAAGTACAAATTATTTCCCAAATAAGCCAACTCTCCAGTGGCGTGATCGTAAAGCACGAGGCTTCCACTTCTGCGTTCTAGTCTACCTACAATACTTCTTTTTTTCTTTAATTTTTTATGTAATCTAAACTTTTTATTTATTTTTACTTTATTTTATAATTCAATTGAAAATTTGAAAATTTTAATTAAAGATTATTGAATTTATTTTCTTGAATATAAAATCAATAAACTTTTCTATTTTTAATATTTATAACTTAAAAATACAATAAATTTCTATAATTAAAAAAATAAATTTTAGTTTCTTTTTAACTATAAAATAAGGCAAAACTAAAGAAACTGTTTTTAATTATTTTTCTAAATATTTTATTTTATTTTAGATATATTTAAAACAACATTCAATTTTATTTTTTAAATTACAAAAAATAAACAAGACCTTCCGGCTTTTTCGGAAGGGTAGGTTGATCTCTTTTTCCTTATCAAGTAGCCGTCATTTTGTTTCAAAATGGCGGCTACAAATTATTAATGCACTTAGTAGAAATATTGATGTAGGCTATGCACATATGGAGTTTTAAGCAAATCGGTTCATAAATACAATTTTATGTGAATTTAAAATTTTCAAGTGGCCGGCGCTAGGAAAAAAAATGGTGGGTTAAGTTGACAAATATATGAAATGCGTTTGTGAGATAAGTCTACTGTACACACATAGTTCGAATTAATTCAAAATCTCAAAAGTCATTGTGTTGAAAAATTAAGTGGCTCCCACTTCGATAAAAATGGCAGAGAAAGTTGCTCATCTAAGATATCGTTGCAAATTTGAAAATATTTTTTTTTTTTTTTTTTTTTTTTTTTTTGTAGAAATTCTTTCAAAGAGGCTTAGTACTCGTAAGTTGATAAAATGTTAGTTTCCTGCATTTCTAGTTTGTTTTAGCATTAAAATAGTCTAATTTTACCTTAAAAACGGATTAAAAAGATCCAGTAACGCATGTAATGGATTTGGCGCCAAATTTGGCGACTTTTCCCCCTATGGCGACTTTTTTGGCGACTTTTGGCGAGAAAATACTTATTATCGATATACCAAAGATGGACGCAATAACGTGATTGGTTCATGAGTTACGTGAATTTTCTAAATTTTTGTTGTTTGAATGATAAATCCATTTTTCAACTTTGATTTGAATAGATTAAGTATTTCTAAAGTTCCAGCAAACACATCGAAGATATTTGAAGCATAGGTTACTGTCCAACTGTGGTTTAAATCAGTGCCGTGTTTTAAAAGTTATTATTATGGCAAATTTTCAAGTGGCAGTCTAAGTGTCTGCGACTTGTAAAACAAAATAGCAAAACAACTTGCCAATCGAAATCATCCAGTACATTTGTACGATAAGTTCATTGTCCAATTCTAGTTTAAATTAAATCAGAATTTCAAAAATTATAATCATAAG
The DNA here is from genome assembly GCA_963930645.1 of Salticus scenicus. Lineage (NCBI taxonomy): Eukaryota > Metazoa > Arthropoda > Arachnida > Araneae > Salticidae > Salticus > Salticus scenicus. The sequence continues at coordinate 59,419,426 of OZ005652.1, read as the reverse complement.
AAATTTTCAGGTGGCACCACTTGTAAAAAAAAGTGGAGTGAGATGCCTAGCGAACTTATCTGAGATAATTGAATGATAAATCCACTACCCAAACTTGAAGCGAATTGATTCTGTCTTACTAAAGTTACCATAATGACAAATTTTCATGTGGCCGCCACTTGAAAATAAAATTGCGGATCAAGTCATCAAGAGAACAGATCATCCTAGATATTTGAACCAAAAGTTCACTAACCAGCTTTTATTTGAATCAGTTTAGTATTTTAAAAGTTATCGTGATGGCATATTTTCAAGTGGCAGTGTGATTTCAAGTGACTGGAACTTAGACACAAGATGTCGGGACAAGTTGCCTAGTGAAAACATTCAACATAATTATATGATAATATCACTGTCAAAATTTGGTTCGATTTGAAGTATTATTTCAAAAGTTATCGTGATTTTAAATTTTCAAGTATGAGCCTGATTTCAAGTGACCACGCTTAACTTAAGATATCTGCCACTTTATTAAAAGTGGCGGATATAGTTTATTAATAAACTTCATTGAGATCCTTATGTGGTCTGTATTTACATCACAATCCAAACAATTTCGGAATACGCTTTTTACAATTTAAATTTGAAATTTTCAAGTTGTCTCCACTTGAAAACAAAATGGCGGAGCAACTTGGTTAACAAACTCATCTAAGATATTTATAAGATAAGTTAAGACACTGTTCAAATTTGGTTCCATTTGGAGTATTATTTCGGAAGTTATCATGGTTTTAAATTTTCAAGTGGTGACCTGATTTCAAGTGGTCCCGCTTAACTTAAGATATCCACCACTTTATTAAAAATGGCGGATAAGGATAAAGTTCAGTAATAAAGTTATTTGAGACACTTGTGTAATCTATGTATACATCAAAATTAAAAGAAATTCGCAATAAGCTTTTTACAATTTGAATTTGAAATTTTTAAGTGGTCTCCACTTGAAAACAAAATGGCGGAGCAACTTGGTTAACAAACTGATCCAAGATATTTATAAGATAAGTTAACACACTATTCAAATTTGGTTCGATTTGGAGTATTCTTTCGGAAGTTATAGGGATTTAAAATTTTCAAGTGGTAGCCTGATTTCAAGTGGTCCCGCTTAACTTAAGATATCTGCCACTTTATTAAAAATGGCGGATATAGTTTATTAATAAACTTCATTGAGATCCTTATGTAGTCTGTATTTACATCAAAATTCAAACAATTTCGGAATACGCTTTTTACAATTTAAATTTGAAATTTTCAAGTGGTCTCCACTTGAAAACAAAATGGCGGAGCAACTTGGTTAACAAACTCATCTAAGATATTTATAAGATAAGTTAAGACACTGTTCAAATTTGGTTCGATTTGGAGTATTATTTCGGAAGTTATAGGGATTTTAAATTTTCAAGTGGTAGCCTGATTTCAAGTGGTCCCGTTTAACTTAAAATATCTGCCACTTTATTGAAAATGGCGGATAAACTTCATTAATAAACATCATTGAGACCCTCATGTGACCTGTATTTACAACAAAATTCAAGCAAATCTTGCTTTAAATATGCTTTTTACAATGTCGGTTTGAAATTTTCAAGTGGCTTCCACTTGAAAACAAAAAGTCGGAGCAACTTGGTTAACGAACTCATCCAAGATATTTATAAGATTAGTTCACTGTCCAAATTTGGTTCGATTTCGGGTATTATTTCGGGAGTTATCGTGATGACAAATTTTCCATTATAGATAGATAGATAGATAGATAGATAGATATATAGATAAACGAAGTGATTGTAATAGGTCGATTTCTAAAGAAATCAACCTAAAAATAAATATTACAGAGAAATGATGGTTTTAAAATACAGCTTCTTGAAAAATTATAGTACAGGATTACGATGCTATTAAATTATTACAGGCAAAGAAATGGTATCTTTAAATGTTAATCAACATACTTTCTTCTTCGACAACGATTTGCTTTTTATTATTATTATTATTCTGTGCACGAAATAAAATTCCACCTGCGCTCTATTATTAACAAGCTAAATGCGTTTGCGTAATTTATACACATTAAAACCAAATCAGGAAGCTAAAACCAAGATTTAAGAACACCTGCGAACTATTTTAAACTTCGTTTTACAGCTTGCTTATTTTTCAATTATTTAAATTTTTTGTCTGTTTTTCTTTATATTTGTTATTTAGGGTTTTGAAAAACGAAATTTATTTTTTAAGTCATAGAAGTTTATTGTATTTTTAAGTTATAAATATTAAAAATAGAAAAAATTATTTATTTTATATTCAAGAAAATCTTTCATTAAAATTTTCAAATTTGAATTGAATTATAAAATAAATTAAAAATAAATAAAAAGTTCAGATTACATAAATATTAAAGAAGAAGAAAAAGAAAAAGAGAAAAAGTCCCGTAGGTAAACTCGTCCACAGGCCGTCTGGGTAGAAGCCACGTGCTTTACGCTGACGCCACTGGGACGCTGACTCGATTGTGAAATAACTTGTATTTAAAGAGTACTGAAACTTTAAATGCTTTTTTTTCGAAATTCTATGGCTAGTGGGTCCCACTGCTTTAATATGTTGTTACCTTCATAGTATACTACAATCCTGCGCAATTCTGTCCCGATCATAATTTTCCATGTCGTGGCCACTCCTTGTTAGATCCGAAACAATACTTGTTCCACCCAAAATAATTCTTATTTGTAAACACGATTAAGCAAAAGTAAAACCTACAACGTATCTTTACTATATTTTCTGTTATTATTAAACTTACGAGGGGGTGCTGAAAAGTTCCTGGCTTTGCACAGAAATAATAGAGTCAGAGTTCTGAAATTACACATTTATTCAACATATTCTCCTGCCAGACTGATACACTTGTTACATCGTTGTTGCAGCTTTTCTAGTCCTGTCAAAAAAAATTAGCTGGTTGTTGTGCAAACCAGCTCTCAGCTGCATGTTGAATGTCTTCGACATCGTTAAAATGATTACCCTTAAGGTGTTTCTTCAGATTCGTAAACAGATGGTAGTCGGAGGGGGCCAAGTCAGGGGAATAGGGGGGATGTTCGACCAATTGGTAACGTAGGGTATTCAATTTGGCAGTCACAACTTGGGACTTGTGTGAGGGTGCATTGTCCTGCAAGAAGAAAATGCCTTTTGTTAATTTTCCTCGGCGTTTCCTCTTAATTGCCTCATGCAGTTGGTCGAGGAGGTTAGCGTAATACTCTCCGGTTATACTGCAGCCCTGAGGAAGGTAGTCTACCAACAGAATACCATCTTTATCCCAGAAAACGGATGCCATGACTTTTTTGGCCGATTTCTGGGCACGGAACTTCTTGGGTCGTGGGGAGCCACTATGACGCCACTCCTTTGATTGTTCCTTTGTTTCAGGATCGTAAATGTGAAGCCACGTTTCATCTTCAGTCACTAACCTAGCCAAAAAATCTGGTGTGTCACTGAAATGGGCCAAGACAGCTGTGGATGTCTGCACCCATGTTTGCTTCTGTTCACTCGTTAAACATTTCGGTACCCACTTCGCTGAAAGCTTCCTCATGTCCAAGATATCGTGGATAATAAAAGTAACACGCTCTCGGGATATGCCCAGTATCTGAGCTATCATTTTCCCAGATATTCCTCTATCTTCAAGAATAAGGTCATGGACAGCCTGACCTGTTGCCGCGTCCGATGCTGTTGTTGGCCTCCCACTGCGGGGTTCATCTTCCACGTTGAAATGTCCTGTCTTGAAACGCGCCACCCAAACTTTGACGGTGCTGTAGGAAGGACTGTTCTCCCCTAGTGTCTGTGACATCTCAGTGTGAATGTCCTTTGCGGACTTTCCTTGGAGAAACAAAAACTTCATAACGCTCCTCAACTGCACAGTCGTGAAACTTGCTTGAGCCTCTGCCATGTTATCTTCTACCAGAAATTTGAAATAGCTATTAGAGTGGGAAACAACTGAAATTTTTACAGTAATATTACAAGATGACAAGCTTTCTTATGGTAACAAATTTTTTTTCAATTTTCAACTAGAGGGGGGCAAAGCCAGGAACTTTTCAGCACCCCTCGTATAAATATTATTGGTTGTTTGTTATTTCCAATGAAAAAAATTAAAAGCTAGTATGTTGTAACTACCACACGCTTTCTTCTATATTTTACTATAAAAACTCACTAAGTCAAATAATTTATTAAAACTATTATTGATTAAAAATTATCTATCATGATGAATATGCAAGTGATTTTAATCTTAGAGAAAACCAACACAAAATGTCCAAAGAAAGACAGTTGTATTCCCTATAAATAACATCTCAAAAAATGCTTTTTTATAATAGATATCTCACGTATCAAGTTTTGTACAGTTATATATCGTGCAAGTTGAGATATAGTCTTCCCGTTGTCGAAGAAATTTGCAGTATAACAGAGCCATCTATTGGCCGATGAGCATCCAAATTGAATCAGCATAATGTCTCATAATGGCCTTCTCACATATCAAGTTTTGTTTGATTATAAGCAATAGAACCTGAGGTATAACTTTTCCTTAAATTGCAGAAATCGCTGTGTAGCAACGCCACCTGATAAGCAGTTGACATCAAAAGCTGACAGTTACTAATTTATGTCAAAGTGCATCTACATATAAATTTATATGCAATTCTGTGTAGTAATTCCTGAGATATAACCTTCCGTTAAATTGCGGAAATCACTGTATAGCAGCGCCACCTGTTGACCAATAAGCATTCAAATTGTATCAGTATAATGTTTCATAATGATCTTCTTACATATCAAGTTTTGTTTGATTATACTCAATAGAACCTGAGATACAGCCTCTCCTTCAACTCAGGAAATCGTTGTATAGCAGCACCACCTATTGAGCGATTGACATCAAAAGTTGATAGGCACTGATTTAGGTCAAGGTGCATGTACACATAAATTTATATACAATTCTGATCAATAGTTCCGGAGATAGAGTTGCCACAAAATTTTTGTCATACACACACAGATAGACGGACAGACAGACATTTTCTAAAAAGGGTAAATTCATGTTCTAGGTCCACTCAGAACGTGTAAATCCTTCGAAAACCGGAAGTCTAAAATTTTTACGAATCCAATACTTTCTTCTATTGAATATAGAAGAAAGTAATAATAAATTTTAAATATTTGGAAAGTTTAATTTAAGGTATTCCAATACAAGTGGTCATTTAATAAATATTTTTCATCTGTTTGGTACACTTAGAAAAACAATATTTATTAAATACATTTTATAATATACAATTGTTAAACTAAAAATAAATTTTATATTCATGGTGAAAGAAACAGAATGAAAAAGTAAGGAAAATTGTATGACGATTTTCTAAGAGAGGAACTTAGATAAATTTCCCTCCGCAGGATCTTTACAAATGGTTTCTAGTGAAACCCTTTCACAACGAATTTGAAAACCCTATCAAAACCGTTTACTATATTTTTGAGAAAAACGCGGAAATCTTCTAAAGTCTAACTCTCCGAGAGTGACTTGGGCTAAAACTTGGCAAATCCTTTCAACCAGGTTTGAGAGCATAACCCATCGTCTATAAGTGAGCTGTCTATTCGAGCACCTAGGCATGGGTAGATCCTAGCCTGTATTCACGCGCGTTTTCGAGAAGAACATGGAAATTTTCAGAATGTCTAAAACCGATGAGCCTGGGTTCGAACCTGGATCCTCTAGCATAGCTGCCAAGTGCTCCGTTTTTCGGATACCAATATAATTTTATAAAAATTTCCATTTTATTAAATCAACGGAAACTGCTACAAAACTTAAAAATTATTTTATAAAATTATACCAGTAGTTTAAAAACGAAACACTTGGCAGCTATGCTCTAGGTTACCAGGGCATAAAATAAGAACGAGAAAAAAAAAAGAGAGGATAAAAAAAAAATTTAAAAGCTAAATCTTATAATTTAATCTTGCCTCATTTATTTTATGACAGGTACTATAAGTATTCTAGGATAAATTATAAGATCCATTTTTGCGCTAAAACAAAATGATTGTTTTTTCCTGATAACAAGACAAATTATTCCTACCAAAAAATATCTCAAGATAAATATCAAAAGAAAATCATAAATTATTTTACATACAAACATTTTTTTAACAATCTCGCCTTACAAGCTATTAATCTATGATAATCACTCTATTTCTTTTGCTACGACATCAAAATGATAAACTGAAAACTTTCTAGTCACATTTTCCTTATCTTTTAGTAAAACAAACATGTATAAAGTTTTTATGCTTAGCTTTTCAATTACTTATAAATCTTTTAACACGAGTAAAGTTAAGTTTTCGGAGACATTTTATTAAATTAGATTAAGTATTTCTCTTTTTTTTTTTTTTTTTTTTTTTCTTTCGTTCATTTCATTTAACACATCCGTTTCTTTAATAAATGAAGGTGATGTGTTCTGCATAAAATTAAATCTCGAATCAAATTTTATTTTATTGTAATTTAAAAATACCTAGAGATTCTTCTTATTTTCTTTATTAGTAAATAAGTGCTACGCATTTGTACTAAGTTCTTATATTTATGTATGTAATATAACGCAATATTAGTATGTTTGTTCGCTACAGATTAAAAAACTACGGCAGCGATTTACACACGATGTTTTTCAAAAGGATCCGCGTTATCCGGGGAAGGTTTAAAGCTATTGAAATTTCCGATCTGACCATAGCCTCCTAAACTAGAAGCCCGTCGCATGGTTTGGAAACGTGGCAACAGTTCAAGCGGTAGACAGCGCCACCTGGTACAGATTGCGCGACTTTTTTATTCAACAGCCACCAAAAATTTTTAAAAGTGGATTTTAATATACATAAAAGGTGAATAGAATCAAAGAAATGTCGATTATATGTATCATATATGACTTCTTAAAATTATTGGTGACAGTTGAATAAAAAAGTCGCGCAATTTGTACCAGGTGGTGCTGTCTACCGCTTGAACTGTTACCAAGTTTCCGAGCAACGCGACAGGCATCTAGTTTAGGAGGCTATGATCTGACAAATAGAACGAAAGTTAGTGCTTAGTAATGTTATTATTCGTGTCGCCATCTACATTTAAATAATGTATTTACCATTGATATTATTAGTACTATTCATGTTCTTGGCAATTGAGCTGATTATCCTGAGTGTGACACCCGAATATTTTAATTATCAACCCTTTGCCGTTTCTAACGCTCCAAAGCGCTTTAAACAGTGTTACCAAATTTCGAATTTTTTTTTATTCAACTATCACCAATAATTTTAATGAGGGATATTTGATACATATAATGCACGAATAAAATTCGAAATGATTAGGTAAACATTACAGTTAAAATTTATTGACAATGAATTAAAAGGTTCCTGAATTTGATAATACTGACCAGAGCAGTGAAATAAAAGTGTACCGACAAAGGGTTAATGTCCAATTTCAATGACACATTGTTTTAATTAACACGCTTTTATTAGCTTCCCCTGTATATATGTTTGTATGCATGCTTGTAACCGCTCTGGGAGCAAACAAAAAGTCTATATTGTAAAAAAAGACTTTCCCTCCGTGAGCGCTGTGGCTGTGAGGTAAAGCTCCGGGCTGCGCACCTAAAGGTCTAACGTTCGAGCCCTGTTAGGGAGATTTTTTAAAAATGGTTTTTGTTTAATTCTAAATTATTTTATTAAAAATTTAAAAGTATGTAAATATTGTGGTGTGTCACTCACACGATTTTCTCTTACACTTCATTTTAATACTATAAAGATAGATATTTTGTACTTTTTAGTTCACATTTCAATAAAAGCGGGTTCTTTAATTTTTTAAAAGTACAATTTTATTTTATTTTCAAACTGCATTTGTTATGATCACATAAGATCAATTAAATGTGTGCTATTATTGCATTGTTTCATATATATATATGTATTAGGTGTACCGGAAAGTTACGTCGTTTTGAATTAATAAAATGAAACCGGAAATTTTTGTTTAACAGTGTTTACATGGTACTTCAAAAATAACCATCTTTTAAGTTACCTAAGAATATCTTAAATTTTATCCAGGATAAATTTCCGATGTCAGTATTTTAATTCAAAACGACAGAACTTTCCGGTACACCTAATATATATATATATATATCAGTTTAATTTAACTGTGTCATTTTGCAAGTTTCCATCAAACAGACTCCTTACAAAAGGTATTTTTATTCACAACTCAAAACCAGATACCTTTTAAATTATACGACTAAAATATTTTAAGGATCCCGAAATAAATTCATATCGTTGCTTGACATTTTAATCTGTCGCGGGATGTGCTGATGGTTGCTGAACGTGACTTTCAAAAGGTGAGAAGATTTTCACTTGAAGGAAGACTGATAAAAAAACATCAAAGACGTTGTTATCAGAATACCAGGAAATTGCACAAAAAGAACGTTGTGTTACAGAGTAAGTGAGAATGAGAAATGCGAATTATGTAATACATTATTTTGAATGTTTATAACTATCATTTACAAACTTCTTTAAATAGAACTTCAATTGTAATAGATCAATAAATATGACATAAATGCATGAAAGTAAATATTAAGAAGTTTTAACATATATTAGTAGACGTTCTAATATTATTTTTAGATAATACGTTTCGCATGTATGGTTTATCTGCAAATATTACCTTACAAA
>OZ005652.1:59374586-59410586 GCA_963930645.1 Salticus scenicus | reverse complement strand
TACATATATACTGTAAAATATGTTTTTTAATTTACTGAAATTATTTTCCAGAGTTTCTATAAATTTACAATTATTCTTAGTTAAGTTCTTCCCGACTCAATTTACTTCGGGGGGAAATAAAAAAAATGTCAAAATTTTTAATGCTTGTTTTAATAGATATATTTTTACTTTCTCTTACCCATAAGGTAGAGAAAGTATTGTTTTTGGGTCAAATTTTCGAACGCGAGATTTTGTTATATTTACACGTTCTGAGGAACCCCGAATATGAAAATCATGTTTTTAGTAAATGGTCTGTGTGTCTGTGTGTGTGTCTGTGTGTGTGTCTCTGTGTGTGTGTGTCTGTGTGTGTGTCTGTGTGTGTGTCTGTGTGTCTGTCTGTTATCAGCATATCTCAAAAACAAATTATGGCAGAAAGTTCAAACTTGGTATTCTAAATGTGTATCATATAGGGATGCTACAGTAAGCTTTTCGTTAAGATCAAGCAAATGGTTCGGGTACAGGGACAATCAAGAGAATTCTAATACATTACGTCTATGGGGGAAATTGCAGGTAAGTAGAGTTTAACGTCTATAGACTGCACTAAAACAAATGAAAAGAATATATATTTTTTGTAATAGAGATAGTTAACTGGGAAAAAAATTGTGTATATAGGAGCCTCGCTTCCCCCCTGGGGGGGGAAGTCCCCCCTCGAGGGGAGTAAATTTTCATGATGGGTATCTTTCAAAAGAGCTCACCAATACCTTTAAAACGAATGGTTGAACCATCGATCTGCGATAATTTAAAACAAAGTTATCGATTTTTTTTTACTTTTAACAAAAAAAAAAAAAAAAAAAAAAAAAAAACTTAGAAAAAAAAAATCTTTTTTTTTTTTTTTTTGTTTTTTTTTTTTTTTTTTTTTTTTTTTAATATTGAGAATAAAATGGACTTGGGATATTTGGTGTTATACTTCTACTCTAATGCGGAAATCGTCTGCATTATCATAAAAGATCATTTTTTAAAATAATAATTTTAATAAATTATTTTTTAAAAATAGAATTATTTTTTAATAACCGAATTAAATCCTATATAAATGTAGGTGCATTAATGAAACGTGGGGTTGAGGGGGGCGGTAGCCCCCCTCACATACAACTAATTATTATATAAAACTCTTCAGAAGCCTAATATGAATTGTTTAACACAGGTTTGCATAACAGAACTCGTTATCTTACCTTTTAATGTGCAATCTGTATTAATAGTATTAAATTTCAGGGTAAGAGAAAGCCGTGTGAGTGACACACCAGATTATTTTTTAATGTAATAACACTATTCGCATATAATATTTCCTAAGACAAAATATGTTAAAAAATAAATAAATAAATAAAAATACAAGTAAAGATTACTTTAAAGTTGGCTTTCTGCATTTTACCTGCCCGTTCTGAGTTCGGGATAAGCCGGCAAGGGGTTAAAAGCAAATAACTGAGATTCACAATCTTTAGTCCGTGTTTTTACATACTTTTATAGTTTAATTTATCAATAAAATTTTTTAAATGTATGTTTCTACTTTAAAAAAAGCATTTTAAATTGCAAATATATTCTCGCTAATAACACTGCTCTTCATGAAAATCGGTCACCAACACTATTTTTGTAAATTCCTATGTAACATGACCTCCTGAATCTGAATATGGCACTTATTTTTCCCTATCACCCACCGTTTTCTAGAAACGTTCACCTATTTATATCACATTTCAGTAGTGTTATGGCTATAAATTTGATTTGTAAGTGGTAGGATTATATTAACTGTTAAATAGCTTCTGCGGGGCTACAGAGCTGGAAAATTCTAAAACATGAACATTTGCAGCAATGGGGGTATTTAGGGGGGGGGGGGATTTGCCACTGAAATTATATACTACATTTATTATATTTCATTAATCAATTATTTTTATTATTTATTAGACATTATATTTTTTTCTTTTTAAGTGTTAAAATAATTCTTTTCCATTTTCCAAATCAAATACACACCCATAAAGTTATCAAAGAGTGATAAAAATTAGGGGAGAGGTGACGTCTCAAAAAAAAGGTGGGTGATTGGGCAAAATGGGGGCCATATTCGTATTCAGGAGGTAATTTTACATAAATGGTATTAGGTCTTGAATTTTTTTTTTTTTTGCAGCTCAGTGTAATTAATTAAATTAATGTTAGTCATTAAAATACACATAAATTTTTTTTTAAAAAACATTCCCTTTATTTTTCTGTGTCATCTATATTAATAAAAATCAATGTCTGTAAATTTTTCAGAATCAAAAACTTTTGCGATATCATCACATTTTGCATATCGTGAGAGCCAAACATAATTCAGATTATTATTACCATCAGATAATCTTATCAGATTATCGTGAGAGCCAAACATAATTCAGATTATTATTATTATGTGTGTGTGTGTGTGTGTATGTGTGTGTGGTGTGTGCGGAAGGGGGAGCGTTGTATCTATATATTTATATATTTGTAACGCAGTTTTTATCCGGGTATCACGTGAGAATGGCTGGATGGAATTCAACGGTACTTGTCACTACAGTAGACTCCCGATTATCCGCGGTCGGATTATCCGCTTTGCGGATTATCCGCGGTCCTCAAAGGCCTGAATTTAAAAGGGAATTTAAAAATACAGAACAAACTTATTACAAAAAAGATATGACCTTCAAGGCTTTTGGAGATATTACACGATTCTTGACAGCATTTATGGCATACACACTGCTTGGGAGGCAGTTAAGCAGTCTACATTGGTAAGGTCTTGGAGAAAAATTTTAACAAATGTGTAAAATACTTTGGTAGAATTTATAGAGGAGGAAGAAATTTCTGCTCATGATATGGCAAATTTAGCTAAATCTGTTACTGGAGGAGAAAAAGTCAATGAAGGAAACCAATGTTTCCTTCATTGAATTTTGATTAACCTTCATGACTTTTGACGACAGTGGATTAATTGTGACGCCAATGATCCAGGTATTGAACACCTTACAGATGAACAAATTGTGGGCCAAGCATTAGACCAGTTTTTCAGAAGATAGTGAAGAAGAAGACGAAGAAGGATATAAAACTCAGCAGAGGATGAGCCACGACGCAGCCCTAGCACATGCAAATGGACTTATAAAATATCTCGACGAACAGGACGATGTAACACTTTGTGACAAATTACTGATAAAGAAACTGCAATCGCAAATTAAGAAAAAGTGTTTTAGTATTTAAATAAAAAAAAAAAAAAAAAAAATGCTTGACCGTTTTTTTGTTAAAAAATAGAGCAAAATGTAAGTAGAAATTTTTATTAGTATGTTAAATTGTATATGTAGGCCATGCTTAACTGTTAATTAAATAGTATTGCTCAAAAGGCTTTATGTGTTGATTTATATCCCCTTTTTGATCATTTTGCGGATTGTCCGCTGATTCGATTATCCGAGGTTGTCTATTCCCCGTTCACCGCGGATAATCGGGAGTGTACTCTATTTTAGGTTTGTTTTTAACTTGAATTTATATCTATCGAATATTTCAAAATTTGATTAAATATAGAAATATGGGTAAAAAAAACTTCTGCCTGTCAGTCTAAATTAGTGTAGTCAGTTTAAATTAGTGTATCTGTGTGTTTGACTATTCGTCTATCTGTCTTTCTTTCCGAGCTCTAATTCCTGTAAATATTCATGGAATTTCTTCAAACAGATATATGATATTCAAATTCACTATCGGATGTTATTTATTGGAAATGTAATATATACCATTGCTGGTTTGTGTGTAGGGGCACCCAAAAGTATTCCAAAGCATTGCGTTCAATAACAAATATTTCTATACACGCGTTTTGATACCTGTATTTTGCACAAATCTTAATAGGACATTGAAATATTGTATTTATATGCACAAAAAAAATGCTTTCTATAGAATAGCATTAAGATTTATAGGGTCACACAAAAATATTCAGTTACATTAAGGTCTATTATTGAAAATTTGCAGCAATTGCATTTTTGTTTACATTGAGCGTTTTTAACAATTTTTAAGTGGGAATTTGATTTAAACTAGTGTATCTGTATGTGTGACTGTTCGTCTGTCTATCTGTCTGTCTGTTCGCGCCCTAACTCCAGTAAATATTCAAGGAATTTTTTTAAGCTGATGTATGTTATTCAAGTTTACTATCGCATGTTCCCTATTAAAAATGGAGAAAATACCTGTACTGGTTTGTGTACAAGGTCACCCGAAAGTATTTCAAATCATTGCTTTCTATGAGAGATACTTCTATAAACGATATTTTAATACATTGTTTTACACAAATCTTAATGAAATTGAAATATGTTATTCAAGTTTATTATCGAATTTTTCCTTTTGAAAGTGAAGTAAACACCACCTCTAATTTATACACAGGGACATCCGAAAGTATTTCAAAGCACTGTGTTTTATGGGAGGTCTTTCTATAAATCCTATTTTAATAACTTTACTTTGCACAAATATTATTAAAAATTTGAAATATAGTACTTATATACACAAAAGAGTTCATTCTATACAATACAGTATGATTAGCATTAAGATTTACAGGGCCACACAAAAATATTCAGCTACATTAAGGGCTATTATTGAAAATTTCCTGGAATTGCATTTTCGTTTACATTAAGCGTTTTTAACACTTTCTGACAATATTTAAGAAAAAATATTATTTTAATTAGTGTATCTGTATGTCTGACTGTCTATCTGTCTATCTATCCGTTTGCCAGCCTCCTGCGCCTGTAAATATTTTCAAAATTTCTTTGAAATGATATATTATTCAAGTTCGCCATGCTCCGAATTTAAAATGGAATTAAAGGGCCTGTACAACTGGTCAGTGTGCAGGCACACCTAAAAAATGTCAATGCAATTGCGTTTTAGGAGAGAATTTTTTCATAAATCACATTTAAATAACTTTCTACTTCAAAATTCATAATGAAATTGACATTTATTTTTAATAGACTAAAATGATGTTTCGTATAGAATATGATATGCTTAGCTTTGAGATTTATAAAGCTACACTAAAATACTCAGACACATTAAGGACTGCATTTGAAAATTGCTGGACTTCCATTTCCGTTTGTGTTAAGTTTTTAACACTATCCAACCGTGTTTAAGAGTAATTATGAATTCAATTGGTCTATCTTTCTACCTTTCTGTGTTTCTGTCTGTCTGTTGTGTGATAAAGTAGGCAAAAAATATTGAAGGTGAAATGATGCAGCGAATACGTACTGCTAGAAAGCGTTAATCAATTTTTCGGAACGTAAATGGCTATAGAAATTATGTTTTTTGGGCAGTGACAAAATTTACGTTCAAATCAGTGCACACAAATTAAAAGCTATATATATTTTTTCGCATATAAATATGAGTAAAAATCTACAAATTATACTTATTAATTAAAACTAGTATCGCCCAGTGGTCGAAACTCGACCATTTTTTTTTTTTTTTTGCAAAGCGAGGCAAAGCAAAGTTATTGCCTTGTCCTAAACGGAATGCAATTGCAACACAGCTGCGGCAATTGTTTGCCGATATTCACTCTAACTGAATCAGCAGAGTTGTACTTAATATAACTATTTCTCTCTGTAGATGTTAGTCTTTCCTGAAATGAGAGAAAATCTCAACGTGAAAACGCCCCTTGTTGTGTGATACAGCCCAGAAGCTAATAGGTACCATGTCACACCAAGGCCCAACCAAGTATCAAATTCTGTTAAATTAATTCGATTGTTTCATAAAGTACAGTGTTTGAACACACACACACACACACACACACAAAAAAAAAAAAAAAAAAAAAAAAAAAAAAAAGATATTTTTCAAAAAGGGTCGAATTGAGTTCGGGAAATTTCAAAACGTGTAACTTTATCGAAAACCGAAAATCTAAAACTTTTCTGAATCTTATATTTTCTACTTATATATGCAGAGGAAAGAATAATAAATCCACTTTTTAAAAAATAAAAATAAGTAGTCAATTTCACTTAATTAAAATGCAAGGAAATTTCAAAACGTGTAAATTCATCGAAAACCAGAAATCAAAAGTTTTTATGTATCTTCTACTTGCTTCTTCTACCCACAAAAGCTAGCAATAAAGACACTTTTTTTAAAAATAAGTAGCCAAATTCAGTTAATTGAAACGTAAAGAAAGCTCAAAACATGTAAATTCAGCAAAAAACGGAAATCGGAATTTTTTCCGTATCGTCTACTTATACATGCAGCAGTTAGTAACAGATCCATTTTCCTTTTATTTAGTATATTAGTTGAATATTTATTGTTTAAATATCATCCTTTGAAATGAAATGTTTATGTTTACATTCGAAACTGGAAGTTTGCCATTTTTTTTTTTTTTTTTTTTTTTTTTTCCTGGAGTTTTGTGATTTTAAATTAATATTTTATCAATTTTACAGAAAAAATAACTCAATCAAACATTTGTAGACAGTAACTTATATATAACTATACCCAAATATTGGAATTAAAATCGGCAGATAATATCCGTTATTTTTTAACAATTTTTTACAAAAAATCCAATGGACGATTAACATTGAAAATCTTTTTCATGGCTCCATGGACAGACAGTGACGTCATCACTTCGCTTGCGTATAGTGATGCTACATTATACAAATTACTGTGTCTATGGTTTTATTTGAGCTTTATGAAATTGCCAGATTTAATAACTTTCTACTTTTAGGTATTTTTTAATGTAAAGGAATACGTGTATAAAAGGGAAAAATGGGGGAAAATTCATAAAAAATAAATGTATTTTTAAATACCTTCTTGACATCGTAAGAAAATAATATTTGTATTCGCACCTTCCGGCTAACCATACCTTTCGAATGATACCATTTTCAGCCCTCTACTCCCATAATTAATATGTTAAAAAGGGACAACAAATTTTATGCTTGCCTATTAATATATAGATAATACATTCTCTATCTTCATCAACATAGTAAGTTTCAATTAAGATAAATAATTTATTTTATAATATAGTAAGAATAATAACAAAATTGCCATGCGTAAAACAGACCCAACAGTTAGTTTACCGCTAGCTTTCTGTTGAAATTTTAGCAGTGTACTTTACAAAGGCTTACCTTACAAATGAATAAAATGTAGAATAATATTATTTTCGTCTATATAAATAAGAACAACCTAATGGATTCGCAAAGTGTTTCTATAATACTTCTGTTTTTCAATGGATTTACACGTTTTCAAATGTTCTGAAGATAATTTGACTATATTTATATGATAACTCTCTGCATGTGTGTGTTACAAAAATTCAGTGAACGCTGTATCGCAAGAACCATTAATAAAAGTGCACCAGAGAACTGACGTTTAAGAGTAATAAATAAAAATCTTTGAATAAACTCCATAAAATGCAAACACATTCACAATAATTGTTTCGAGTCTAAACAAATCACGACCCTTCGTCAGGCGAAAAAGGAGGCACGAGTGTTGCAGACAAACTGCAGCTTGAAAAATTCCAAAAATTTTGAATTTTTGAATTTTATTTTTTTTATTATAAATAGTAATTTTAATATATTTAATATTCTTATATTTCATGCACAAATATACAAATTTTCATATCTCTATGACAGTTCAGCTCTGCAATATTTAAGGTTATTTAATCATACTCCCAGTGATTTAATTAAAAGACCTGCATAAAAATAATAATAATAATAATAATGATTTGCTGTTTTTCTTTCTTTTTCAAAAAACCATAAATTTGTCAGATTTTTCACTTACTTCAAGTTGAATTTTAATTTCGAACAATATGATTAAATAAAAAATAATGTAGCATTTCTACTATATGTATATGCTGATGCATATCATTTAATTCAATTTCCTTTTCTTAAAAATAAATAAATGAACGAACAAAACGAAAATTATTTACGATTATTTTATTGTAAGGCGTCTGAATAGCCTTTAAAAACACTTTCAGTGAATATTAATTAATATATATAATTGAATTACATTATTTAAACAATAGACTCCAGATAAATAAAATTCCTTACATAAAGATAATAACCTGAAATATTAACTTTTTTCTTGTTCATACTGAAAGATGTTAGTTCACGTAATCAACGAAACATAAAAATAAAACAGTAATAAAAAACACTTAAACTTGTTGAAACCGTACCTAGTAACTCAATTTCTTTTCAGAAAAGACAATTCTGGTGTGTAGACATGAAAAGTATGGGAGTAAATTTTTCCCCCGAAGTTTATAATTTAATTTATTTGCTTGAAGATTATGTTTTTTGACTTGTAAGTGCTTAAAGTAAAGAAAAAAGCAAAGAAAATTTTTAAAACAAAGTTACAAACTGCGACGAAAAAAAAAAAAAAAAAGATGTAAAGAGAAAAAAGGAGATGAGAAAGGCTTTGTGGATGCGTAACTTTAGTTGTGTCCCTTTAGAAAAATCTATTAAATGTATCGTTTTGGAATTCTAATCACAATTTTCACTTGGTTCAACATCGTTGTATTTTTTACTCGAGTTAAGGCTTAGTTATAGGGTTAGTTATATTGTTAAGGCATTTTATATAATTCAAATTATTTATTTTTGTTTATATTATTATTTTTTTTTTATTGGCTCTAATTTTAATCCTTAATTTATTTAATTTTCATTTATATATTAATGTATATGTGCATTTTTTACTTCCATTCCATTTAGGTGCGGAAATTACTGTATTCGATCCAAACTCTCGATATCCAGTTTTAACCGAATTTGCATATTTTAGATCTCATGAATCCAAAAAAGAGTTTTTTTGGCAATTGATAGATGTATATGTAAGAATGTATGCGAGCATGCGTATGCATGTATATATGTGGAGAACTTTCTGATTATTATAGCTCCAAAACTAATAAAGATAGAACGACGAAATACCAAAAGTGGTTCTAACGATTTTCTTCAAATTTGCTACATAAACGCCTTTTTAGATGTCCTTTTGCATGTATTACTTGGTTACTACAGGAAATTGTAAGGTGTTCTGATTAAGCAGATCAGTCGTAGATTTTAGAAATGGGTTAAAAAACGACTCTAACGATTTTTTTTTTTTTTTTTTTTTTTTCTTGCTATGTAAATTCTCTTTTATATGTCTTCACGACGTCTGAATTAGTTTGGTCTTACTGGAAAATTGTTAAGTGTATAATTGTTAAATAAATTTTATATCTTCTAACCCCACTATTTCTAGAAATGTGTAGTAGTGCGTAATGGAAGTCGTGTGATTGTAACACAACAGATTTTTTATGAACATTTCCATTTTCAAATTTATCTAAAATTCTCTAAATTAATTTAAAGTGTGATTGAGATTAAATTGCTCTTAAACAAAATAAATATAAAGTGGACACTATATCCATTCCTACTGACAGCCAAACCCCGTGTTATTCTGTGAGGAAATTCGTTTATAAAAATACTACACTCCTGCTCAAAAGTTTAGCAAGATTTGCAAACGATCCGTTAAAACTTATCTCTCTATGAAATGTTTTCAAACATTCGGTATTTAAAGAACTGAGTCTTCCTCATGTTTTCCAGTGAAGATTTGTTTATGACAACAATTAGGGAGCTTGTAACAAATTGATCAAAATCAATAATGTTTGTGATCATCCTGTATCGTGAAGTGAATGAAATGATCTGTAACTTTAAGATATGGCCCAGTACAATTTGTGAATGAATTTGTGGGACGATAGCATATTAAATAACTGAGATATAAGCATTTATTTTAAAACTCTAAAAAAAATCAGCATATTTTTTATTTATAATATTCAGAGAATTTAACGCAAATTATTCCCAATTTCAGAGAAATTGAAAAAATACTTTTGAAGCAATATACTGCAATCGGAATACAAATTTCTTAAATATCTCATGAGGGTATTTAAAGAACTGAGTCTTCCTCATGTTTTCCAGTGAAGATTTGTGTATGACAACATTTAGGGGACCGATAACAAATTGAGCAAAATCAATAATGTCTGTGATCACTCTGTATCGTTAAGTGAATGAAATGATCTGTAGCTTTAAGATTTGTTAATATGGACCTAGTACAATTTGTGAATGAATTTGTGGGACGATAGCATGTTAAATTATGGAAATATAAGAATTCATTTTAAAACTCTAAAAAAAATCAGCATGTTTTTTATTTATAATATTCAGAGTTTTAAACGAAAATTATTACCAATTTCAGAGAAATTGAAAAAATACTTTTGAAACAATATACTGCAATTGGAATACAAATGTCTTAAATATCTCATGAAATATGAGCATTTGTATTAAAAACGTTGTCGCTGAACATGTGCGAAAGACAAAAAAATATTTTATTGCACAGGTTGAAAGCTAGATATATTGGGCAACTTTCGACAAAAGTTCATTTGAATAGAGTAAAAGATTAAGCAAATTGTCGGCAAAAGAACGATCTAGATTTTAGATATTTTCCAAGAGGTTTTTCATAAAGGTTTTTTCATATGCCGTGTAATTTATTTGAAGATCGAATTATTTTAACCACGCTTCAAAAGTACTATTTTGTGAAAAACCCTTTATAAGCTTGTAACTCTAACTTATTTTTGTTTATTTACTTAGATTTGTGAGATCATAAGGGGTTTTTCCAAAAAAAAAAAAAAAAAAAAAAAACTTTTGCATAGTGGTTGAAATAAGTGGATCTTCGCATTAATTGCGCGGCATGTGAAAAACCCCTTATGAAATTTCAACTTTTGGAAAATACTTAAAATCTAGCTCGTTCTTTTGCTTAAAATGTGCTTAATTTTTACTCTATTCAAATGAAGTTTTGAAAAAAAGTAACCTATGTAATAAAAAATTTCTATCTTTCGCACATGCGCAGTGAAAACGTTTTTTCATAAAAATACTCATATTTCATGAGATATTTGAGATATTTGTATTCCGATTGCAGTATATTATTTTAAAAGTGCTTTTTCAATTTAACTGAAAGTGGGAATAATTTTGTTTAAAACTCTGTATATTATAAACAAAAAACATGCTGATCTTCTTTGGCGTTTTAAAATAAATGCTTATATTTTCGTCATTTAACATGCTATCGTCACACAAGTTCATCCACAAATTGTACTGGATCTATGCTAGTACATCCTAAAGTTACATATCATTTCGTTCAGTTAACGATACAGGGTTATCACAAGCATTATTGATTTTGCTCAATTTGTTACCGTCCCCCTAAATGTTGTCTTAAAGAAATCGTCACTGAAAAACATGAGGAAAACTCAGTTCTTTAAACACCCAATGTCTGAAAACATTTCACCGAGAGATAAGTTTTTAAACTGAAAAAAACTGATCGTTTGCAAATCTCTCTAAACTTTTGAGCAGGAATGTAATTGCTTAATGTATATTTAGCACGACAGAATTATTGCTTTCCATTAGACGTTTCGCTTCGTCATCGTTTGCTGTGTTACACATTGAATATATCAGAATGTTTGCCAACATCCAGTTTTACCATCCAGTTTACTTCTTTACTTATCTGATAATAATATGTATAAATTTTACATAATTGAAAATCTATTACCAACTGTTGGAGTCATAAGTAGTAAAATAATTAAGTTAAACAAAACTCTAATATTTCTGAGAAAATAAATTCAAACCATTCAAAATTAAATTTAAAACACAATAAAATATTCGTATTAGCATGTTTATATATATATATATATATATATTTTTTTTTTTTCACGCATCATGAATAATCTTTTGGTGTCACTTTCATTAACTGAATCTTTTTATAGAAAATGGAATTCAAAATCATTGAGTAAACTACTTTTCACACATTCTTATAGTTAAAGAAATTAAAAAAAAAAAAAAAAAATGGAAATAATGATTTAAAGGAGTCGCTTACATACTAAATAATCTACTAAATAAAATTCAGTTTCTGACATATTTATTATTATTATTGTTGTTGTTGCTGTTAATATTATTGTTATTATTTATTTTTCACTTTCAGAAAATTCACAACCGTTAATTATTTATTTTTCCTTTTTTTTTTTTTTTTTTTTTTTTTTTTTTTTCCCCTCCCAAAAATTGATTTTTTTTTTTTTTTTTTACATTTTATCTATATTTATATATAAGAACACTTCCTGAGTGAGTGAGTGAGTGAGTGAGTGAGTGAGGGGGTGATCTATCAACGCCCAGACCAAACCCCTGGACCTAGAAGCATGTAATTTCGTGACAATGTTCTTTCTATGACGTAGGCATCCACTAAGAAGCGATTTTACAAAATTCGCCCCCCAAGGGGGGGGGGGCAAAACGTGATTTCACAAAATCCTTCATATCTCAAACAAAAAAACAGATATCCGTAAAATTTTTGCTTTAAAATATAGCTAATACAAATGTCTAAAAACCAATTTCTGGAATTTTCCAAATTCGGTCCCCAAGGGGGGCGGGGGGGCAAAACGTGATTTCACATGCGTAAAACGTGATTTCGCATAATCCTATATATCTCAAACAAAAAAATAGATATACGTGAAATTTTTGCCCTAAAATATAGCTAATGCAAATATCTAAAAACTAATTTCTGGAATTTTAGAAATTCAGCCCCCAGGTGGGGCAGCAGGGGGGGGGGGGGGGGCTAAGGGGCAAAAACAAATAGAAATACAGTTAGGGCGTTCAAAATTGGTACAGATAGGTTTTAGAGGCCTGGAAGTCGAATGAGGATATTTTCGATTGTGTAAAGTTATTAGGTGGGGCATGAAGGGGGGTAGGGGAGAGGGGGGGCAAAAAATAAAAATAGAGTTAGATCGTTCAAAATTGGTATATAGAGGTTTCCCATACCTACAAATCGATTGCGGATATTTTCGAAGTTGTAAAATTATTAGGAGGGGTGGGAAGGGGGGCTATGGGGCAAAAACAAATAGAAATGCAGTTAGGCAGTTCAAAATTTTTACAGATAGGTTTTCGAGGCCTGCAAGTCGAATGGGGATATTTTTGAAAGTGTAAAGTTATTAGGAGGTCCGGGAAGGTGGGGGGAGAGGGGGGGCAAAAAATAAAAATAGAGTTAGATCGTTCAAAATTGGTATATAGAGGTTTTCGATACGTACAAATCGATTGCGGCTGTTTTCGAAGTTGTAAAATTATTAGGTGGGGCGGGAAGGGGGGTGGAGCGGTAAGGGGGACTATGGGCAAAAACAAATAGAAGTACAGTTAGGCCGTTCAAAATTGGTACAGATAGGTTTTAAAGACCTGCTAGTCGAATGGGGATATTTTCGAAAGTGTAGAGTTATTAGGAGGGCCGGGAAGGTGGGGTGGGGGGCTGAGGGGCAAAAAAAATAAAATAGAGTTAGATCATTCAAAATTGGTACATAGAAGTTTCTGATACCTAAAAATCGATTGCGGATATTTTCGATTTTTTAAAATTATTGGGAGGGGCGGGAAGGGGGAGCAGAGGGGCAAAAAATAAAATTAGAAATATATCGTTCAAAACTGGTGCATAGAGGTTTTTGATACTTACAAATCGATTGCAGATATTTTCGAATTTGTAAAATTATTAGGATAGACGGAAGGGGGGGGAGAAGGGGGAAAATAATAGAAATAAGAGTTAGAGCATTTTGGGAATTTTTTCCGAAGGCAGTGAGAACCCAGTGCGACATTTTTCCCAATCAGATTTTGTTTCTCTTTTTTTCTTCACGTGATGAAAATTAATGCAATTTTGAGAATTCAGTTATTGTAGTGATTCTTTTAAAAATAGGGACCAGCGAAGCGGGCGTTGCCTGCTAGTATTTCATATTTAATTTTGAAGTTTGAAGAGGCGAAAAATAAACTAATAAATAAGCTAAAGCATTTATCATATTTTTTTAACTCCAAAATGATATAATAAAACTTTAAATACTCAATATTGGGTAAACAATAACTTGTTTATTGGTTGTGAATTATCTGAATAAAAAAACAGAATTTTAAAAAATACATTTTATAATGAGTTATTTTATAAACAAATTTCCCCGTAAAATAATATTGAACTTGGCTGTTGGCAAGGATATTTATTTTGTCTCATCAATTCAAGTAATTCATATGCATAAATAAAAGTAAAATATTGATTTTAATTTTCTACTTTATTTTCTTATGCTTTTCTTAAAAAGAAGACAAAATGGACTTTTTTTTCCGGTATTTTTTGAGTACCACTTTAGTCTTGCTTAACTCGTGACTATCTCTAGGGTATCTTAGTCTTCGCTATACATTAAAGCTCTATTAAGAGTGCCATAAATAAATAAAAAAAAAATGCATAAGCTTATATAAAATTTTATATTTAATTGAACCTATGCACTATTTGATGCATATTAGATTTTGGTGTTTATCGCCTTTGATGGGGCTACTCTGTATAACTTTTGACTAAAAACTGTATATCAATATTCAGTAAATATCTATGTAATATTTAATACGTGCACTGTAAAAAGCGGATGAAAATGCAGCAAAAAATGACTTCATTAGTTTTTTTTTTTTTTTTTTTTTTTTTTTCAGCCCACGAATATCAAAATTACAGCACATTAGAAAACATTTTATCAGTGGACAAAAAATGCAGCATTTCTCGCATGTATCCCGTAATTCGTAGTGCTCTGGTAGCGTCATTTTTTGACCATCAAATATTATTATATATATTATTATTAGGACGGAGGACTATTAGTTTCAATCTGGAGTTTTTGTAGGCCAGTTTTGTGTAACGCCAAAATAAATTAGAAATACCAATCCTAACGTTACAAATATGGTACCAAATGAAAGGAGTGATTTTTCTATCCAGGAGTGCAAACAGTTTTTTGACGCGACAATTAGATTTTTAAAAATTAACTAATGTATGAAATCTAGGTGACAACACTTCATTTTAATTCATTTCAGTCATTTTAAAAAGTACATGGCTCATTACAAATTCGGTACAAAATGAAAGGGGTGATTTTTTTCTGAATTCAGGTGTGCAAACAGTTTTTTGACACAATTATTTTTTTTAAAATTAACTAAAGTGTGAAATTTAGGTGGAAACACTTCCGTTTAGTTCATTTTCAGTCATTTTAGAAAGTACGTGGACCAGTTTTACGGTCGAAAAATGAGATAAAAATAAATAACAAATAAAACTAAAAATTTTACAGATTGAAATTTTTAGTCCTCCATACTAAACTAAATTCTGTCTTTGACATAATTTTTTATTTAACTTAATTTTATGTATATATATTTTAATGTTTCAACCTTTATTTTATTTTTTCGTAACACTGTGTTTTAAAAAAATTATGGGAATTTTTGACAACCAAAAAATTAAAACGTAAAACTCAAAATTTATTTTGTAAATTTAATACATATTTTCTGTACAACTGACATCAAACTTTCGAAACATTGACATCTTTAATTTATAAGACATTATCGAAAACATTTTTTAAGAAGCATATAAAATGTAAATGTAAAGCAAAATCCAGCTATTTTGTGCGTGAATTCAATAAAATTTATAAATATGTTTTATTCTGATCCAGAGGTAGTAATTTGGCGCAGAACTCATACCGGTATGTGTTTAAAAAATTTCTCTTACTTGTAAAATCGTTGGTGTAAGAAGAAGAAAGTTTTATTTCTTAAATACTGATGTGAGTTCTACGCCAAATTTTCATCCCTGTATGATCAATTCAAACTTCGCATGTAAAATAATAATAATAATAATAATAATAATTAACAGTAAAGCAAGCCATAATATTATATTATAAATTGACGTGAAAGCAGTAGGTTTCACACTAAACAAATGATACACATAATGTTTTTTCAACTGATAACACTGCTCGGCATGAAAATTGCTTCTGACACAATTTCGGCATATTCTTGTGTAAAATGGCCTCCTGAATCCGAATAGGGCGTCCATTTTGCCCCATCACACACCGTTTTTAGGAACGGCCCACTATTTTTATCATTTTTCGGTGATTTTATGGCTATAAATTTGATTTTTAGGAAGGAGGCTGATTATTTTAACCGTTAAATATCTTCTGAGGGGCTGCAGAGTTGGAAAATACTAAAACATGAACATTTGCGACAAGGGAACAATTTGGGCGGATTTGCCACTGAAATTATGTATTACATATCTTATATTTTTTTAATCTGTTATTAATGTTATTTTTTAAACTTTATATATATATATATATATATATTTTTTTTTTTTTTTTTTTTTTTTGGGGGGGGGTGTTAAATTAATTCTTTTTCATTCTTCAAATCCAATCATGGTCATAAAATCATCGAACAGGAAAAAATATTGAGGGAGGGGGTGTTGTTTCTAGAAAACGGTGGGTGACTATGCAAAATGGGAGTCATATTTGGATTCAGGATGTCGTTTTACATAAGAATCAGCAAGAATAGTATCAGAACTCGAAAAAAATTTTTTTTTCAGAGCAGTGTAATTATTAGAGAAATTCTCCAGCTTTAGTGTAAAAAAATTAACTATTTTAAAAATCATATTCACTTCTGTAAAATTCATTTATAATAAATTTTCAAATCTCTATTTCTTTTGGCAGAAATAGGCTTTCCAATACCTTTTATGGTTTTAAAATTACTGTAACATATTTAATAAGGTTAGTTGGACTCCTATAACAATATTTTATTGATAAATTAAGTAAAAACTCATAAATAATTAGATTTATCTCGGTCGAAAATTATTACAAACATGTAACTATCAGTGGATACTTAACTAACTCTACAAATATACTATAAAAAAAAAATCATAAATTTACTGTAATATTTATCCAGAACATCTGTAAATTTACAAAATATATCAATTAAAAGTAAATAACCGAGATTCTCAATCTTTATTCTGTATTTTTATCTATTTTTATTATTTAATTTATCAACAAAAATTAAAAATGAATCTTACTACTTTAGAAAAAAACATTCTAAGTCACAAATATGTTCTTGCCATTAATTAAGGAAAATAATATTAGTCCTAAAATTGCATATATAAAATAGTTTTTTTTAACATTTCCATTTATTTTACTCTGTAATTTTACATGACTTAAATGATTGCCAGTAGTTTTCAATCGAAATTTTTAACATGAACCCTGTAAGATCGTGGTGCGACTGGTAAAGCCCAAAAAAACGATTGCTATGGCAGGCAAATTGTTTTTTTGTTTTTTTTCTTTTGAGTAGCAGAAAATTATTTACAGCTAAGTAATAAATCTACAGCACGAACAATGGAACAACTTTAGTATATCCAAACAACTATATTTGGCGATTTTTTGTTGGCGATTATGGCTAAATCATAAATCTAAAAATCATAAAACATAAAACATAAAATAATAAATCCAAAATAAACAACATATAGGCTGCCATATTATATCGCAAACAGCCCAGAACGACATCGTTATCGTTCAAAACGGCGCCAAAGAAAAATTGCCAAATTCAGCTGTGGGGATATACAGTCGGCTGCAAAATTATTCGAGCACTAGCCAATAATTCCTATGTTTAAAAAGTACACTTAAGACTGTTTTGCTAAGTAAATCCTTGTCGAATCATGTTCTTAGACTGATTAAGAACATGACTCAACAAGGATTTATTTAACAAAGCTGTATTAAGTGTACTTTTTTTTGGCAAGGATTATTGCTAGTGCTCGAATAATTTTGCAGCCGACTGTACTAAAGTTAAACCCGAACAATTTAGAACAAAAGTGCTGTAGGTTTCACCCAAATTGCCAGTGCGTTTTAATGTAGACTTACAATATTTTTTTCCCTTACTATTTGGATCCCACGTTATAAGCCGTGTAACGAAAATTTCAAAACAGCATATTATGATGCAAATTACTCAGACAAAATACATCAATCTATTAAAAAACAAATTATTCAAAGTTTTGCATAATTTCATCTAATGCTTGAAAAGTCTACCGTTAACTTCTAACAGGCTGTCAATCCTGCGCTTTAATTTTTTTTTTTTTTTTTTTTTTTTTTTTTTTTTAGACCTCTAACAGAATAATAGTATCAAGTGTTTTGGAATTTTTCTGTTAATTCCTCCATTGTTTTTGTAATAGGTTTTTTAGTAACAAAGTTCTTAGGGATAGACGACAAGTTTTCAATTGTGTTTAAATCGGGTAATTACCTGACCATTTTTACCCCCAATGACATCTGAATTAATTAATTTCATGGTTCTCTTTTCAGTATAAGGTGTAGCGCAATCTTGCATGAAGACTCTTATGTCTCTTCTTTGGAATAGGACTCTACTGTTCAGACCATTGAGTACTAATGGGAAGTAGAGAACAGATTCCCTATACTAGCTGTGGAGGAAAATTCCGTCAACATCACTACAGTTTTTGGGCCAATAGGCGCTTTCGTTTGGCGATAATCTCTTTGGTAGAAGTGGAAACCACTGAGCTGAAGAACAACTGGAGGAAATGCTAGACCAGTTTTTGCGTGCCGTTTTTGGAAGGTTTGTCTTCCGAGCGTTGCACGGCAGAAAGCATTTGATATCTTTATATTTTAAAGTAAAATTGTGTAAAAGTTGTGTGTTCGAACAACCATATGCTAAACATGTTATTACAATTTTAAATTTTAATTCTTTAAAGAGTATAATAGTAACAGACGACCCGACAAATGTTGCCTGCCGTGCAAGGTTTGACTCTTTACGCCAAATGATTGCAGAAAAACTGGCACGCACGAACACTGTGTAAACGTATAGGAAGCATTTGTTCCAGTTATTCTTCAGCTCAGTGGTGGAAACCAGCTTTGGTGGAGGTAGAATGTTGGTTTGGAGGTAGAAATAACGATTTAGCGAATGAATTGGTGGATTGGTAGGGATGTGATGTTCGGGAGCAAATAGGTGATTGGTTCGGGTCTATTCTAATGTGTAGTCAATGGTTCAGACAAATAAATAAATAAATAAAAAAAAAACTAGTATGTTGTGGCCACCACGAGACTTTCTTCTATATTTTCCTCTACAAATTCACCCAGTAACAATAATTAAAAAAAAAAAAAAAAAGTGGGACTTTGACAAAATTTTGGGTAAAATGTGAAAATTATTCTAAGTTTGTCAAAACACGGAAACCGTGGGAGTTTGATAAAATTAAGGGGAGAGAAAGAAAAGAAAAAAAAAAGTGGGACTTTGAAAAAATTTTGGGTAAAATGTGAAAATTTGTTAAAGTTTGTTAAAATACGGAAAGCGTGGGACTTTGACGAAATTAGGGGGGAAATGCAAAAATATGTTAAAGTTTGTCAAGACACGGAAACCGTAGGACTTTGACAAAATTAGGGGAAACAAGCAAAAATTAGTTTAAGTTTGTCAGAACACGGAAACCGTCGGAGTTTGATAAAATTAAGGGGAGAGGAAAAAAAAAAAAAGATTTCTTTTTCTAAGTTTTTTTTCGTAAAAAGTAAAAAAAAAATCGATAACTTTGTTTTTTTTTTTAATTATCACAGATTTATAGTTCAACCATTCGTTTTAAAGGTACTGACGAGACCTTTCGAAAGATACCCATCTTGAAAATTTTTGCCCTATATCACCCTGTTAAAAATTTAGAAAAAGCGGGATGGCAACGCAACCTGTAAGACGATTTTTACCAAAAGTTGATAGGCACTAATTTATGTCAAGGTGCAACTACATACCAATTTTTATGAAATTCTGTGCAGTAGTTCCAGAGATACAGTTGCCACAAAATTTTGTCACACACACACACACAGACAGACAGACAGACATTTTCTAAAAATGGTAAAATCGTGTTCTACAGCTCTCAAAACGTGTAAATCCATCAAAAACCCGAAATCGAAAATTTTTACAAATCCAATACTTTCTTCTATTGAAGATAGAAGAAAGTAAAAAGGATAAATAAACAGATTAAATTACATTTTTACTTTCTTCTATATTCAATAGAAGAAAGTATTGGATTCGTAAAAATTTCCGACTTCGGGTTTTTGATGGATTTACACGTTTTGAGAGCTGTAGAACACGATTTGACTATTTTTAGAAAATGTCTGTCTGTCTGTCTGAGACAAAATTTTGTGGCAACTGTATCTCAGGAACTACTGCACAGCATTTCGTACAAGTTGGTATGTAGTTGCACCTTGACATAAATTAGTGCCTATCAACTTTTTGTAAAATTTGTCTTACAGGTTGCGTTGCCATCTCGCTTTTTCTAAATTTTTAACATGGTGATATAGGACAAAATTTTGTATAAATGTGCATAAAGAGAATTATTTTTTAGTAATCATTATGAAATTTACAAGAGTTATTTATAATAGAGATAGTCAACTGGTAAAAAAATTTTGTATGTGTAGGAGCCTCGCCAACACCCCTGGGGGGGAAGTCCCCCCCTCGAGGGAGTAAATTTTCAAGATGGGTATCTTTCGAAAGGTCTCGTCAATGCGTTTAAAACGAATGGTTGAACTATAAATCTGTGATAATTTAAAACAAAGTTATCGATTTTTTTTACTTTTAACGAAAAAAAAACTTAGAAAAAAAAAATCGTAATTTATTTTTTTTCTTAATCGAAATTTAACCAAACTTGGTATTTAGTTGGCCCCTGACATAAACTGGTGCTGATTAGGTTTGGGGATCAATCGCTCAACAGGTGGCGCTGTGATCGTATTTTTCTAAATTTTTAACATGGCAGTATATGACAAATTTCGTATAAATGTACATAATGAAAGTTATTCTTAACCTGTGATTGTAAAATTAATATGAATTATTGATAATAGTAGTAGTTAATTAGTGTAAAAAAAATTTGTGCATGTGGGGGCATAGCTTCCCCCTTGGAGGGAAGTACCCCCGGGGGAGGGGGGGTAAATTTCCATGATGGGTATCTTTCGAAAGGTCTCGTCAATATCTTTAAAATGAATGGTTGAACAATAAATATGTGATAATTTAAAACAAAGTTATCGATTTTCTTTTTTTATACTTTTACCGAAAAAATAGTTGGAAAAACATCGTTTTTTTTTTTTTTTTTTTGCTGTTGAGTGAATTTGTATAGGAAAATATAGAAGAAAGTCTTGTGGTGGCCACAACATACTAGTTTTAATACTAAGCATTAACGGTTTGCGTTTAAGGCATAATATGCAATCTCGCTACGCCTTTTGCCTAAATACTAACATGCACAAATAACAGCAACCATAACTTTGACGGAGAATTTTGGAACATATGTGACGAAATTTCACCTCTGTTTTCAGTTCTAAAATATTTATTACTTTCTTCTATATTCAATAGAAGAAAGTATTGGATTTGTAAAAATTTTTGACCTCGGGTTTTTGATGGACTTACACGTTTTGAAAGCTCTAGAACACGATTTGACCATTTTTAGAAAATGTCTGTCTGTCGCTGTGTGTGTATGTGACAAAATTTTGTGGCGACTGTATCTCAGGTACTACTGCACAAAATTTTATACAAATTGATATGAAGTTACATATCGACATATATTAGTGCCTATCAACTTTTGGTAAAAATTTTTCAACAGCTTGCGTTGCCATCCCGCTTCTCCTAAATTTTTAACATGGTGGTATAGGACAAAATTTTGTATAAATGTGCATAAAGAAAATTATTTTTTAATAATCATTATGAAATTTAAATGAATTATTTGTAATAGAGATAGTCAACTGGGAAAAAAAATTGTGCATGTAGGAGCCTCGCCTCCCACCCCACCGCGGAGGGAAGTCCCCCTCGAGGGGAGTAAATTCTCATGATGGGTATCTTTCAAAAGAGCTTGCCAATACCTTTAAAACAAATGGTTGCGAT
Organism: Salticus scenicus; assembly: GCA_963930645.1. NCBI lineage: Eukaryota > Metazoa > Arthropoda > Arachnida > Araneae > Salticidae > Salticus > Salticus scenicus. The sequence goes on along the minus strand of OZ005652.1, from coordinate 59,388,948 downwards.
AATTTAAAATAAAGTTATCATTTTTTTTTACATGTTGTGAGAGCTGTAGAATACGATTTGGCCATTTTTAGAAAATGTCTGTCTGTCTGTCTGTCAGTCTGTGCGTGTGTGACAAAATTTTGTGGCAACTGTATCTCAGGAACTACTGGAGAGAATTTCATACAAATTTATAAGTAGTTGCAACCTGACATAAATTAGTGCATATCAACTTTTGGTAAAAAATGTCTTACAGGTTGCGTTGCCATCCCGCTTTTTCTAAATTTTTAACATGGTGATATTGGACAAAATTTTGTATAAATGTGCATAAAGAGAATTATTTTTTAATAATCATTATGAAATTTACAAAAATTATTTATAATAGAGATACTAAACTGGGAAAATTTTTTTGTATGTGTAGGAGCCTCGTCAAACCCCCTGGGGGGGAAGTCCCCCCTCGAGGGGAGTAAATTTTCAATATGGGTATCTTTCGAAAGGTCTCTTCAATACCTTTAAAACGAATGGTTGAACTATAAATCTGCGATAATTTAAAACATAGTTATCGATTTTTTTTAGTTTTTACGAAAAAAATCGTTTTTTTTTTTTTTTTTTTTTTTTTTTGTAACGAAATTTAATCAAACTTGGTATTTAGTTGGCCCCTGACATAAACTGGTGCTGATTAGATTTGGGGATCAATCGCTCAACAGGAGGTGCTGTGATCGCATTTTATCTAAATTTTTAGCATGGCAGTATAGGACAAAATTTCGTATAAATGTACATAATGAGAGTTATTCTTAACCTGTGATTGTAAAATTAATATGAATTATTGATAATAGCAGTAGTTAATTAGGAAAAAAATTGTGCATATGGGGGCATCGTTTCCCCTCCTGTGGGGAAGTAACCCTCGGGGGGGGGGGGGTAAATTTTCAAGATGCGTATTTTTCAAAAGGTCTCGTCAATACCTTTAAAACGAATGGCTGAACTATAAATATGTGATAATTTAAAACAAATATATCGATTTTTTCTTTTTTTTTTTTTTTTTTTTTTTTTTTAATACTGTTACTGAGTGAAATTGTATAGGAAAATATAGAAAAAAGTCTTGTGGTGGCCACAACATACTAGTTTTTTTATGTAATGTTGAGAATAAAATTGACTTTTTTAATATATATTTAGTGTTATACTACTTCTCTAATATGGAAATAGTCTGCATTATCATAGAAGATAATTTTTTTAAATAATAATTTTAATAAATTATTTTTACTGAGTGAATTTGTATAGGAAAATATAGAAGAAAGTCATGTGGTGGCCACAACATACTACTTTTTTCTTTGACTTCTTGCCAACCAGGTTTCATCAGCAAAACCTAAGTTGGACCTCTTTTTCTCTTCTCCTCTTGGTCTAGAAGTCAAATATCTTTAATTTTTTATTAATTTACCAAATTTAACCCTGTCTGTTGTATATATGTATATATATTTCTTTTTTTTTTTTTTTTCGCCCAAGTTAGTGGATTTAATATATCTATTGACTGCAGTATGACTGATTTTCTAGCCTATTTCTTTATTTCTTTTAGCACTGTTAAAGTTCATTAGACTCGCTGACTTTTGAACAGATATATCAAAATTTCAGCGCATATTTTTCTTAATTGCGCTTTTATCAGCTGGTGTTAGGCTTCGTTGACTTTTCTGACCTTTTTTTTTTTTTTTTTTACTAAATGTTTTGTTTTTAAGAGTACTTGAATTTGAGATACTTTATATTTTTAGGATGAACGAACTAAAGCAGACATTTTTAGGATGTTTGAAAAATAAATAATTCAAAGTAGATACAAATGAATAATGAATAATAAAAAGTTTATGGGTTATATGGGTGTCTGAGAATTTCTGTCTTTATTTTTTTTTACACGACTTCTGCACAATACTAGAAATGAAAAACCATCGTCATACAAATTTAGTATCTACTACACAGAAAATGGTTTTCATGCTCCAAACTTTAGTACTAAGTACGATACAACTTCGTGAAACAAGCTCACACTAGACAAAAGTTGTATTACTAAAAGACACGCTTGTACAGTTTTTGTTTATATTTACTCATCAAGAGCGAAGAATTTTCCATTTTCGATGGATTTTAAAATTTGGAGATGTCCTGAACATGGTATGAACGTTTTTAGAAAATGTCAATGTCTCTGTGTATGTCAAAATTATTGTGGCAGTTTAGATGAAGAATTAATATACCGAATGTAATGAAAAGGTATATTAATTGCGTCGTTATATGAGTTGATGACTATCAGCTTTTGATGCATATAGCTCAGCAAGTGCCGCTGTCGTCTCGTTTTAAGATAATTTTTAGTATGACAATGTAGAACTAAAGTTTGTATAAATGTACCCAATTAAAATTATTTTTCAACCAATTTCAAATCGAAAAATATATGTATATATTTTGAGTAGCAATAGGCGAATGGGCTAAAAATTTTGTCTATTTAGGACATTACTTCATCCTCTGGCGTGTAAATTTTCAATTTCAATATTTGTCAAAAGAACACGTCGATACCTATAAAATGAATTATTTGAACGATGTATATGTGATAATTTTTAATAAAGTTACCTTTTTTTTTTTTTTTTTTTCTTTACTTGTTTTTAAAATGTGAAATCCAGTGATAATTGTTTTGGTCTATAATTTAATTTTTAATTTTTAACAAAAAAAGAAAAAAAAAAAAATCATTCTTTTTTCGGTATTTTTTTTTTCTTTTTTCCCTTTACTTGTTTTTAAAATGTAAAATGCAGTGAAAACTGTTTTGGTTTATATTATGAGAATTTGTATAAGAAAATTTAGAAGAAAATTTCGAGCTAGCCGCAAGCACTACTTTTTATTTAAATTTCACACATTATTTATTGTATTATATTCAAAATTAACTGTCTTCTTTATAGTAAGGAGTTGTGTAACCATACAAGACTTTTATACCTGCTAACTCAATCACAGTTATTGTAACACTTATTTCACAAAAATTTTTGAAAACATAGTATGTTATTAACTAGATTTAAAACTCACATTATTTCTTCAACTCTAAAAATAATTTATATTCAAATCTCATACAACTGACTTAAGCTGTCACAATAACTGAGACTTTGAGAAATACATAGTCAATTTTTTCAATCTAATTTGAATACATTTATCAGTTTCTCTTCGCAAATTGCGATTTCCTTCAAAACTCGGTTGGTTCATAAAAAGTTACAGTAGCTGACTGTATGAAGTAGCATTTATTCCCACCATGTACATAATAATTCGATACTTATTTTATCAAAAAAAAATTATCGAATATCGAATAATATCAAATTATTAAAAAAAAAAAAGAAAGAAAGAAAGAAAAAGAAAAAGAAAGAAAGAAGAAAGAATAGAAAAGAAGGAAAGAAAGAAAACCTTAGCGTAAAACTTTAACAATTGCTTATAAAAATACCTATAAATTAACTACAAATGTATTTTTTATATGTATAATAACAATATTAACCTTAAATACTCACATGCAATCCAACTTTTGCTTCCTGACATAATGCTCCCCCCAAAAAGGATTAGTCTTTCGCGAGATATTAAAAGTACAGCATTTATTTTCCAAAATATAGAAAATATTGAGCAGGTTTCTTCCGAATGATAAACATGTTTTCCCACTGACAACAGCTGTTAAGACCACAAACGTGTAATCCTCTAAGGGTGAAATAAAGATAAATATTTTATTATTTTCTTCTCGTTTTATTTTCATCAAGGGAAAAATGAAAAACTTTGTACTAAACAACTTAAACAGAGCAGTGTGCTTGTAAAATGTTATTAGATTCTTTTATTTAACCATTTTGGTACCTTAGAATTTTTCAGTCTATTAAAATTGAACAAGTAAAAAAAAAAAAAATTACATTTTAAAACTTTGTGACCAATTTAGAAAGGAAAATATTGTAGGATGCACTACATATTTTTATTTTAATTTTTTTTCTTTTTTTTCCTTTACGTGAAAGAATAATTACATCATATTGGAGAAATTTTAAAGAATTTGACAGACACATAAAGAAAGTGTAAGCAAAAATATTTTTCTTTTAATAATTATTTTCAGCACCGGAGAAAAATTACATAAAATTAATGAAAAGAACGCTACTTTTTTTATTTTATTTATTATTATTATTATTATTATTATTTTTTTTTTTTTCAAGATAAAACGGAAAAACTTAATCTTTTTATTTATATATATTCTTATTTCTTTTAATCTGTAATTTAGAGTAGTTATCCATTAGTAGCCCATATAGAAATAATTTGGATGCCTGATAAGATGAGTCTTCGAGATTTTTGCCTAGTTTTGAAAAGAAAGACTGAATTACAAAACTATATCAAACTATTATCAAACTATATTACAAAATTAAAATCTCTATAACATTTGTTTTTAATAATTTAAAATTCATTCCTCTCCATAAATATTAAATAAATAAATGATTAAAAACAATTAATCAAATTCTACGTCTGTAATTTTATTATTATTATTATTATTATTAATCTTATTTTCATTATTCTTTATATAAGAAATATGAAAATATCTCAATATTGTTTCTCATTATATCAAAAGGGAGAGAGAATACTTCGCGAGCGGAAAATAAAATGCAATACTTTTTTTTTTTCTTTTAAATGCTAGGGAGCTCTGCCCCCAGCTCGCTTCGCCAACCAACCGCCGACTTGCTTCACTTCTTAACCCCTGCGGGGCTCTGCCCGCCTACTCGCTGCTTTGCCTTTCACTGAATAAAAATATTAATAATGCATAACACAAGACAAAAGCAGAAAAATGTTATAGAAATCATCATATTCAATGTCAAATTAAAATACTTAATATGTAATGTGTATATTTTCTAATGAAATATTGCGTTAGAAATTAGGTTTTTTTTTTTTTTTTTTAAAGAGTAAAAATAAATTTATAATATCTAGACCATTTTGTGTTACATCTTTAGTATGTGGCTCTTTTGGGGCTTTTAAATTTTTGACATAATTTGAAGATAATCTTTTGAAATAATATAGTGTTTAAAAAAAAAGAAAATAAAAAGAACCTAGTACTTATTTTTTCTAATGCATTTTACTGCTTTTTTTTTTTTTTTTTTTTTTTTAATTAATTAATTTAGGGCAGTATATAATACTCTAAATATATATTTTTAATGCACAGCTAGTTAATAAATTTACACTTTCGAAAATATCTGTAAAGAAAAAAAAAGTGGGTATTTTTTCATTTCGCCGGCACAGGTTATAAAGTTGCCAAAAATTATGCAACCGATGTCAATCATTAAGCACTTAAGAAAGAGTAATTGTTTCCAAACCCTTTGAATAATAATAAGAAGAAAATTAAGGAAAAACGACCATTTACTTATACTTTTTTTATATTTTTAAGAAGTAAATTTTCTGAAATATTGCTTAAAATTAGCTTTTAAAAGTGTTGTCCCGTAACAAATTTAACATTTATTTTATCACATTTATTTAATAGACACCTTTATAAACCTGAAGTTTTTAGTCAATAACTTCGTTAATTAAAATGATAGAAATTTCTAAGCAGCTGAAATGTCCTCCTTGGAGTATTTCGCAAAGATTGATAGCTCTCGTGACGCGAAAGACACTGCCCTCCACGAGGAAATGTGGTCTCAGACAAAAAAAAAAAAAAAAAAAAAAAAAAAAAAAAAAAAATGACGCCAGCGACAGTAACTTTATATGTATATATATAGAGAGAGACAGAAGTATAGTAACAAATCTATTGAAAAAAAAACTGTATAGTATACTATTAATAACTAATTGACTTTTGCCCGTCTGGCTGTCGATATTTTCAAATAAATGTTATTCTTAATTTACTACTGCTTGTCTGTTTAGCTATAGCTATCACGGCAACTTATATAAATCATTAAAATCGGTTTATAGAACATTTGGAAAATTAATCCATCATCCCTTACATCATAATTTTAAGTTCAAAAGATTAAAAAAAAATAAAAAATAACAAGCGTCTTGCCGTGAGCCTTGTTCATTACCCGTAAAGGTATCCTCTTGTTTATATTATCCCTATTCTTTGTTGCCTTATCCTTGGTTTACAAACATTTAATTCCACACGCATGGTTCGTACACTCCTTGTATTTCTTCTGTTTTCTGCCCCGCTAATATTATATAGCAGTTCTTGATATCATAAAAGCCTTAAAACTCTAATGGAAATACATGAAAATACTAGTGGAAGAATCCTTGGAAAAAGGCGTGTCTGTACGAATCATGATACATAAGTTAAAAACACATTTTACCTAATTCTGTTATTTTCAAAATCTAAATTTTAGATTTAAAAGAATTATAAATTATTTATAAGAAAAAAATCTAGGCTAACTCTCACAGAAATAAATTTTTAAGAACAAAAAAAGCACCTATTTAATTAAAAAAAAGTATTCGGAGATAACAAAAGAAATATTTAAAAATCATAGCCTCCTAAACTAGATGCCTTCCGCGTGGCTCGGAAACTTGGCAACAGTTTAAGCGGTAGACAGCGCCACCTGGTACAGATTGCGCAACTTTTTTATTCAACAGCCACCAAAAATGTTTAAAAGTTGGATTTAATATACATAAAAGGCGAATATAATAGAAGAAACGTCGATTATATATATCATCTAACGCTTCTTAAAATTATTGGTGAGAATTGAATAAAAAAGTCGCGCAATCTGTACCAGGTGGCGCTGTCTACCGTTTGAACTGTTGTCAAGTTTCGGAGCCACGCGGAAGGCATCTAGTTTAGTAGGCTATGTAAAAATTAACATAGGTGATGTAAACACAATTTTTGTTTATATTAAATAACATTAAACAAAGGTTTAAATTATGTATTTCTCTACAGATTTTAGCTTCATATTTTTAATAAAAAACGCAGAAATAGTATTAATTAGTGCCAGTTGTAGATTGAAGAGCCTTCTTATTGCTAATTCCTTGAAAATATAAACTGGTAGGCAGATAGTAAGTTAAAGATTAAGGATATGTTAGGTTAAAATACCTAATCTCGCCGGTAGCCGTGGACAGTGTTATTCTAGGGGAAAATTTGTTTCCATAATTACTCATGGCCTAATTTTATTTATTTTTACTTATTTATTTATTTATTATTTATTTATTTTTTTATTTTATTGCGTTTTCACACTTAGAAAATTCACAATCGTTAAATTAGTACTCATTTTCCAAATATTGATTTTTCTAAATTTTTAAATTTTAAATTTGAGCTCAGAAATGCGAATTTTTACTAAATACATTTTTCTCATTTTTTAGCAGCAAAATAAAATAGTAAAAATTTAAAAAATCAATTTTTGAAAAACAAGTACTAATTTAACAAGTGTGAATTTTCTGAATGCAAAAACGGAATTTAAGAAAAAAAAAAATCCTTAGATAATGAATAATTATCGAAACAAATTTTTCTATAGAATAACATGGACCAATGGCTGCCAGCAAGATTAGGTCCGCATTGTCCGCTCTTAAGATCATACCTTAGATTGCTATATTTCCCTTTCTAATTTCGCCCATAATTCCAGAGAATTATTTTCACCAGTTTATTTTTATGTAGTAAAATTAAGGTCTATTTATTTATTTATTTGTCTATTTATTTATTTGAATTAAATCTCAATCCGCGTTTGTAATGGTCGATAGATGGCGCTTTTTCAGCTTTTGTTGTTAGTAAATATAATACCCACGTGCATTTATTATTGTTCTATTTGTGTTACTACTTAATATTCGTGCTATAATTTCTTCGTCATTACACCATGGAAAATTGATTGCTTTTGGAAAAAATATTTCAGTTTATTCAAAGTTCGATCGGAAGTAGATGTTTAACTGAAGCTGAACAAATATTAGTTTCAAATCATCTGATTAATTCTTTACTTCCATTAGCCGAAGCAACTGAAATTTTTAATTTGTCATTTGGAAATAAATGGAAGCTTAATTCTCGATTTCTTGATCCTTTGGAGTTACACTGTGGCACACAACAGTATGTGTTATCTTTTTTATCGGATTTATTCATTTTTATTCAATAAATACACGTGAAACTAAATATCGGCAAGCAATGGCGTCTCGACGAAAGCTATTCGTGTTAATTGTAATTTCACCTTAGCCCACCAGAGGGCGAGCATTTCATTACAATCGTGGATAGAAAAGAGACAGTTTATGACGAATGCAAACAAGGCGCTTGTAATTGTGGCCATGCTTGTAGAAAGCGTCTCGTAAGCATTTTCATGTCGCTGCCTGTACTATCTTCTCTTCTATAAGTTTCTCGTTGCTCTCTCTATGCGGTTTTCAAACATTTTAGTAGTGTTGCCAGATCTGGTGGATTTTTAATCAATAACTTTAATATGTGATATTTGATATACATAATAGACTATCGATCTTCGAAGTGAATAGGCAAACGTTACAATTAAAAATTATTGATGATTATTGAATAAAAAATCCGCCAGATCTTACAACACTGCATTTGAGTCCATGCGTGCGTTAAAAATATTTTTTAAGCCCTATCATTTGAAAAATTCTAATTTTAGTTTTATGTATTCGAATTCATTTTTCTCTACTGAATGCATTAGATTGGAATGCTTTACTAAATTGTGACTTGTCCACGAAATCTAGTTATACAAATTCTTTCGCCTTCGCAGGAATGTCTAAATAATAATTCAGACTTGATATACAGCAATTAATAAAATTATCTACACTGATGTTTAAAATTTAAGCAACAACCTTTTTCTCGTTTTCTGCTTTTGCGCATAATTTTTAAACAAATAAACGTATGCACAAAGTTTTTTAACGGCATATTCGTTATCATATCATTAACTGAATTCTATGTAACTTTAACATAAGTAATAATTTTTAAGCTAATAAATATTCATTTTTACTCAAAAATACGCTTTGGAAAAAAGGAAAAATTTCAACAATTTTAGGAAAGAAAACTTAATGAAAAATGTTCATAAGGATGCATTACAGATAGGTGAAGATGCACATTCATCCATGTGTTAGACTAAAGCCATATCTTTTTACCTATATTCACATTTCTGTTTCTTCATTTTTCTTCTTTTTTTCGCATGTGAATATTTATATATATATATATATACATATAAACATGAAAATTGGATAAGATGTTCATTATAAAATTATTTATCGACATTTTTATTATACTGATGATGCTCATAGTTTACAAATTATATATATATATATATATATATATATATATATAGATAGATAGATAGATATAGATATATATTATGTCTATTATAAAAGTAAAAGAAAAGTTAAACCAGAAAGGAAAATTGAGATTTAGAGTAACATTTCAAGGCATGTGCGTCTTTATCTATCTGTAAGGCATACTTAACACCTCTTTTCATTAAGTTTTCTTTTCTAAAATTGGTGAATTTTTTCCTTTTTTCCAAAGCATAGTTTTGAAAAAATAAATGAATAATTATTAGTTTAAAAATTATTACTCATGCTAAAATTATATAAAACTCGATTAATGGTATGATAACGAACATGACATCTAAATTTTATATTCATATGTTTATTTGTTTAAAAATTATGCGTAAAAGAAGAAAACGAGAAAACAGGCAGTTGCTTAAATTTTGAACACCAAAGTATTAAAATGCTATGTAAAGAAAAAGTAATGTGGATGCAAAACCAGATTACTTAAATTTCATTTTTTTTATTTTTATTATCTGAATAAAACAAGCTAGGATAGCTGAAGTTACAATAGTACCCAAATCAAAATGTGTTTATTTATGCATTACAAAAAATAATATTACAACACATTCAAACGAACATATAAAAAAAAATCTGGTGTGAAACAACCACACGACTTCCATTACCCACTATTACACGTATTATATGCATTTTTGAGAGATAATATAATCAGAAAACATAAAAGTGACCTAAAGAGAAAGTCTTTAGAGCCATTTTTGAGATACCAACATTTACAAACAATCAATTATTAACAGGAAAACAATAATTACATACAAAAGCATATTTAAACGTGAGTTAAAATGGCGAGTTTGAAAAAATTCCGTACAGCTGTTTTTAAAGGAACGCCCTTGGGAGACCTGAAATTGAGCTATTTATGCAGGACGCGTATCAATTTTCCTGAACTAACCAACTACATCATTCGAAAGGACATCTAATAGAGTATTTATATAGCAAATTTGAAGAAAATCGTTAGAACCGTTTTTGAGATACGGACTTACGGTCCCACTTCCGGTTTCCGATGTCCCACTTCCGGTTAAACTCAATTATTGATAGGAAAACAATAATTACATACAAAAGCATATTTAAAAGTGAGTTAAAATGGCGAGTTTGAAAAAAATCCGTACAACCGCTTTTAAAGGAACGCCTTTGCGAGGCCTGAAATTGAGCTATTTATACAGGACGCCTATCAATTTTCCTGAACTAACCAACTATATCATTCGAAAGGACATCTAACAGAGTGTTTATATAGCAAGTTTGAAGAAAATCGTTAGAGCCGTTTTTGAGATACGGACTTACGGTCCCACTTCCGGTTTCCGATGTCCCACTTCCAGTTTTTCAATTTTAACCAACATTTGGAAATTTCATCTGTACACCAGTCATATTTTAATTCTAAAATTTCGTAGCTCTATTTTTATTAGTTTCTGAGCTATAGTAACCAGAAGATTCTCCCAGACATACACACACACACACACACACACACACACATACATACACACTGACCAATTGCCAAAAACCACTTTTTTGGACTCAGGGGACCTTAAAACGTGTAAATCAGGTGAAAACCCGATATCGAATTTTCAGACCGAATACAATACTTCCATTACCTACGGTAGTAGGGTAATGGAAGTAATAATCTCATGTGACAATCACAATATATATATATATGTATATATATACATTTTTTTTTTAGCGTACACACATATCATTACAGTTTAGTGTGTGACATATAAAGTACAGAACCTGAAAATTGCAGGCGTATTTTAACAAAATAGTTCGAAACAGTTTTATTTATCAAATATTTCTGTGTAAGGGAAAGCCTTCTTTTAATATTCCCTTCTGTATATTTAAGTGGTGTCAAATATAAAAATTTGCTTAAATTTTCAAAAAATGATCGCTTACACTAATTTTTGAACTTGTTATATTATATTTGAATAGATTTGTACATTATCTATGAATTACATACGTACCAACAACTTACTTATACTAAACATAGCACGAAAGAAAAAAACGCAGAACACATCTTCAATTGCAACTTAAAGCTATTTTCAAATTCGGAACGAACAAATACGAATTCTCTTGTACGCAGGGCCTGATTAAGGGGGAAGCTCGCTCTTGACACATTATTTATACTTACACCGTTATTTTTTAACAAATACTTTCCTCCTATAATAAACAGAAAATTTTCATTAAAAATTATTTTAAAAGAATTCTGGTGTCTAATAAATGTGAGTAAATTGGATTGTTTTACACTGTTCATTTTTTATAAAAAATATTTCCTTGTCAAAGCGTGGAATTTCTATGACATGAAGTAAAAAATAATTGTGAAAATATTCCGGTATGAGCGAGCTTCCCCCTTGATCAGGCCCTGCTTGTACGACACTGTGAAGGAAGAAAAAATATATTTTCAAATATTGTATAAAGAAGGAAAAAAAAAAATAATAATATACATATACATACATACATAGAAAAAGACAGAGAGAGAATTTAACATTGAATTTTCCTTCGTTAATTAAGGTTCACATGCGATACAAAAATTAAATTTACATGATATAAAGTAAAAGAACTGCTGATGTAGTTTACAATGCATTAGCCGTAACAATATATTTAAAGAAATTTCGTTTTTTTTTTTTTTTTTTTTTTTTTTTTGAAAAACACTAAAGGAAACAAAAAACTATTAACGCTTTTTTTTCCTCTTAATGTTACGAGTCCGATGTTAAATGAAATATACAATTTCGACTAAATAAGGTATAATCATCTGTAAATTTCTTACATTTATTTCCCTTCTATCTCTGTATACATATTAAAATACGGGTGGTTATAACAGTGAAGGGTGGAAACAACATTTAAACAAAAGCAGCAAAGTTTCAAATACTCTACACTCCTATTCTTTTCCGGAAATTATTTTAAAAAAACAAAGAAAAAAAAAAAAAAAAAACTTTCCACAAACAACAAAAAATTCACGATTTATTTTTTATTTTTATTTTTATTTTTTATTTTTTTCCAATTCTGATGCTTTATGAACAGACTCTGTGTAGACAAGTAGAAAATTTATACCTACTATAAAATTCAAAAAACGGCGTTTTCGAATTATTTTTCAGACACGGGAATAGACCGTTTTCATGTGATTTTTAGAAAACTGAAAGATTTCTCTCCTGGACCCATTTAGTTTATGCTTATAGTATAGTAAAAGCGTTTAAAGCAAAACTAGGAAAACGGTTTAATAAAGTAATTTGAAATTAATGAACAGTTAAACTACTTAAATTTAATCTTCAGCAATCGATTCGGTTATCGCACTGAGGAATGTATACCCCAATAGCACTCAAGAAATTAAGCACGAATGCACAAAAATTCTTTTGAAACATAATGTATTGTTTTCAGAGAAACGTCTAAAGGAGGGGGTGGTGTTTTTAACGAAACGAGTTAATACGTGAGCGATCAAAAACTGTTAGCATAATCAATATATTTATGTTTTACCTTCGTATGACAAAGTAAATATATATTCTACTAATTTCATCTAAGTTTCTGCACACTTGTTGTATATACTTATTACCACCGATGTCAGTTGTAACAACAAACCGAAAGGAAACGTAAAGAATGACAGGGATGAGTTTTCACAGTTTTTGAAACAAGTGGGCGGTCCAAAATACAATATAGGGAGGGGAAAGAGGTGTTTGAATATATTTCAAAATCTATCATCGACATATTAATACTGATATTTTGGATTCCATCATCTTTTCAATGTTCTCAATATACAAAAACAATTAGGTAAAATAAAAACCTTAAGTAAAATGAAAATCACAATAAAGTTTTAAAGTGCACACAGTGCCTTCAACTTTTCCCATTAACATTACTAGTTTGTTGTTAAAATGCAGAAAAAAAAAAAAAAAAAATGTGCAAACAAAACAAGGATCCATAATGAACCAATTCGCACAAATTTTTCAAAAGAAATGTAACGTTTTAAACTTACGCTGTGTATTAAAGTAGTTTTACGTTAGTCTACTGAGAAAATTTTAAATTTAAATAGCTGCAGAGGCGTGGCTTCCTACGTTCCTTGTCACTCGTACAAATGATTCAATACACGTCATTAAAAAGAGATGTGTCAGTCTCTTTTCCGAGAAATTATTTTTAAAAAAAACTTTCCACTAACAACTAAAACTTCACGATTTATTTATTATTATTATTTTTTTTTTTTTTTTCCAATTCTGATGCTTTATGAACAGCCTCTGTGTAGACAAGTAGAAAATTTAATCCTACTTTAAAATTCAAAAAAAAGCGGTTTCAAATTATTTTTCAGACACGGGAATAGACCGTTTTCATGTGACTCTTAGAAAACTGAAAAATTTCTCTCCTGGATCCATTTAGTTTATGCTTAAAGTATAGTAAAAGCGCTTAAAGCAAAACTAAGAAAACGGTTTAATGAAGTAATTTGAAATTAATGAACAGTATTAATTAGGATTGTATAATTATAATTTTGTTTTTATACTTTTGTAATGTGAGTCGTATTTTTCTTAATCAATTTTTAAAAAATGTGGGAGATTTTCAGAACGTTTGTTGTTTTCTTTATTAAGATACGTTTAAACGTGGAAAGCAAAGAAATAGCTTTAAAAATATGCTCAAAGTACACTCGTTTCCGAAAACTGTTTCCATGATTTGCTGAAAAGGAAGATGCAAAAGCAGTAAAGCCATTACTTGAGAAGAACCAGAGACCTGAAAATTACTTTTCCTTTCTTTACGAAGAAAATATTCTTTTACAATTTCAGCACGATTTTTCAGTGCTTATAAATAGAAGTGTAATAAAAAGAGCAAGAGTGAATTTATTCAAACGCGACCTGCGAACAATTTTTTCCCTGTAATGCCTGTTTTCGAAACAGGCAATCAGCGTCAAGTTCCAGCAATGACTCTCGGAATTTAATCTACAAAATGAAAAGTGTCTCTTGGAGCACATTCGTAAAGAAAAAATAATTTCTTAAACAAATTTTCCAACTCAGAGGAAACTCACACAGAGTGAAAAAAAAAAAAGAACGCAAACTACCACCAATGTCCAAGTCAAATTGAAACAAGTTGAATTTGAGAATACTCGCAAGCGGTATTTTGGTGGACAAGAAACATCTGAACTGTTTTATTTGCATTATGTCCCATCTTTCGATGGGAATCCAAAAATTGT